>LIEC01012509.1:636-67379 GCA_001925005.1 Drosera capensis | reverse complement strand
CAGGTTTTCAGGATTTTCAGGCAGATAACATGAAATTATACATATTAATTCCATGTATAACAGGATTCAAGATTTTCAGGAATATAATATGAAATTAATCATATTAATCCATGTATAGCAGGTGACCATCATGGTGTTCATAATTCGAGATTTCAGGTATATAATATAAAATTAATCATATTAGTCCATGTATAGCAGGTGACCATCATGGTGTTTCATAAATTTATATAACGCTATATTTTATAACGTTCTTAATAATTTTCAGGAATAATAATTCGTTACAGAAATAATATCAACAAGCACAGGATATCACACATCAAGAGCAAGCAATATTCAGGAGATCGTTATTTAAATTCTATAATATTCTACATGTTGCATCGTTACTCTTCTGGCAAACAAATCAAGTCAATCAAATAATCACACTTTTATTCTTTTTATTTATCATGCGAGTACGTGATCACACAATCATATAAATAAAATCACGCACATATAATTTAGGGTAACGATGTGTGTTACCTTGTCATAATTGAAATCCCAAAATTTAATCTAAGGCTCAGTCCTGTTGTTGTATAACATCAGTACCTACACAAGTAGATAAATGACATAAGCAACTGGACAATATAATCACGATCATGTGTGTATATCCCATATACACATCACATATCTTATTCACATTTAATGGTTGATTGTAACCATTATGATTTAACAAATGGGAGGATATTCCCCTCCTTGGACTCCTCTGCCCCCAAAGCAGGAAAGAAGCAGCCAACTCCCAAAGCAAGAAAAGAAGCAGCTAACTCTGAAGGGTTTCGACTAGGACCGGCGAGGAGAGGAACTATCACTGGCCGGATCTAGGTCATCGGGCCTTGGGTAACTTCAAGCAGATCCGGTGAAATCAAGGGAAGCCGAACGTGATGGATTTCCTTCGTCAAAATGAAAGGAGATGACGACAGGTCGTTGAAACAATTAAAGAAGGCGGAACTGTTGTGTCCATTGCTAGCTCCGTCTCACCTCCCGGCTTCTTCTTTATCCTGACTGCTGATGGAGATGTTCTGGAGAAGCTGAATCCGTACATAGAGAACGGGACAGTGAAGCCGATACTCGATCGAAATGGACCTTATCCTTTCTACCGGGTAGTCGAAGCCTTCACTTACCTCGAATCAAACTGGGAAATTGGGAAAGTCGTTATCTATCCTATCTCGTAAGCAGGATCATCTTACTGATCACTATGCAATTAAATCCTGTGTGCTATGCTATCATTCCTATGTTCTCAACTATGCGAAATGAAATAAAAAGCTCTGTTAATAGTAGTTCGACATGCCTCAAGAAAATTTGCAAATATGCAGCAAGTAATGTGTGTTTATCATTGCGAATAATGAAATCAAAACAAGAGACGAACTCTTACCCCTTTCCCTGTCTCTGTTCTCTTCCGGATGCTCAGATTACTCCTCAGGATGCTAGGTTAATTTGCGAGGTTTATGTGTTTTGAATGTTTTGATAACAACAGGCAGGTGAGATTTTCACGTGGATGGAAAGCACGTAATGGGTATGTGGTTGAGATATTTCTGGAGACAGTTGAGATATTCACGCGATCCTCAACCAATCACATTGTCAATTTTTATCTTAATTTATTTATTTTAAAATTTTATTTAAGGTTTATTTTTTCAGGATATTACAAAACTCCTTTCCAAGAACCAATACTAATTTTTTTTTTAAATAAATTACATTAGATAAGTGAATTTTAGAAGGAAACACAAGACGCATTGTTTGACTTAAACCGTGTTCCTTCATTAAATGAAACAGTGCTGCTTACAAAAAAAATAATATTATGAATAAATTCATTACATCTTCATCAATATAAATAATGTCTCAATATAGATTATTTATCAGAATAATTAGTAGGCATATATTTACTGATTTAAGCTTGAAGACCTTGTCGTTGATGTTATCATTAAGAGATTTCTTCAATCTGTTGTATATGTGTGGCGTCCAATTAAAAATTCATATTTTTTTCATTTCGACCACATAATTTGCATATGCCCACTTCATCGATGTATTCGATGTGGAGAGGAAGACCGCGTTCATGACATATAAAACCAACAATCTCGTGGTGTCCTAATCATGCTGCTCCTTACCCATTGATGCTTCAATAACTGCTTCCCGTAGTTTTGATGTTGTTAATTCTCTCGCATTCTTCTTTTCCTGTTTTCGTTCTTTAGGAAATTTTCTGTCGAGGAACTCGCTTGGATTGATTGTTTCCAAGTCATCATCAGTTATTTCAGATGTCCCGTCAACAATTCCAAATATGAGTTTGATATCCAATGACGCGATGTTGAGTTCATAGTATCCAAACCTGAATGAATTTCCTCCTTGGTTGTAGTTCGATATAACCTCTCGAATGAATTTATCACTTTTCCTATAATCGGATGCAATAATATTCCCTTTGAGAATAGCATCAAACAATGTCCAAAATGACGTTCTCCTCATGTGTGTACTTGGTGATCTTCTATGCATCGGAATTGTGGTTCGTTTTTCAAAATCTTGATGACTGCTGCTAAGTTACTTTTGTATTGTGTCATTTTTCCTGTTTCATTATAGAAATAAGTAAAACAAACATATTAAGAATCAAACAGTGCAACATTCTTAAATAAATAAACAGTGGATCTTCGTGTTTTGACACAGTGCGCCATTATTTAAAAAAAAAACAGTGCGTCTTAATGAAACATTACGTCTTTGTCTTTTATAATAGTGTACCATTGTTATTTTTTCAAATACTGTATCTTTGTATGATAAACAATGTTATTTGATGTAACATTGATCATTACAATTCTTTGCAAAGGCGCACTGTTTTTCAAATAATTCATAATAATGTGCTTTAATGAAACATTGATAGTTATAAGTTTTTGCATTATATTATCAATCAGTATGATATCAAAAATGAAAATTCGAGCACATTCCAAAATTAGGGTTTGTTCAAGCCGCACTATTTTTTTTCTAAAGATATATTGTTTTCCAAATGTTAATAATTCGATTATACAAAATTTTGAATAACATCGATTGAATTGATGCATTTGTTGATGCATATATCAATTGAATTCAGTCTTTTTAATCAAATTTTAAGAACAAACCCTATATTTAGAAATTTCACCTATTTTGTTTCAATGTGATGATTAATACAGTACGCCTCTCTAATTCCTTTTGATGAACCGAGTTTGATGTTTGATTTGAATTTCGTTACGGATTTGAATTTGGTTTTTAATTAAACAGATGATTGTTGGGATTTTCACAACGGTTTTAATCGTTGATTTCTAGATTTTGTTTGTTGGTGGTAGGGTTCGGTTGTTTTGATTTGGGATAACAAAAATCTGTATCTGATGGGAATTATTTCTCTCGCTTTTACCTGATGAGAAATATTTTCTCTTTTTTGTATTTTATGGGAATTTTCTCTTTTTTATTTCTATTAGTAATTTTGATTTCTCCAATTATAACAATAATACTAGACAGCCCTTTAACATTATCCAATCATTGAATAATGAAAAAAATCATGAAAGAGCATCGGACATTGGCATCAGAATCTTTGTCTAAAAATGCAATATTCTATTCTACTAGTCTTCTCTCTCATACCTTTCCATTCTATAATTCTTATAATATTTATTATTTTACGTAGTCTCAAAAATCTTATCAAACTTATTTTATTTTCTTATTTTAAAATAATTTATATTAAAATATGATAATATCCTACTATATTCCACTACCTCCTCCCTTATTTTTTTTTTCATCATTCCGCATTAAATACACCACCATCATAAAAAATCATACTGTCTCCGTCCCATAATTATTACTCTTTCCGTCCTATATATTTTGCAATATTTATTTTTGATACGTAAATTTAGATCTATCTTCTTTATTTTCTATTTTAATTCTCAATCATACATTCATTTCTCTTTCCACCTTCTTTAATATCTAACCACACATAAAATTCCAAAATAGAAATGTTGCAAAAATTTGGGACGTTCATAAATGGCAAAACGATAGAATTTATGTGGAATGAAGAAGGTACAACGTTGATTTTTCTTATACTATTCAACACGTAATTTCAGGAGGTTCGTTACTTATCTAAACGACACGGCTTAAATTTTCTATTGATCCCCGGTTATAGTGCATGTCGTTTACTATTATTAATGTTTCATGATATTTTCTAAACAAATTACGTTTAATCGTCCCGCAACACCGATCAACGCTTTTATCATTATGCATGTCTAGTAAAAACAATTACAATCTTTTTGGGACGTAGGGAGTAATATGCTAATAAAAAAAATTAACAAATTCAACTCTCTCCTAAAATACTGTGCTTGGTTAAACCGTTGCAAAAATTATTGAAAAAGGGAGTATTATTTATAATGGTTTGATCATGTACGTTGTTTTATATGTTTGTTTATGATCTATTTGGTATCGTTGTTGTTTTTTATTTTCAATTTTCGTTCATTTGCCGATGAAACGGACCTGATTAGTATTTGAAATGGATAAAATACAAGCAAAAAACTGTAAATAAGAAAAATAGTTTTCAGTTTCTTTTTCTTATTTCATCTAAGTGCGAAATTTAAGATTTCTTTTATTAGTAATTTTTTTTTTCGACTTGTTTGATATCACTTCTTTTTCTTATTTTCTTTTTCCATTTCATTGTTGGATGAAATAGAACTGTTTGGTATCAATTTTTTTTTCGGTACTTTAAATGGATGAAATAGAGACAGAAAAATAGAAAACAAAAAAAATAGTTTTATGTATTTGTTTTTTGTTTCATATAAGTATAATATTCAATATTTCTTAACACAAAATTATTTTATTTTATAAAGTGATTTTTGTTTTCACTACTGATTTTCTAATACTAGTTTTATTTTCTCTAATTTTGAACAGCAATACCAAGCAACCCCTTTGTGAAATGTTTTTTATTTTCATTACTGGTTTCATTTTTTCTGTCATTGATTTGATTTTCATAATTTTGGACCGTGATAACAAACAAGCCCTTGATTTTGCAATATTAGTTTAATGATAGTTGAACGTATTATAATATTTGTAAGAGAAAATAGTGAATTATTCTATAACGATATTATAATTTGTCATATTAAAACGTTTCAAACTATGTTACATGTACTTAAAATGACCCAAAAATAACATTGTACTACCTCCGTTCTATTTTTTTTTAATGAAAACCTCCGTTCTATATTGATTGCATCATTTGAACACTTAAAAAATAATTTTGTTTTGAGTTACGAATAATCTGTGGGACGATTAAACAATATTTTTTTATCAAATTTATTAAAAATATGAAACACAAAAATAATTTAACTTATATATTAAAATCCTGTGCCAAAATTTTTCTGAAATGTATCATTCAATATCAAAAAATCAAAATACATAATAATAATACACTCACTCCGTCCTAGAATAAATATAATAGTTGTTGTTTTTTAATATCACACAATAAATATAACACTATTCTATTTAGAAATTTTTTTCTTCAAAAATATCAAAACATCTATACTTTTTATTTTATATCATATCAATTCATCCCACTACCACTTCTCGTCCCGTTTTTTTTTTGTTCTCTTCTCCCTCTAACAAACTTTCTTGGGTATAAATGTCTTTATATCAAAAATTTATTAACGCACATATAAAATCCCGCGTTGATCAATTTGTTACATTTATTATAGGACGGGGAGTTATATTTATTATGTATTGTTCTAATCTTTATGGGACGGAAGGAGTAATATTTTCTCCGTCCCAAAAAACATACAACATTATACAATAACTATACTATTAATTGTGTGTTTTAATGTGTTAGTTTTTATTATAAAATAATATAATATGAAATTTATGTTGACTTAAATCATATTTGATATTTCACGATAAATTTATAAAAATATTGTTTAAATGTTTTACATATAGTTCATAATGGAATTAATTTTTTAATTAATATGACAATTACTGTATGTTTTGTGAGATGAAGGTAGTCTCTCCGTTCCATATTAAACGTAGCATTGGATTTTTCACGGGAATTTATACATAGAGAGCAAAATAATCTTGAAGTTGTGTGAAAAGAAGAAGAGAGAAAAAAAAAAGGAATAATGATAATATGATAATTTGATATGATATAAAATAAAAAATAAGAATATTTTGATATCTTTAAAAAAATTTAAAAAAATAATTATAACTTTTATAAAATATCTAAAATAAACAAATATTATATTTATTAAAAAAACAAATATTAAAGAAAAAAATATCGTCCGAGGTTTCAACTCTTTGAAAATCATACTAGTCCGGTAAACTCCACAAAACTCAACGAAGCAACGATCACATTCCTATAAATAATTTTTGAATCACAAATCCCAAACCCCTAGTATAATACATCGATCACCGCCACATCAAACCGTCCTCAACTCCCAGTTTTGGAGCCAACCTCTCCTCCCAACAATGCCTTTCGATCCCTCCTCCTTCGCCGCCACCGCTGCCGTCGCCGCCGACTCATCTCCTCCCACCACCACACCATCCCCTTCACCAAACCCCACTCGCCCACCCACTCCAATCCCCAATTCCACCACAATCACAACCCCCACTCAACCCGCCACCGCACCACCACCACAGCCACCTCGTCCCCTCCCTCGCCCGCTCTTCCCCACCCGCCCCCGGCCCAATCTTGGCCCGATTCCGGCCCAGCATCGGCTCGGGTATCAGGATCCTAGGTCGCAACAAACAGGGTTCCCGCCCCCGAGGTCGTCGTTATCGTCGGGGCTAGGGTTTCAGATCCCTCCTCCTCCTCCTCCTCCTCATGGGGCTGTTACTGCTACGATGAATATTCCCCCCTGTGTGGGTCACCATCCTCGGGGAGGGGTGGCGGCGACGGGGCGAGGTGTGGGGCCAGGGATTGGAGGTGCTGGTGGAAGGAGTAATGGTGGTGCTGGGAGGAGTGCGGTGTTAACCATCGGCCATGGTCCGATCAAGGTTTGCTTGCTTCTTATTTTGAAAATTAGGGTTTCTTCGAGTTTTTTTAATTGGTGGTTGATCCGAGTATGCTACTGCTCATGTCTCGTGTTGTTTGCAATGGTTACGTTGTTGCATTTTTTAGGAGCTTTGTCTTCTTGTTACAAAATCATGAAAGATTTTATTTAGGATACATAATACAAGTATAAAACCGAATCATTAGTATAGAGGGGATGGCTCAACATAAGCCATACCCCTGATCTCCTTACTTAATGATTAAAAGCCTAAGTTTTTATGCAGGGTTGCATACACGCATGTTACAAGTATTACAAGAATTTTCCCTTGAGTAAAACCACTACATACATGATTGATTACATGACTCACAAAACATGAACATATACAAACAACTTAGCCATCCAGTTTGATCTTCCAGTTGGCCAGCAGTTTATTCTCATCCTCATTGAGGTGCTCTTTCCTAGCATAGGCAATGTCCATAGCTGCTTTGAACAAGTAAGTCTTCATAGCATGTTTGCACGGCTTTACGGCTCGAAAACTGATGTCATTCTTGTGCTTCCAAATGGTGTAGACAAAACTGCAAAACGGGAGTTGAATGATGATCCGTGTGGTCCTCTTCGCCTTGTATAAGACCTCAAAGTATCTGATGCAGGAGTCCGCAACAGAGCCAGCAGCAGAGACGCAGGGTGCAGCAGAGAGGATGCCTGCAGTAGATGGACATCCTGCAGCAGGGCTGGGACCTGCAGCAGAGGGGAGGTCTGCAGCAGAGGTGGGGTTTGTAGTAGAGGCATGATCTACAACAGAGGTGGGGTCTGCAGCAGAGGGAAGACCTACAGTAGAGACGACGCCTGCGGTAGAGGTGGGATTGCCAAAAGGGACAAAATTCAAGGCACAATTTTGTCATCATTTCTGCATCAAAGAGTTAAGAAAGCTACATGAAAAGTATAAGTGATCATGGGTTTCCACTTCCTTCTTGCAGAAAACACATAGAGCACTATCCAGTAACCCCATTGGGTCTCCAATTCCTTCTTGCAGAAAACACATAGAGCACTATCCAACAACCCCATTCCCATAAGTCGGTCATAAGTATGAAGCATTTGCCGCACCACTAGCCAAGTAAAAATCATTAGTATTATTTGTATGTGACAAATTTAGAAAAGTAAGTATTGTTTTTATCGTTTCTCAAGGTTTTCTATAAAGAGGGGGGGGGGGGGTGGAGTCCTTTGTGTTGTATGAGACACAAGGAGTATTTATTTTCAGTTTATCTTTCATCATTTGGGATTTTGGTAGGATTTGTTTCTAGAGGTAACATCAAAGTAAGTGAACACGTCGACAAAGGGTTCGAATGCTGCCCCTGTAATTTGTTTGAATCGTAGTTACCTAAACCGGTACATGCTATAATTAGTGTCCTGTACACATCGAACACTGCATGTACAAATTTATGGACTTTTATTTGGGATTGCCATTCACACTTGGGTGTTAGTTGTCACACGAAATGTAAGGGGTTGGAGAACTCGTTAACTATGCTTTGGATGCTTCAATAGAATAAGGAAGATAAATTGTTCATTGTTTTAAATTTAGGTAGATGAATTCTAGTTCTTTTGTAGTTGGATATTTGTCAAAGTTTATAGAGTTACTGCTATTGTTGTGCCTGTTTCAAACTCAGGTGCTTGCCCACAGAATCAAACCTTTGTCTTTTTCTCCCCTCGTTAGGGTTATTAGTGATTTCGGATTCATTGAGTTTTTTGGTATAAAAGATAAGGTCAATTTTAATGGATAAAAAGTTGGCAAGATCATACTTTAAATACCATGTAATGGTGCTAAAGATGTGCTTCCATGAATTATAAAGATTCGTTCCTTGTTCACATGTAAGTTTTAGAATGTTTGGGTTCGCCCTTCTATTATTCAAAGATGAAATCCGGCCTTCAAATGGGTGTCATGTAGAGGTACAATTGAGCGTATGATAACTTTTGGATGATCGATGACTAAAGCTTGAATCATAATGGTTCCAAATCCTTCTGATATTTTTCATTGACCATGAATTTGGTTTATTGTCTGTCTGCATCCTTCATCCTCATACATTTTATGTAATTGATATTGACTATTTGAAAGGAAAACAACAATTGATGTTTGTGGCATCTTCTCTAGGTTTCTTCATCTCAGGGCGCAGGTCCTGATCGGAATGGTCATAGAGATCCCAAGTGAGTTTCCCCTCTCAGCTTTCAAGTCTGGACTTACAAAGTTGATCTGTTGATCGTACTTGCTTGCCTTATGTTTAATTGCAGCAATAGGAGTAGAGATGATTCCTTTGTGACTGTAAGAGATCGGAAGGTATGTTGTGCTTAGATTTTGAGCTCTTTTTCGTAAGTTGCAATAAGCTGCACCCAAAATTCATTTGGGTATCCACAGTATCTGAATCATACTCCATAGCAATTCAAGTTTGTATCATTCTGCGATGTGGAGTAGATAGAAAAGGAAAAAACTGAAGTATAAAAGAGAACTTTTTTTCTTTGCCTGATGTATCTGATAGAAGTTGTAACTTCTTATTTGTAGGTTAGGTTTACTGAGGGAACGTCAATGTATGCTCTTTGCCGTTCTTGGTTCAGGAATGCCTATTATGATGGAAGCTGGGTATGCAGTATTCTGCTTATTGGTTTGCATTTTCTGTTTGATGATGTTGTGTTCTTTATAGATTCAAAATGTTTCTAAACACTGGATCTTGGGGATGGTCCATAATTCGAGCATTGATGATTTGATATTCAGCCTGGTTTGGTTAAATGCCGTTTTGACTTCTGGGCAGGCGCCTTCTTCTCATTGATGCTTAATCATGATTGTGAACAGTCAAACCTATTTAGCGTGATGAAAATATGGTGATGTTGGGAGCGTTCTACCACTTTGAGGATAACAGTGGCACCAGTGAGGGTGCTGGACCTGCTGGTTTAATGTTGCACTCGAAGCTGATAATGCATTTGGATCATGGTTTACATAACCCGAATCGGAATCGACCAAAACCCCAACCAAGTCGAATCGGATGAATCGACCGAATCGAACGATTAATCGGCCGATTCGAACCGGTTTGTTTCTAACCTATTTTTATCAATTTGTTATTGAGAGAAGAAAATAAACAAAATATATATAAAAAATATCAATCAATCTTCGAACTTCAAAATACACACATAAAATATTCGGCATCAATAATTAGATATGCATATTATGATTTCTTAATCAGAAAAATAAAAAGTGATAATGATCATCGAAGTATCCTCCATAATATTCTGAATTCCAGCATGGAATAAAATCAATAAACTTCAAAAACATTTTGAGGTCAATGACATCATTTACAGGAACATCACTTGAAGCACATGGAAACACATGAAATGCATAGGAACAAAGTATGGAACATATAATGTGTCTAATTGCTGACTCGATTCGATTCGGGTGTGAATTGTATGATTCAAACCGGTTCGGTTCGATTCAGGGTATATTACCAAAAATCGGTATGAATCGGATCCAGATGATGGAGAAACCGATCCGATTCGGCCGATTAATCGGTGAATCAACCGACTCTGTAAACCATGCTTTGGATGTCATCCCTGTCTTATTTGTAGTTGTATTCCATGATCGTACGGGACTTGAATACCTAATTTTTTTACAATTAAACTTTTCCTAAGCAACATCTGATGTCCTTGTCGACAATTGTTCCTTCATGTACTTAGTTGAGGCATTTCACTTAATTTGCAAGCATGTTAGCTGGACTAATATTTTGGCTTTCCCAATTTTCCAGTCAAAATCAACTGATATTGTCAGGTCGCTTCCCAAACCTTTGCCGCTTGAAGTACTGGAAACTTGTTCGTCAAAGGGACCGGAAGCTGATGAAGAGAAAGAGGCCGAGGTGGGTAACTTTCATTGTTTTTGCTGCAGCTGCACTCTAGATATTTTTCCCCACCTACTTGTGTCGTCGGGCTGTGACAATTCTCTGGCTCCTTTGTTCTCTCTTATCATTCTCTGTTGGTTGCAGGGTGAGAAATCTGTTGAAAACTTGTCAGCGGAGGAGCTGTTACAGAGGCATGTTAAGCGTGCAAAGAGAGTTCGTGCACGGTGAGAATGATACTCGAAACAAAAGCCAATATCCTATATTATGGGCATATGCTATCTATAGTAGCTTTTAGTATGATTTACCTATATTTAAACTTATTGGAAAGGTCCTTTGTATAATGGCATACCTCTTCATGCAGTGGACCTTTGGGCAAGCATAACGTAGCGTCCATCGCCTCATACCATGTTGAGGTGCCATCCTCATCAGAATCTAAAGCTCCAGCTTAGGTCCAGAAGTATTATTTGTATCTTAACTAAGAAGTCCTCTCTATTTGCAGTTTGAGTGAAAAACGGTTGCAGAGGATTGCTCGATACAAGAACAGGCTGGCCCTTCTTCTTCCGCCTCTCGCAGAACAATCAAGAAATGATGCTAGTGGAGGAACCTGATTGATCGGTCATGCCTGCTGCATGATGATTAGATCAATATGATGACCTCGGACCAACATCACCGACTGGTTTGCGGAGTCAATCCGCCCTTGCCATTGATGATAACTGAAGCACCCGACAGCCAACAGAGATTGGCGTAGACGAAGACATCACTGTGCTCTAGAGGCTTGTTGCTTCTGTCCTGATCTTGTTGCAGCATTCTGATATACATTTGTACGGTACCAAATCTTAGACCCTAATGTGACTTGGGTTGCCTTCGAAGACGAGGTGCATTTTTGACAGGGATTTCGAGGCCTAGTTGTACATGATTAGTTTGCTTATTCATTTGAAAACCATGCCGAAGGCTAGTCTTTTTACTCAGTCTGCGTACATCATCTCCTCTCAATATGAAGCTCTCTTGTACGAGATTTGATTTTCTGTGTTACCTTGTTTGTCGATTTCATAAATAATTCGACGTGAATTGTGCTGTGGGTTCTGTAGTTCTGTTTCTGACGGAGTTGCTGGCTGCGCTACTGATATGCTATAAACATATTGTGACGGGGCTAATGACTATATTATGCAAACAGCACGGGTATTTGGTCCCTTTCTAGCTAGAGTGCATAATGGTCCTAAACACTTGCTGTGAGATTAGAAATATAACAAAAACTCAACATACCTATGCAGCTATTATAGTATTATTATACCGAACCTCCACAGTATACAAATGAACTTATAGAACTCACACTGGCATTAAAAAAAGAAAAACAAAACGATTCTCACTTTCAAAATCATTTATCCATTTTGCTGAGACTCAATTTGATAAGAAGTTAGAGATCTTAAGGTCAGATATTGGAGCCGAGTTCTCCAAATCTGTGGCAAACGAATTTTATGCCAACAAAGGGATTATGCATTAGATATCATGTGTTTATACACCCTAACAAAATGGAGTTATGCATTTGTTAGAAGTGGCAAGAGCTTTGTATTTTCAATCTGGTGCGCCCATCAAATTTTGGGATGAACGTGACTTGACAGCCACTTATATTATAAATAGAAACCAAGTAGTGTATTGAGAAATAAGACACCACATGAGATTTTGTTTGGGATGAAACCAGGATATGAACACCTGAGGTCGTTTGGTTGTTTGTGTTTTACCACGTCGACGCCTAAAGAGAGTGATAAGTTCTCAGCTATGGGCATTCCTGGAGTATTTCTAGGATATGCTTATACGAGAAAGGCTTATAAGATATTAAGCCTTGACACATCCTAGATCATATAATCAAGGGATGTAGTCTTTCAAGAAAAAAATTTCTATTCAAGAAACTTCAAGAGACCAACTCCTTTATCCCTCTATCCATGACTGTTGGTGAGGAAGGTTCTGATCATGTTTTTAGGATGGTGTCAGACATGACATAGAACCTCAGATGGGTGAATCTTCGGGATATCACGCACAACCAAAGAACAATACAAGAGAGTCATCTAGGGTGTCGACGACACCAGTTTACCTAAAGGACTATGAATACCATAAGCCCTCTAGATTAGGTAACTTAGTGCAGTTCCACTGTCGGTCAGCTACAGCACAAAAACAAATTATCTCATTAGATGAGATAACTGAACCAAGGATATACAAAGAAGCTGCTAGCAATCCTAAATGGATATTAGCAATGGAAAAAGAGTTAGAGGCTTTGTCAAAGAACAAACACGGGATCTTGTTGATTTGCCTCATGACAAGAAAGCCATAGGTTCGAAGTACAAAGTTGTTAGTTTAGGATCGATGTGGTGTGTTTGAGACAATCGATTTGTGGGAAAAACCTTCCCGTTTTCTGATTTTCATATTATTGTCTTTTGCCGAGGTACATATCTAAGCTAACAAACCAAGCTCTTTATAAGGAATGAATCAGGCTTTGCTAAACACGTTTGTGTACAAAAACGTGAAGATGAATAGTGGCCGGTGGATAGTGAAAATGTGTTCCTTGCTTTCCTTGTCAAGATTATATCTAACATACTCCCCTCTAATCTTGACATAGCTCTTTTCCTCATCGGACTTTTTCTCCGATTTGCCCTCGGATTTTTTCTTACTGCTGTGAAAAACCTTGCTTCCAATGAGGTTTCTAACCTCATCCCTTTTGCAGGAAATAGCATCTTTAACATTGACCCACTTTTTCCTTTCGAGGGCACCAGGCTTCTTACGTTTCAGATCCACATGATCTTGTGGATCGAGAATAATGCTCGATTTGTTGTGGTGGCTATCATTTCCTCTGTGCTTTCTGCGCGTCCTTGCTCGTCGACGATCTCCCCATCATCGTCGTCGGAATTCACCGCTGCTGATTCCGTCCGGAACTTCTATGCGCAAAGTCGAGATAGATGGACTTGTCTCTCCTATCGCAGGTGACGAATGAGTTGCACAGCGACTGACTCTGCTTTTGTTACACCTGCCACGGATGATGCAGACATCGCCACACCTTTCGGTTCTTCGAAACTTGCTAGGAGACAGATTGGTTTGGCTAACTCCAAACTTATCTTGTAAAGACGATTTGATGTGCGCTTCACGGACATCAGCAACCTGCCGTTGTCATACACCTTTATGGCATCTCCCACCATATTCACCTCGCTCCCATTCTCTGTCATCTGTCCAAGACTGATGATATTAGTGCAAAGTTTAGGAATGTAATATACCTCATGGAGGATATACTAATCTCCATTCTTGCACTGGAATACGATCGTTCCTTTGCCAATGACTTGAACGACATTGTCATCGCCAAGCCTCACCTCCCCGGTGACATTTTCATTGAGTTCTTGGAACATTTCTCGTCGTCCCGTCATATGATTGCTCGCACCGTTGTCTAGGTGCCAGACATCCTTGGTTGATGTCTTTTTCTTCTTGCCATGGTGAAACACCTTCACCACCTTTTCTTCTCTGGGTTGTATGACGTCTTGTTGTTTAGCTCGTGTCTCTTCCCGAGACATGGAAAACAATAACGCTGGCTAGTTCGGAGTAGCGTCTGTGTACTGCTTCTCGTCATTCCGCCGCTTCCTATGGCACTCCGAAGCATAGTGTCTCATCTTCCCGCAGTTGAAACACTTAATATGCCTTTTGTCACGATTTTTGTTGCCGGTGCCTCCCGCACCTTCCTGGTACTCTCCATAATTTCCATTTCGATCGCTCCTTCCGCGACCTCGTTCACGTCATTCGCCTTTATCTCGGTCTGAGGTGTTGGATTCGTATCTCTAATCAGATGACGAAGCTTCCCCAGTGCTGTTCCTCTGGGGTGTCTACCGTTGGTTACGAGTGAACATGAGCTGACTCCCACCACTACCGGTGTTCTCGTGAAGTCGAGTTCTCTCCTCGAACGCCTTTAATCGTCCTATGGCCTCCTCGAACGATATCGTCTCAAGATCGAAAAATTGTTCGATCCCGGCAACGGCTATGAAGTACTTATCAGGTACACAGTCGAGTAATTTCTTGACGAGTACAGCATCGTTAAGATCTACACCAAGGCTGAAAAATCGGCTGGATATGCCACTGAGTTTTCCGGCGAGCTCGTCAATTGACTCTGTTTCCTTCATCCGCATCGCATCAAATTCACTTTTCAATGTCTGCAACCGAGCCTTCTTTACTCGATCGGCGCCCAGGTACCTCGTCTTCAAGTTTTCCCAAATTTTTTTGACGTCTTCTTCTTTGTAATTTGAAGAAGAACATCTTCGAGAATTGCCTGGAGGATATAGGCACGCGCCTTCTTATCCTTTCTAGGATTGACTTCATCTTCCTCCACTAGTTCGACCGCCTCCCATACTTCCTGAGCATTTAGGATCGTCTCCATTTTAATTGCCCAAACCGTATAATTTTAGGAATTCAGAATCGGAAAATTGAACGGCATTCTGTCGCTCTCTTTTGACACGCGTTGGGGAATAATGGACATTTTTTTTTCAAAAAGAACAAATTTTTTTCTTTTTTTCTTAAAAAAACGTTTTTTTCTTTTACAATCTCTCCTTTTTTTTAAATATGTTTGAATTTCAAATCTACCCTTCTGTTTTTTTCTTGCACGCGTCTCTTTTTTCAAGCCTGCACACTAACAGTAACTTTTCCTCTCTATTTCAAACAAATAATTCTGGACCCCACTTTCTCTTTCTTTGTCTTCACCTTGCACTTTTTTCCAGATTCTTCCTTAATTGTTTTCAATTCATACCCAATCACCACATCTCCTTTCTGTCACTCCTCTACCCACCACGCACTCACCGCCTGGGAATCTCCAAGTCCTCCTCTTCTCTAACCTCCTTCACATCGTCGCCTCAGTTCGAGACCTCACTTTGCCATCTTCTTCTCAACCTTACTCTGCTCCTTCGTTGTGGCTCGTCGATAGGGAGATCGTCGACCAGATATTCATGTCGAGCGGAGGATTGTGGCTCGAGCGGGGTGATCGTCGACCAGATATTCATGTCGGGGTTTCTCCGGGCTCTGGTAGGGTTTGGGGTTTGGGTTCGGGCCGCTGGCTGTGGTGTCCAAACCACTGGCTGAAACTGCTGCTGGATCTGGTGGCTTCGTCCACCTCTGCCTAACGTCGGACAAGTACGACCTCGGCAATTTCACACACCTCTCCTGCTCTAATACCAATTGTTAGTTTAGGATCGATGTGGTGTGTTTGAGACAATCGATTTGTGGCAAAAGCCTTCCCGTTTTCTGATTTTCGTATTATTGTCTTTTGCCGAGGTACATATCTAAGCTTACAAACCAAGCTATTTATAAGGAATGAATCAGGTTTTGCTAAACACGTTTTTGTACAAAAACGTAAAGATGAACAGTGGCCGGTGGATAGTGAAAATGTGTTCCTTGCTTTCCTTGTCAAGATTATATCTAACAAAAGTTAGGTTAGTTGCCATTGGTTACTCATAAATTGTAGGTGAATTTTTCCAAGGGACATACTCTCCAGTTGCGAAAATGGCCACAGTTAGAGCCTTGATTATTGTGGCAGCCTCAAAGCATTGGAGTATTCATCAATTGGATGTTAAGAATGTATTTTTACATGAGATTTATATAAAGATGTTTATATGAAGACTCCACCAGGTATGCAGAATCCAGAAAATAAGGTATGTAAACTAAGAAATCTCTTTATGGTATGAAGCGAACTTCAACACAATGGTTGATAAATTGAGTCAAATGTTGAAGGTACGTGGTTTCTTTTAATCTAAAAATGATTTTTCTCTCTTTATTCAAAGAAATTTGGAGCATATAACTATTATGGCAATTTATGTGGATGACACTTTAATGACTGGTTCAGATATGAGATTGATTAATAATTTATTTTGTGTAATTCCAAATATAACGTAAGTCTATCTTATTGGTAAAACAGAATACTTGAAATTCAACCGACCTCCTTTTTTCTTCTTTTGTTTCTTGATAAATTTTTGACATGATTGAATCTCTTGATTTTGGCATAAAGAATTGACTCTATTTTTTTGCCTTTTCTAAATATGAATCTTTTTTAAGGTTGGTAAGAATAATGTGAGCTCTTTTTTTTTTTATAGTATACCTAAACCTAATAAGAAATTCAAATTTTCTTATTTGATTGATTCATTTTCTTGAGAATTTTTCAAGAAAATAAATCAATCATCAATCGAATTTGAAATTGGATTCGCCTAGGAATAGAAAAAAATGATACATTTCAGCCGTCATAAAAGTATTTCGATTAAAAAGATTTTGTTGATTCAGCTCTGCATTTTATTGATATATCATCGAATTCCTATCCTATTATGTATAAGAAAATGGATGTCCGATTAAGATAAGATGTGTACTTCTATGTTATCTATCTCTACACGATCTATATTTTGAATATGGAATAGAGTAGAGATAAATTTAGAATCGTGGATATGGATGGATTCTTAACATACTAAAACGACTACCATTCAAAGTATTAAACCAATAGCGATTCATACAAGTTAAATCTTCTAATCGATAATATGGGCAAAGAAACAGTTTTAATTTCATTAACTTATTAAGATCATTAAGATCAAGACCTTCGCTTTTAGAGAAGAGTGTACTATCGTCTTTTATTTCTTGTCTGGCCTGAGAATAAAATAATTCAACTACTTTAGAATGAAATACTTCAACTATCTGTGCTTGCAAATAAGGATTCTTATCTTCATAAGAACATGTTTTTTTGTTTTGAAACTTAACACACATTAGAATTCTCAATGCTCTACGACTTCTAGGTGATAAAATATTTTCTGAATCAAACAAATCAGACTGCTTCTTTTCTATATTTTTCATCATTTTTATCCAAATAGATCTCAATTCTAACAAAAAATCTTTCAATTTTCTAGTGATTCAAATTGGATTGATGCCATGCAAGAAGAATTAAATGAGTTTCAAAAAAACAAAGTATGATATCTGATACTAAGACCCAACAATTATCCATTTGTTGGCTGCAAGTGGGTGTTTAGGAACAAAACTAATAAAAATGAAACAATCATAAAAAATAAAGCTGGGGTTGTCGCAAAAGATTACTCACAAGAAGAAGGAATTGATTTTTATGAAATCTTTATCCCTGTTGCAAGACTAGAAGGTATAAGAATGTTTCTTACCTATGATGCACATCAAGGATTCAAAATCTATCAGATGGATGTGAAAAATACCATCCTAAATGGAAAGCTGCAAGAGGAGATATATGTTGAGCAACCTCCTGGTTTTGAAGACTTTGAACATCCACGTCATATTTACAAGTTAGATAAGACATTATATGGATTGAAATAAGCTCCAAGGTCATGGTATGAAACTCTCTCAACCTTTCTGTGTGAAAATAACTTTCAGAGAGAAAAGGAAGACACCATCTTATTTCTTAATAAACATAAAGAACATACATTATTCATGAAAATTTATGTTGATGACATTATATTTGGCTACACTAATAACAAGTTGTGTAAGAGATTTGCTGCATTAATGAAATCCAAATATCAGATGAGTTTATTGGGAAAATCTTCAAAAATTTCAAAAAATTTCAAACAAACCCTAAAAAATTTCAAAAAACAAAGACAACAATAACGACTCCAGAAGCACTAAATGCAACCGCGCCACTCTTCTCTCTATCATCCTTAGAATCTTTGCCTCCCGACGTCCTCATCAGCACCGATGTTACCTGAGTCGGCATCGACGAAATCGTCTCTAGCATTAGAGCGACGAGAAATCGAGACGATGCCGTGAATGGCGACAATGTATTCGTCGAAGGAGGGGAGGATTCCGACGGTTGAATAGCCGAAGAAGGAGAGGATGCGGAGGGAGAAGGCGACAACGACGAGGGAGTGTTGCGATTGTCGTTGTCGACGGAGATGATCGGAGCACTAATCTCGATGAAGAGAAGTGATTTTGAGGGAGAGTGGTATGGGGGTTATAAGTATTTTTAATAAATTAGGATTTTTCAGATAAAAGTATTTCTCAGAATAAAATCTTTTAAATAGTATTTTTAGGAATTTTTTATTTTTGATAAATGATTAATTGATAAATAAAAATAATATTATATTATTATTTGGTAAATATTTTTGATTTTAATTATTAATTGATAATTATCGCTGTTATATTTCATGAAATCACTATTTTAGATTATTTCATAAATATTAAATTTTATGATAAAAAAATCAATTATATTGATTGATTTTAAATCAAATCTTCATTTTGAAAAAAAGGAGTTCTTCTTCCCCAATATATAAGCTATACTAATAGTGCCACACAAATTTGAATAAATCCTCTATTCTTTCTCGAAAAAAAAAAAAGTTAACTATAAAGATAGTTAGATTGATATTATAAATAATCTTTATCGTTAAACAGATAATTAATTTTGAAAAAATTTGTCTTAAATTCGATATAAAAAGAAATCAAAAATAAATATTTACACAACTCTATATTTATAAGAAATCAACATATAAAATTGATTTGAAACACTATAGAGTTTTTTTTTTTTGTGTGTGAAAATATCGTAGAGTTTGTTTGTTTGTTTTTTTTTTTTTTTTTTTTGAAAAGATTTATCCGAGTAGCTTTGTCTTACTCGAAAAGATGGTAAACGACTATCTATGCCTCGAACATCTATCCCGCTCCTCGCATCGCCGTTCTTCCTCAAATCTCCATCCAAACCCCTCAAATTCCCCTCTCAAAAACCCTAAACCTAGCCATGGTGGGTCCCAACCTGAAATCGGAAACCCTAACCCTGATGGACAAGAGATCCGCGATCGAATCCGAGATGAACTCCATCATCGACCGCCTCTCCGTCCCCGGCGGCCCTGGAATCTCCGGAAACCTCCTCGATTCCGAGGCAAGTTAATCGAATCGAAATTCGATGAGTTGATTGCTTTAATTGATACCGTTTTCATTGAATGTGTGTGATTTTGTGAGGTGATTATTTGGAGTGGAGTTTGATTGATATTGAGGTGTGAGTGTGATTTGGTGGTGATTTGTGTGCAGGGGTTTCCGAGAGATGATATCGATATACCGGCGGTGCGGGCGGACCGTAACAGACTAGCTGGTGAGATGATTGCTAATGTTCTATTGTGTTTTTTTTTTTTTTTTTTTTTGGATTGGAAATTTGATTGATGACTGTTTATTAGGGGATTCTGGGATATGGTGCTTGAATATTGATGCTGGTATGTATTGTCTAGTGTAAAATGCTTCTAATTGGAGCGGGATGCATGAGAGTGAATGAAAGTACCTAACTTTACGTGAGAGAATGTTTCTGTCGAGAATTGGACATGTGAGCTTGACGAGTTTGATAGGATTGTCGAGTCATAAGGCTTGAAAGGAAGATGCGAGGTGGACTATTTTCTCAGGCATTTAACAAGGGATGTTCTTTGTTGGGAAACTTTAGATGAGTTGCTTGTTTATGATAAGGAACATTGTTCGTTGAGTTTAGTGATTCGATGTGTACAGTGCAGCTCATGGAAGCCAACTGTAAGAAACAGGAATCATGGGTTATTCTGTCATTTAGTTTTAGATTATTGCTAACTTGGCGATTTCTTTGGCGATTTCTTCGGGGGTGAGGAGTCCACCAAAAAAAATCTGTATAATTTTTGCAGTATCAGTGTGATATGGTCCTATGGATGTTGTCCCCAAGAGTTATTAAGGAACACAAAGTTGTTGGGAATATGAGGCAGCGTACTCAATCCCCCACTTGTAAGAACCTGATAGGAACAACTCAACAAATATATGGCATAAAAATAATGACACGAACACCAAGATTTTTAACGTGGAAAATCCCTCAAAATCAAGGGTATAAACCACGGGTCGTCAAGACCAATAAACCAGCTTCACTATGATCAAATCAGAGTACAAAACGTGTACAATCAAGTGCATACAAACGTGCAAACAGCCAGCCAAAACAACAAGGCAACAAGATTTGCAAATAGAAAAACAAGGAGATAGACAAGCTCAAAAACTGAGCTGTTGTCGAGCCAATATCTCACACCCTAGACCTCGTCTTGCTGATCCAACCGTTCAGAATGAAGAACTGGATGTCCAGAACCTGCTGACAAAATTTCATCCCGATCTAACGGTGAACGAATATGCAAACGCGATTTTACGATGGCAGTTTTTTGTGTGTATGAGAAGGGAAATTGCCTTCGTATTTCTTCCTTCTCTGACTGGTTCTAGCTGCGCTGCTGTATTTGACCTTGTACACATCCTGATTTTGCTTCACCCTGAGGTAACCGCCTTCCTTGCTTTGGGCTTCAAGCTTTTGGGCCTTCCTCCACATAGGAAGTGAGCCAAAAAACAAAAAACCCTACAAAAGTACTACATGCAAGTAGTTTTTTGTCGTTTCGACACAAATGAATTATTCATGCTTTGTGAGGAGAAAGAGGGAGGATACTAGATGGCGTGAGTGTGCTTAGTATCAGTAATATGATCGAGGGCAACAATCGAACTCCTTATTTGAAGATCTGTTGCTGCAACTAATTAATCTTACTGTCACAATGCTTCCTGTTCCTTCTATCATTACTATTTGCAGCTCCTGGTAACTTGCAATTTTTGGTGTTCTTGTTGGTCTGCATCTGTGTATTAATATCATCTAGTGTTTGTATGCAGCATTGAAGAATGATCAGAAGGACCTTACAGAGAGGATCGACAAGAACATACAACTTCTTCATGCAACAAAGTTGGCTAAAACTCCAGTCTCCACCGACTCAGGTATGCAGAAACATGCACATTATAATGGAGAATGGAAGAATTGAATTTGCTGAGGCTGAAAACCCTGAAAAGCGTGCTATGTTGTTTGTGTAAGTGTGTGCTTTGGAAAAAAGCTAAACCGTTATTTCATGAAATAATAATCTGCCTAAATTTTTGTTATGTCCTTGCTATATGAGCAACTTTGTTTTTATCTGTTCGACTCAATATGTGCACCTCCCTGTCATGCCACTTACTGTTCAGTTCACAGATCATATTCATTAACCATTTCTTTGTGAACTCCTTTTTACCACCTGCCTTCTTTGCGATTTCTTCTTGATCACTGTATTTTTACTAAATCCAAGATAACTTTGGGCCAAGCAGTAGTATATCTTTTACCTTCCTTGCTTACTGTAGGCAACTACCACATGGCTGTCGACCGAGGTTCTCGTCCTGGCGATGCTTTGTCTTCGGCATCGTCAATTCAAGTTATTCCAAGGGATGGCCCTACTGCAATGGATACGTATATTAATACGAAGGTACCTTTTGCGGTGATTGATGAAATAACAGAAGGATCTCCTGGAGCAGAAGATGGATTACAACTTGGAGATCAGGTCTTAAAATTTGGAATTGTAGAGTATGGAGACAACCTGCTGGCTCGTCTTTCGTCCGAACTTCAGGCAAATAAGGATTGTGCTGTACCTTTAGTCGTCATCAGGCAAGGTGCACAGCTGAGCTTTTCCGTTACTCCAAGGACATGGTCCGGCAGAGGATTACTTGGGTATGCTTGGCGCCATTTCTATCATTGGCATGCACTTCTTTAATGTTCCTTTTCTTGATTTATCATCACTTCTTTAAATTATTCGTCTTAAATTGTTGCTATGAGGATACTGCAAGATAAAGAAATACCCGACTTCATGCTATCCTTTCCAAAAGAGGGAGTTTACGGAACTATAAACTAAGAATGTGCTGGAAATTTAATTAGCTGCGAAGTACACAGCTTCAATGACATTACCATGGAAAACCGATCCTCATGGATCTCTAGGTGGGGGACCCTTTCCTGATATTGCATTACCGCAAGTGATACATCCTTAATTGCGTGACGAAATGGGACCAGAGCACTATGAATTTTTGAGTTCCTGATGCTGAAAAAGCATAAGATCATCATGAACATGTTTATATCAAGAATAAAACTAGAAGTGCAAGCACTAAACGGCTAAACCTGGACTTCGCTTATGGATTTCGAGTTTATTTTCTTTTAGCATGATTAGTCTGGCAGGTTAAGTGGGTGAGAATGATGTAGAAAGGGGGTTTGAGCTTTAAGTCATTTTCTTGCTTTAAAGCGAATGTCCTTAGTATTTCTCTTACCGTCATTGTTGTCATTTATTGTTGTTGAATTGTTTCTTCATTTAGAAAAAAGAGTTAGCGAACCATTTGTCTTTGTTACTTGCAGATGTCATTTCAGAATCCTCTAAGCAGCAGGTGCTACATTGTTCGTCTTACGAGATCATTGTCATCGATGGGAACTCAGAGGCGGCAGAATTTCACAAGCTTTGTCACTCTTTCCTGTAAACCTTTGGTAATCGACATTCAGTGTTTCTGTTGTATAGTCAGTTTAATATCAAAACATTCATATGAGTGGGCATTATTACTAAGGTTCCAACCGTTTTCTGCCAAGAAAGAACAAACTTGTGTTTCAAACTTGAACTCAGTGCTTGATCTATACAAGCCTCTCCATGTGAGCGAAAATTTTATTCTGTTTTGATCAAAACCAGCTTACATGATTCATCTTTTAATTTTTTTCGCATTACATGAACTTCATTCTCATTCAAATTTGGAGCAGTTGTAAAACTTTCAGGGAATGTGTTTAAAAATGAATGCTATATTGGTCATAACACAGAACCCGAATAAGAGTATCTGATGATTACTTTCGCTCGACCTTCGTTCAAGACCTGAATAGAATTGCCCTCTTAGTCGAACCCCTTGTCGATGCATTGTCGATTTCAGTATCTATTTGTGCAATGAATTTCAATGGCCATTTTCAGTTCGTAGTATGTCCTGTTGTTCAACTTTGCACTAAGCTTAATTGGACGTTGTATCTTGTAGTCTTCGTGTTGTTAATTTTTCCGAGAGGATTTTTCTTCAAATTCACATATGACCCAATTCGTACACCCATATACCTTGGTCATTAAGCATCTTACTCTGAAAAGATACCCTAAAGTGCATAACTGTGTTATTTAATGTATGTTCACATAAGTGGCCAAGTCCGAATTGTATCCTCGATGGTCAATCTGTCCTCGACCAATTAGAACTTCAGCTGATGACCAAGTCGATTTGTTTGCTCATATCATCAAAGTCGCTTTTCCAATACCTTTCATGACCATTATGGATTCTTACAAATAGCGGATCAATGTTTCACATTAGTGGTGTATTCAGCACCTTATACTACACTTTTTGTCTGCGAAGTTTTTGCAGTGCAAGTCACAGAAACTTCCTTCTAAATGGGTTCTTAAAAAATCAAAATACCAAACAATTTAATCAAAAAGGGAAAAAGGAAAAAAAAATCTGAGCTTGCCCCGCAAGCTAGAGAAGTTCCACACTGGCAAACTTCCCTGTCACCTATCTGATATTAAACCATTTATTCCCTTGGACCATAGGCCAGTCCAAATTTAATCATAATCATTGATATAAACATCCCTATCTTACCATTAATATATTCTTTTTTTATAAGACCATTAATATATGCTTCATACAACATAATTTTGACAACTAATTTTATTTTATTTTTGATCATGAGTCGTATCCAAAGATTTTATTAGTTTTTATTTAATCGAAGGAGTAGCCAAAGATATAGTACTAGTATGGAAACAACACAATTATGATGAGAAAAGACTCTCAAATCTGGTCTAATCTTGGACACAATAAATAATATTGGTTTCGGCTAACGACATAAGACTATCACATTATGTTGACACCTCACTTTTGTTTTGATTTTTAGGATATTTTAATGTTTTTTTATAAAGCAAGCAAAACAAGACCAAAAAGGTCAAAAAGGAAGGTTGGGCATAGCTATCATAATCAAATTTTTATAATTTAACGAACGAAGCACAAAGGGGATGTAGCTCATCCATTATATAATGACTTCAATCCGCCAAACCAAGCACAACCCTCTTTCAAGAACTCAAACCAAGAAACTCTTTGTTGTCTGATCATCAAGTCGATCGATCATCTAAGGTCATGAAGATGGGAGAAACAATGGCACAGCTCGGCTCGAGCCTAGCGGGGATCATGTTCGTGTGGGCCACGATGAAACAGTTCTTCCCCGACTTCCTCCAAGACTACATTATGCGTTGGACCGTGAAGCTGATCCAGTGGTTCAAGCCTCAGATGGAAATCAGGTTCTGGGAGAAGAATACTGACAGGTGGAAGGTTAACCCGGCATATACTGCCATCGAGACCTATCTCGGGTTGAAGTCCACGGATCACGCCAGGAGACTTAAGGGTGATACTTTCGGGAAGACGGAGAAGGTTTCGCTTGTCTTTAGTTTGGATGAGAGCGAGGAGATTGTCGATTTCTTTGAAGGAGTTCAGGTAACGTCTCATTCCATGTGTCTTTAATCAAGAACGTTAATAGGCCCTTAAAAAAAAAAGAAGGGAACGTTAATAGGTCATGTAAGGTGTACAGAAAAATATCATATCTTGAAGAAATTATCTCATAGCGTGCATATAATGCGCCGTTGCTTGCATATAGTTTGTATTTTTACTGATGATGTTATAAACGGTTAGTTCTTCTTGATTATGTACCCATTTGAGGTTATGTGATGAAAAGGATCCGATTCTGCTCTGTTTCAGTGTTCTTGCGATATGAAACTTGATTCATTGATTATTATTATTATTTTTTGAAGTTGATTTTGGATTAAAAGATCTTTATTGTGGATGTATCAATTGACTTGAAAGGCAAGTACATAATATACAGTTGGATGAAACTTGACAGGAAAACTTGTTTTGTGTTATTCTCTTCTTGTGATGAAACTTGATTATGCGTTTTGCTGATTGAGATTGAGTCGTATACACAGATGAAGTGGTATGCAGGAAAATTGGTATCGCACAAGAAGTCGATTTCCTATTACCCTGGAAGTGACGAAAGAAGATACTTCCTCTTAACATTCCACTGCAAGCACAAGAAGCTGATCACGACCCGGTACTTGAACCATGTCATTGAAGCGGGCAAAGAAATACAGGCGAGGCGGAAACAACAGAAGCTTTTCACCAACAGGGCTTCATCGGAATGGAGGAACGGACGAAGGGACATGTGGTCTAATGTCTGTTTTGACCATCCTGCCACGTTCGAGAACCTCGCCATGGAGCCAAAGAAGAAGGAAGAGATCATCCATGACTTGATGACCTTCACCAAGTCCAAGGAGTACTATCTCAAGATAGGCAAGGCGTGGAAACGGGGTTACTTGCTCTATGGTCCGCCAGGGACAGGAAAGTCGACGATGATTGCTGCTATTGCGAATCTCTTGCACTATGATATCTATGATCTTGAGCTTACAACCATAAAGAATAACTCTGATCTGAGGCAGTTGTTGATCCATACGGGGAGCAAGTCCATTATCGTGGTAGAGGACATTGACTGCTCCCTGGATATCGCAGCTCAAAGGAACAAGGCGAAGAAGGATGAAAAAGAGAAGAAGACATCTAAGAAGAAGAAAAAGAAGGATGACGATGACTCGGACAGCAACGAGGATGATGACGATGATGGTGTCGAATAGGATAGCAAGGTGACTCTATCAGGCTTGCTGAACTTCATTGATGGTATCTGGTCGCCTTGTGGAGGCGAGAGGCTGATTATCTTTACGACGAACCACATCGAGAAGCTTGACCCTGCACTGATCCGAACAGGAAGGATGGACAAACATATCGAGATGTCATACTGTGGATTCGAAGCGTTCAAGGTCCTGGCAAAGAACTACCTGAACCTTGACTCTCACGATTTGTTCAATCAGATCAGTAAGTTGCTAGGTGAGGTCAATGTCACTCCAGCTGATGTGGCTGAAAATCTGATGCCGAAGAAAATTGGGGAGGATCCAACATTACGGTTGGAAGTCCTGATCGAGGCGCTGAAGAAAGCAAAGGAAAATCCAGCTTCGAAGACTGAAGGAGCAGAAACCAAGGATGGGGACCACAAGGCGTCAT
This sequence comes from Drosera capensis, assembly GCA_001925005.1. Taxonomy (NCBI): domain Eukaryota; kingdom Viridiplantae; phylum Streptophyta; class Magnoliopsida; order Caryophyllales; family Droseraceae; genus Drosera; species Drosera capensis. Next base: position 40,591 of record LIEC01012509.1, on the reverse strand, counting down.
GCCTTTGGTTGTGGAACTATCCCATGGGATGAAGCTGATATTGGAATAAATCTCATTAAAACTGTAACCTTCATATCAAATTATTTATACTAGATCATAAGCGAAAGCGTACCTGAATTCATAAGAGCAAGTCTTTGATCCGGGTTGAAGATCGTCTTGGGTTAAGTTATCTTATAGTTGATACACACGTTAGAGTTTCTCTCTCTTGCGATGGAATGCCAGAAAAATATAACACATGTTCAACCGGGGACCATAACCCTCATATATATATATATATATAGTGGTTCTTATCCCTAATCAGACAATCATTAATTAGGAATAAGCTAATGGGTACACAATTGGACATTATACTTTATAAGACGACATATTCACCCACTTAATATTAATATCCGTAGGACCATCAATATTTGGGCCAAATCGTACGATAACACATAACATATAATTAATCCGTATAGTTAAATTATCCATGCACACGTAGTATGAGTCCACTAATCCAACAATCTTCTACTTGGACGACATACTCATGTACATACACAAACCTTTGTATTATATGTCACAAATATAACCTTAAGATCTCAATAATGTCATCAACTTGTAATCGTGATTTACCAATCCGGTCTATCAATCATATCAACATAGGACCAAAAAGATTTATGTTACATTGGCATAACTACAACCAACAATGATCACGTATATCAATATAATCAGCGATATGGATCAAGTATAGGTGTGTAGCATGGAAATAACATAAAGTGTGGTCCGAAATAGAATGTCTATTTCCAACTGGTCTACCTTAAACTTTATCGAGATCAATCTCAAAACTGTAAGAGTACATGAAACTTTAAAACTGTAAATTTTCAGATACAATCTTAAAAAAACTTAATCAACCAAATATGTGTTTGACACCATAGTAACACTACATAACAAACTCCCAATAAAATTCATAATCCTCAACTAATTTGACACTCATATGAACAACATGCTCATGAAACACTTTGCGTGGCAATCCCTTAGTGAGCGGATCCGCAACTATAGAGTTAGTATTGATGTGATCTATGAACAATTGTCCTTTCTGTACTTTTTCTTTTTCAATACGAAATTTGACGTCTATATGCTTTGCCTTGGTCAAACTGCTGTTGTTTTTAGCATAAAGGATTGTTGACCTGTTATCACACAATAGACTGAGTGGTCTTTTAATGTTATCCACTATGCGTAGTCCAGTAACAAAATTTTGCATCCATAATCCTTCATTGGATGCCTCGTAACATGCTATAAATTCTGCTTCCAATATGCAAGTAGCAGTAAGAGGTTGTTTGATGCTTCTCCAAGAGATACCTCCTCCAACAAGCATGTAGATATAGCCTGATGTAGATTTTAGACTATCTTGACACCCAGTAAAATAAGAGTCGGTATATCCAATGGTCTCAAGCTAATCCGACCTTCGATATGTTAACATGTAATATTTTATTTTTTGTAAGTATTGCATGACCTTTTTGGCTATTTTCCAATGGTCTATTCTCAGATTACTGAGATATCTGTATAATATCCCAACTATGTATGCTAGATTAGGTCGTATGCAAGCCTAATCATATATTAAACTCCCCACAGCCAAGCATAAGATGTCTTCTCCATTTCTTTGGTTTCAAAATCATTTTTTGAGCACTGATTGAGACTAAATTTGTCTTCCTTAGCAACAGGGATGTTACTGGTTTACAATCCTACATATCATATCTCTTAAGAATCTTATCGATACAACTCTTTTGTGAGAGTTCGAGAACATCTTTGAAGCGATCTTGGTGTATCTGAATTATTAATACAGTAGAGGCGTCACCAAGATCTTTCATTTCAAATTTGTTTAAAATAAATCTCTTACTTTCGTGCAATAAGCCTATATCGTTGCTGACAAGTAGTATGTCATCGACATATAAAACCAGAAAAATATATTTACTCCCACTCAACTTGTGATATATACAGTCATCAGCTATATTTGGTTCAAAACCAAAGGATGTAATGACATTATGAAACTTGTGATACCACTGACGAGAAGTTTGCTTTAGCCCATAGATGGATTTCTTTAATTTGCAAACAATTTTCTTTGGATCTTCCGAAACAAAGTTTTCTGGTTGCTGTATATAAATTGTTTCTTCAATGTCACCATTAAGAAACGTTGTTTTAACATCCATCTGATGAAGCTCAAGATCAAAATGGGCCACTAGTGCCATTATTATCCTGAGAGAGTCTTTCGATGAAACCGGAGAGAAAGTCTCTTTAAAGTCAATACCTTCCTTTTGAGTGTAGCCCTTAACGACAAGACGAACTTTAAATCTTATGATATTACCCTCTGGATCCTTCTTGGTTTTAAATATCCATTTGCAACCAATGAGTTTGACACCTTCGGGTAATGGGACAAGCTTTCACACATCATTGTCACTCATGGACTTAATTTTATCGTTCATGACATCAATCCACTTTTGAAATTTAGAACTTTCCATGGCCTGACAGAAGTTGACTGGATCATCTTCCACAAGTCCAAAATCTATTTCTTGTTCCCGGAGAAATACAATAATATCTTTCACCATTTCCAAATTTACATCATGTTCTTGGAGATATACAATGTAGTCATCCAAAATTGTACTTCTTTTTTTTCTAGTGGATCTCCTTAATGACATTTCATATTCTTGAGATTGTTGAGTTTGAGTTTCATTAACAATATCAGGAATTTGATTAGGGAGATCATCAAGATTGTCTTGAACTAGATTTGTTACGTGATCCTTGTCAAGAATAACAACACTCTGATCATGATCAACAACAACTGAGGGAAGAGACACATGTCTTCCTCAAACACAAAATCTCTAACTTTATCTCTCCACCCCCAACCTTAATATCCTCAAAAATTGGGCATTCTCCTTCTCAAAAATAGTTCATAAAATGGGATCATAGAACTTATACCCCCTAAACCTTTCAAAATATCCAACAAAATAGCTACTAATTGGTTTAAAGTCCAATTTCCTTTTATTTGGCCTATAAAGCCTTGCCTTAATTGGACAACCCCAAATATGCAAGTACTCTATACTGGACTTTTTTCTAGTCCATAGTTCATATGGGGTTTTAATTGTAACTTTTGTTGGAACTCTATTAAGTATATATGCTGTAGTTTTCAATGCCTCTCTTCAGAGTGAGTCTAGTAAGGTAGTATGATAAATCATGCTCCTCACCATGTCCTTTATTGTTCGGTCTCATCTCTTAACTACACCATTAATGCTATGATTATTTTGCATAGTGTATTAAGGAACGATCCCACACTCCTTTAGGAATTTCGCAAATGGCCCTAGATGTTATTCACCTGAACCATCATATCTACCACAGTATTCACTACCACGGTCATATCTAACGATTTTAATCATTTTTCCTAATTGATTTTCAACTTCGGCCTTATATAATTTCAACACGTCTATTGATTGGGATTTCTCATTAATGAGATATAGGTATCCATGAGTAATCGTCTATGAATGTGATAAAATATTATTGATCATTTCTACAGGGTGTAGGAAATGGCTCACAAATATCCGTATGTATCAATTCTAGGACATCTGAAGATCTCTCGGTACCTAATCTAGTCTTGTTTGTTTGTTTTCCCTTGATACACTCAATTTAAATATTTTGAATTTGAGGAATTAAGAGAATCAAGAATTCCATCTGACACGAGTTTATGAATTCTTTGTTTGGATATATGACCCAAACGCTTATGCCATAGTGATAAGGAATTCTCATTGGTTAATTTTCTTTTAGTATAACGGGAACTTACAGCTTCATTATGTGAGGCAATTGTATCAAGCAAATATAGATTATTATATCCGGATAAAAGGTCGGAACCAATAAGATATGAAACTTGAAAAAGACTAATTTACTGTTTCCAAATGAAAAAGAATAACCGAATTTGTCCAATACGGAAACTAAAAATAAATTTCGTTTAAATGACGGTACAACGAATGTCTTTTGAAATCAAAATAAAATCCAGTCTTTAATAATAACCTAATCTTTTTAATAGCCTCAATTTCAACCTGCTTGCCATCATCCACATAGATATATCTTTCACAATCACTCGGTTTTCGGTAGCTCAGGCAATCATGTATAGACACATTTATATGAGTAGTAGCATTAGAATCTACCCACCAAAGTCTTTGGATATGTAAATTAAATTAACCTCAGAATAAATAAGAGCAAGAGACATATCATTTTTCGCACGTCAAGCGTGGTATTTGGTACACTTTCTCTTCTTGTGATTAGTCCCCTTACAAAAGAAACAACTAGATTCCATAGTTTCAACTTTATTTTGTTATTATGCTTCTTCTATGGTCTTGAGACCGTATCTTTCTTATTTTTCCTTTTCCTGTTGTCCCTAGAGACCGATATCAAATGAGCACTTTCTGTTTTTTCTTCCTTTATCCTCTTTTCCTCTTGCACACAATGTGAAATGAGCTCATTAAGAGTTCATTTCTCCTTTATGTAGCTATAACTGACTTTAAACTGATTGAATTGTGCAGAAAGAGAGATCAAAACTAAATACACAAACAATTCCTTAGGTAATACCAACTTAAGTGTCTTTAGTTTTGAAGTAGTATGAGACATTTCTAAAATATACTCTCTTATGTTTCCTTTGTCTTTATACCTGATGGAAACAAGATTATTCAAAAAAGTAGTAGTTCTAACGTTTTCGTTTTTTTACAAAACATTTCTCAAGTTCCGCAAAAAAGATTTGGCATTAGTCTTTTCAAACATACTGTCCCTAGATGACACCGGAATTACACGTTTCATTATCATAAGACTCATGAGTTTTGAGCGTTCCCACTTCTCTATCTTCCTCTTTTCATCAGGACTATATGTATCCTTAAGAATAAGAGGTCGCTCAATCCGAAATACAAGGTGTAGATCCATGCAACCGGGAACTATCATTACGTTCCCTTTTCATTTCTTAAAGTTTGTGCGGTTAAGCACAGGGATACTATTAATGTTTGCAGATATTATAGAAGTAGAAGTATTGACTGAAAAAAAAAAAACAAAAGATAATATAAACAACAAGCTCACAATTATTACTTAAATATAATTTTAATCTACAGATTCAAATAATGAAAAATCCCCATCACAAGATACCTAACACAATATTGATTTTCGTCTTTAAATAAAAAATCAACTTTTAAGTGATACTCTTGGTGTAGTAATCAAATATTGACAATAAAATCCTGTCAAACATCAAGCATTTCTTTGGATCGACTTAACATTCACATGGAAAACCTAACAATTATCACATATTTATTACCACAAGTATGTTTTAATTACGGTCAAATAACAACCTTTTCTTTGGGACAATTGCTAAACGTATGGAATTCAAACATACACAAAACATCTTAATATTCTAGATTAATCAATTTACACAAAAAAGGTTACTTTGACAATATTGTTTCAATTAACTAATTTAGAATATTAGACATACAAAATTGTATATAACAATATTGTCAAGTATTGAATCTGAATTCATAATTTATATGTATGTCATTTAAATGTTTAAATGGAAATAAATCTGAATCCATAATTTTACATGTATACCATTTAAATGTTTAAATGAAATTCAAATATACATAAAATATCTTAATATTCTAGATTAATCAATTTACACAAAAGAGGTTAATTTGGCAACATATTATTTCAATTAACTAATTTAGAATATTACACATACAAAATTGTATATAACAATATTGTCAAGTATTGAATCTGGATCCATAATTTACATGTATGTCATTTAAATGTTTTAATGGAAATAAATTTAAATCCATAATTTTACATGTATATCATTTAAATATTTAAATGAAAATAAATCTGAATCCATAATTTTATATATATATCATTTAAATATTTAAATAAAAATAAATCTGAATCTGAATTTTATCTCAAATTCCATATTTATTAATATCTTATCTTTAAAAGTTTTGTTAGTATCTTATCTCAATATAATTTTACTAATTAAATAATTAAGCCTAACTGACCCTGCAACTCTGTGCAGTAATATTGGCCTGGATCTCCCAAAAACTCCAACCTCGAAAACCTCAACCGCGAAAAAAAAATCTGACCAAAAATTTCTCACAAGCAGAACAACTCGTGGCTGGAACAACAATGAGTAGTGAGATAATTCATCGAAAGATTAAACCTGACCCACAACTGTGTGTATCCATATTGCCCTAATTTACCCCAATTTCCATCATACTCATGAAAAATCAAACCTGTTGTGCGATGATGCACCGGTAAATTGACCAAAATCCCCACAAAATTCTGAATTCAAGTCACCTTTCAAAAAAATCAAATTTTTTCCAAATAACTCAATATGAAAAAGGTTCTGATACTAATTGTTGGAATAAATCTCATTAATCCATAAAAGCAAGTTTTTGATCCGGATTAAAGATGGTCTGGTGTTAGGATATCTTCTAGTCGATGGAGGCAGAAATATGTAACGCATGTTCAAAAAGGAATCATAACCCTTATATATATATATATATGATGATTCTTTTCCCTAATTAGTCATAATTAATTAGGAACAATCTTGTGGATCTCTATACGATTGGACATTATACTTTATAAGACGATATATTTACCCACTTAATATTAATATCCGTAGGACCATCAATATTTGGACCAACTCGCTAGATAACACATAACATATAATTAATCCGTATAATTAAATTATCCAGATACACGTAATATAATCCACTAAAGCTGATATTTCGATATGATTGGAAGCTGATATTTCGATATGATTGGAAGTGATTTTTGCTAGATGTTACAGTATTGATTAGAATTCAGCTTAACAGTTGTTAAATTTTTTAATGTCCTGAGCCTGTTGCAGTTGTCTCTAAACAATACAACTGCTCTATTTTGTACGTTCGGTTCATATTCAATCAATAGCAAACCATCCAATGTTTTCTCAAGCTATCGTTTTTTTTCGCAGCATCAGTTCATGCATATAATGGAGTATCGCCATCGGTATGGTTTATATGTGATAGATGCTGGTTTTTGAGAGATCTTGCTGGTGTTTCAGTTTCTGGGATGGCTTTGGTTCAGCATATATAACTGATTCTTGCGGTGGAGTGATAGCATGAAAGGCTGGGATCTTTTGCTTGGATAGACACAAGTTGTTCTTGCTGCAATCGCAAGGGGATTAATTGGTTTACTAGATGTATTTGGGTGTGAGTTATTTGGTTGTGAATTGGGTGCTGGAGTATTTGATTTGAGGTGCTAATTTTGTGTTGTTCATTTGTTATGATCCTCCGTGGATCTGTATCTTGTACTCGCAATTCGACTGTAAAAAAAATCAGTTCATGCATTTAATGACACAAGCTTTACTTACATTCGTTCACAGGAATATTTCAACCGAGTCAAATTATGGATATGTCGTGGATAGTTCTTGAGAACGGATCATGTAAATTGTAACGTTTGATAGTAATTTGCAGTCACACGATCAGTGTCAGCCCGATGCTTGGACTCAGAGGACAAATGAATTTAGAAAATCGTGATGACTTATGAGTTTGAACTTACAAACAAATCTTTTATTTTCAAATATAAGATATAATTATATATACATTCATTGTTCCATTAAATCATGTTCGGATAAAACACAACTTAAAAAAAACATCATAATATATAATTTAAACTCAATATAACAATTACTCAAATATCACATGATACACAGAATCTTTAAAATCAAAATATATATGGGCCTATCCTCGTTGAAATACCTAAAAACATGAAAATGGATTGCACGACAGATCAAAGACTACGATGGCCGACGAATTAGAAACCCTTTGAAGCCACCATAGTTGTTGATACACTTTAACCCAAAAAATCTCATCTTTATTTTTATTTTTTTTTCTCTCCCAACACCTCTCCAATACTCCATTGACGAAGAATGATTTTAAAAGAGCATGAAAAGCAAAACCCTTTTGGTGACTCAGTGGATTTGGTGATGATTTGCATCAAAAAGAAGGCTTGAGTGGGTGAGTTGAGTGAGATTTGTGAGAAAGGTGAAAAGATGAGTGTGTCAATCACTGTGATGACTTTCAATCTACATGATGATGAGCCAAAGGAAAGCCCTAATTCATGGGAAAAGAGGAAGGATTTGTGTATCAGTGTTATTACTAGTTATTCTCCCATGATTCTTTGCACCCAGCAAGGTATAATCTTTATCTGTCGATGTAGTCATTTGGGTGTATTATATTGTGTATTGTGAAACTTTGTACTTTTGGGTTTTTCTCATTTTGCTGTATTTGGGGTGAATATGGCTTGATTTGATGATTTAGGAGGTGGATTTTGCTTGGTTTGCTCAGTTGGGGTGGTGGGTTTTGGTTAATATGATGGTTTGGAGATGGCTTTTGCTGAAATTGATGATTTTGGAGGTGGTTTTGATTAATTTGACTCCAGGGAATAGCGGGGTGGTTGTTGTTGTTGTTGTTTCGCTTGATTTGCTGACTGGGAAAGGTGGGTTTTAATTGATTTGCAGATATTGAGGAGGGTTTTGGTTGTTCTTGTGAAGTGATTTTTTCTTGGTTTGCTGATCTAGGGAAGAGTTTATTTGGTTGGTTTGATTTGGAAGAGGGTTTTAGTTGATTTTGTGTAGTGGATTTTGAGGAATTCAGTGTCTCTATGTGATTATCTCAGTGATTTGGGCAGTGAGTTGCTGATTTTAGTTTGTTATGGATGGTCTCCATGATAGATGATTCAGGTTGATGTAATTGTTGTATAATCTTATTCTGAAATTGATTTGGTTGATTTTGTATAGGCGTGAAGTCGCAATTGGACTATCTTCAACAGGGTTTATCAGGTAATCTGTTGTGTTCTTAAATTTCTTGTTTTATGTTTGTCCTTGGTATTGATGATCACTATGAAATCGGCGACATTCTATCATTTTCAGTTGCTTTTGTCCTAACCCAGAAGTTTACTTACCATTCAGCAACTTTTTGGGTATTAATGAAGGTTATACTCAGTTTGGCATTTCAAGAAAAGGCGCCGAAGACATATCTGACCAGTATTGTGCCATTTTCTTTGACAAGGAGAAGGTAATGTGCCGTTCCCGACTGTTCAAATGTAGTGTATGTCCTGCGTCTCAAACTTCATCTGACGTTGGTGTTTGTTGTTTATGAAGGTAGAGCTAATAGAAGGTGGAACATTTTGGTTGTCAGAGTCACCTTCTGTTGCTGGAAGCTCGTCATGGGGAGCTGTAGCTCCCTGTATTGCAACATGGGCGATATCCTTCTCACTTTTTTTTCCTTAATCCTGGTTATGATATCTGTGGAGATTTCTATCTTCGATGTCCTTGACAATAAGTCCACACATTTCAGATGAAAGGGATCGAACCACCCGGTTTTTCTTTCCAGATAGTGAATACAAACATGGATGAACAAAGTCGCCGTGCCCGCAGAAGAAGCGCTTTGCTAACATGGCAACATATTGCTTCATTACCCCCGAGCTTGCCGGTGGTATATTGTGGAGGATTCAACACACAAAAGGAATCAACTACAGGTCGTTTCCTTCTTGGGAGATCAAGGTATTGCCTTATGTTTTTTTTTTTTTTTGTATATGTCATCTCGATTCACCTTTGTTGGATCAACATTGGATAAAGGACCTGACAGGAAAGCTTGGCAGCAAACTTTAGCTTACCTTACATCGTAATGTTATCTTTTACATGCTAGTATAGCATTGGACTAGATTAAAAGTGATTCCAGTTCTCGCCTGCAGGCAGTGACCAATAGATGAGCATGGTTCAAACTGTTGTTTTGAGTCTGGAACTTTTGATGCTTATTGGCTGCTTCCCTCCCAAAGCGACCCTGATCACGAGTGGTTCTTTAAGGATGTGAGATTTGTTCCAAATACATGATTTGATGGTTACTGCCTCATTAATATTTAACCGGGTTCTGTCCTTGCTTATTTGATATGGCTCCTGTGAACTTTTTGTTGGTTGGTTAGCCCAGTTCTTATCTTGTATTTCAATTACATAATAAAAAAATAAAAAATAAAAATATTACTAATACTTAACCAGGTTCTGTTGCACGTTCTTGCGCTCTACATGGGCATATCTTGCAGAAATGCGATTCAGGGAACAAAAATTCTGTATAAATTATGTCAAGACTATCATGTAACATACTGAATCTTCCGTTCTATGTATAAACCAGTTTTGGAAACTGTTAATGAAAATACTGGTAGCAGCCTATGGTGGTTCATATAATCGGGAAGTCATGTAGGTTACAGCTTTACTACCGAACCATGGGTACTTGTGACCAGATAGAGCTTGACGCACGCCAAGTTGAAGGACTGGTATTGCCGTTCTGTGCAAGTATTGAGGGTAGCCATCTCAGTGTCAGAAAACTAGGCAAAGAATAATTTTTTAAGACTTGAGAGTACCAGAAGTATACTTTGTTATGCAACATTGTGGTCATGAGGACTTCATTCATGGCATGAGTTATACCCTGTGGGATAAATTTCGGCGTGAGCATTCCATGTGGAGTACAGGGGGGCTCGGATAATTGGTAGAAGGTGGACTATGAAAACAAGCTTTATCTTCTATAGTTCGAGTTGGCATGTTTGCGCTCAATCATGTTTCCTCCCTTGCTGATATGGAAGTACTTTCATTTGCCAAAAATTGTCGACGATGATATGTTGCCGGAGTTTTTGGTGAAATTATTAGGTATAGCTTGCAATCTTTGTTTCATTTCTGACTTATAACAGGTTTTCATCATCTAGTCCTTATCGTTTTGGTAGGCATTTTCAGCGAGCCTTGTAGTTTTATTCACCCAATCTATACTGCTGCTAAGAACTGTTCCCACCAGAACAAATTCTTGAGCGTCGTTCTGTTTCATGTGTTGGTTGGACAACGTGTAGGGAGCATGGCATTATCGGCGACATGAGAGATGCGTGGCCCAATGCCCGAACGAGAAAGAACATGTCTTTAATCCATACATACCATGGATTTAAAGGTACATACAATCTTTGTATAATCACGACATCGGGTTTGTTGAAAATAGCCCAGTTTACACATACCTTCTATTCTTTTCTCGTTTCCTTGTTTTACTCAGGTGACAAGCAAGGAGCTGTCGAGTTCCTGAAGCTGATGTTTCGAGCTCTTTGTCTCTGTTGGGATCGTCAAACCCAGGATCTCCACATCGACTGGATTCTATTCAGAGGAAGATCGCTGGTTCCTGTTCTGTGTGAGGTGGTGAACGACAACATGGGCGGTTTCTATCCCTCGTCTCATTATCCAATATTTGCCGAGTTCATGCTGCCTCGAAGTGTGAGGCTCATCGAAGCTTCACCAAGTCAAGATGGGAATGGAGCTGCTTCGCTTACATAGTTCGTCTTCGATTATTTAAGCTTACTTGGGGTCTGTTTTACACGGAAAGTTATTTCGTTATGTTCATATGGATGTATGTCCCAAGTTTTTCTTGTGAATTTCAGGAAGGCTGTTTCGTGTTGCTCTATAGTGTATGGTCGATACATGATATGTTTTTGACTTATGAAGGTCTAAATCGTTTAGAGCTATGTATTAGGTCATGGCGGTTTTTGGATACTGCAAATAAGGAGGTTTGGTTCTGTGTGAAATAGCTGCATTAGTGTTATATTGATCGTCCAGACGTGGTATGCTTTTGAGTTGGCTGTTTTCTGGTGTGTTTTGCCTAAGAAACTTCGCATATTAGTCCATGTATCTCAATGCATGCGACCTTTTTATCATGATTTCAAATATTTATTATATTATATTATATAGTTAATTCTTTTTCGATAAAACATCAGTATGAATTTGCCAAGGAAGAAAAGCCAAAGCTAGACTTGCTCAAGTAACATGCCTTTGATTTCATTCACTAAACAAGCATCAACACCAGAAACTAACACAACAGCAAAAACAAACTAGTTATGAGAAGGCTTTAGCCTAAAATAAAAAATTCCAGGACCAATGTACACTACTTTTGTTAGTTGTCCTCCGCGACACATAGCCAGAATTCACTCGCAAAATAGCGTTAATGATCACGCTGGCATGACCTGTTTGGACCCAAACCGATCACTTCAGAGTAGCCGGTTCTACGTCCTTTAAGAGCCCGACAATCTGCTGCATGCTCGGTCGCTTTGTAGGAAGGTCGGCTGTGCATAGGTAGCCGATCTTCAAAGCTTCTACCACTTGATCATCACGTCCGGTGCCACGGATCTTGGGATCAATGGCTGTGAGTGCTTGGTTGTTCCTCACGATTCCTCTGACCCATGATACTAGAGTGGAATGATCTCCCTCAGGGTAGGAATCACCTACAGGTCGTTTTCCTGTGATGAGCTCGAACAAGACCACCCCAAACCCATAAACATCAGACTTGACTGTAGGGGAGATGCCGGTTTCTGATGCTTCGTTGAACTCTGGTGGCATGTAGCCTGGTGACCCCCTAGTGATCTCGTAGCCATCTGTGAATAGCTTGGCTAGCCCAAAATCTGATACTCTTGGCTCAAAATCAGAGTCCAAGTAAACGCTGCTGGCTTTCACGTCCCGATGAACGATTGGTGGGGAGCAGCCGTGGTGAAGAAATGCCAAGGCACGAGCAGTGCCAAGTGCGATCTTGTGCCTGAACCGCCACGTTGTTAATAACCCCTCCGAACAGAGATTCTGAATGCTGTCGTTATTAGCCTCGTCAACTTCTTCCCAAGTATCCATGCTCCAGTCGTCCGTCTTGTGGACACCGAGAGGCAAATCATAGAGCAAGTTCTGCAGGTTACCATTCTCCATGTACTCATAGATCGCAATCCTTTGTTCCCCTGCCAGGCAGTACCCGATTAATGGAACGAGATTCGGGTGCTTGATCCTACCAAGACACTCTAGTTCTCGAGCTGCTTCTTGATCCGTCATGGTTGATCCATGGACTAAGACTTTCACGGCGACATGGATCCTACCAGCCAAGAACCCTCTATAAACCGGTCCAAATCTCCCTTCTGCCAGCAAAGTTCCACGATCAAAATGAGATGTGGCAGAAAGAAGATCCGCGAACGTGAAGTTCAGCAATGGCTTCTCGAAGATGACTGCAGGAACCGCATTAGCATGCTTAACATCAGCTACCCAAGTGGTCGAATCAGCCTCAAACGAGAATGGACCCGAGGCATTCTGTTCTTCATTGTGAACAGACTTCGGCTTCATGACCCATAACCTCGTCGTTCTCTTCCTTCTCCATCCAAATGCTAAACACAGCAATAAACCCACCAGGAAACAGAATAGCAACAATGCCATTGCCAAAACAACGACCTTAACGACCCCCTTATGTATACTCGATTTTCTCCTGAATAGGCTCGGGTTTGCAGCAATCGGGCAACTTTCTCCTAGCCCTGTGAACGCGGACTGAACCACTGGCCAAGACATCATTGAAGCACAAAAGGTCAAGTTATTGTAGGAGAAGTTGAATCTGTCCATCAATGACAACCTCTTAAGGACATAATCAGGGATCTCCCCGCTTAGATTATTGCATGATACATCAAGAACTTCGAGCTTCCCTATACTTAACATAGGAAACGAACCGTCAAGATGGTTTCCTGAAAGATCCAGTGCACTCAACTCACTCATCTGAGCTACACAACCAGGAATCTGACCGGTTAAACCAGTTTTCGACAGATTCAGATACTCCAACATCGAAATGGCATCGATACGAGGGAACTCCTGGACTGAGAACCTGTTGCTAGCTAAATTAAGATGCTTCAAATTATGTGCCTGAACCAGATCATTCAAAATCACACCACTGAGTCGATTCTCAGACAAATCAAGATATCTCAATCTCCACCAATCGAAACTCGAACCATTCGATTGAACCTGTGAAATGTGACCCTGAAACCGGTTTCTACTCAAATCCAACACCTCCAATGGCCAAAACCCTTCAAAAACCTCAACCACAGATCCCTCAAACAGATTCCCAGATACATTAAGCACACTTATTCCCCTCAACCCTACAAGATCCAAAACTCGGCCTTCGATTCGATTTCGAGCAAGATTCATGTATCTAAGCTTCCCCATTGCTTCCCCAAACCCTAAGGGAAGTTTCCCAGATAGATTATTCTCAGAAACATCAATGAGTTCCAGTGATTTCAACCCAAGAATCCCAGATGGGATCATTGAAGAAAACCCATTTGACTGAAGATTCAGAATCTTGAGACTAACAAGAGAACTGATGGATTGTGGGATCTGATTTGAGAGCTGATTGTGAGAGATATCTAGGGTTTCAAGTGACCCAAAATTCCCCACATTGCTTGGAAGTGAACCAGATAGCTTGTTGTGAGAGAGGTTAAGGGATTTGAGAGTGCTTAGACTCCAAAAATCTGACGGCAAAGCTGTGATTTTGTTGAGACTCATGTCTAGGGTTTGGAGCTTGGTGAGTTTGCCAATGGTTGTATCAGGAATTGGACCTGAAAGGTTGAAACTTGAGAACGAAAGTGATATGATGAACTGTTGGGTTTTGTCACAGGTCACTCCTTGCCATGTACATGGATGAGTTGAATCCGATGATGATGTTGATGTTGTTGATGACGATGGGACCATTTTGTCAAAGAAATCAGAAATGTAGGAGAAATCAGTGTTGGGTTCCATTTTCACTTGCTGTTTTGAAGATGAATGTGTCAATGGTGAAGATGGGTTGATGAAAAGAGACGTGAAAAGCAACAATGAGGTGAAAAAATGGAAACCCATTTGGAGAAAACAGATAGAACTGCTGTCCAAAACTGATGTCAATGGTGTCTATGCAGGAAAGATCAAAGCTTTATCATGGAAAAAGTAACAATGAGGTGAACAAAGGTTGCCCATTAAGAGAAAACAGTGAAAAATGATGCCAAAAAACTGGTAACAGTGGTGTCTATGCAAGAAAGATCATAGCGTTATGAGTTCTTGAGCTGCCATTTTCATGCAATTTTCTTGGGTTGTGAGACCCTTTTTGCACAAATCACCTGCAACACAATTAACCCATCTCTCATCTGAAAAGTTGATTCATAGTTGATTCATTGGGTAGAGCAAATGAGCAATATTGGGCTGTATCTTTTTCTTGGGAAGGAAATGGAGGGACTCAATTGTGGTGAGATGTTCAAGATTCAAGAATGTTGTATGTTAATGTCTGCACAGTTTTAAATTTGGCTCTGCAAAATAAAAGATACTGATGGAGTTGAAAGTTGAAAATTGAAAGTGCTTTTGGGGACAAAAAGGGAACCAAACCAAATAAAGGAGAAGAAGCAAACGAGAAAGGGATGGAGGGACAGTTAAGAGGTTTATTTCAGAGCCATATTTTGGTTAGCATTTGAAGTACTTTGTGCTTGGAAGTGGTGCCAAAATGCACTCTAGACTAGTGTCTCGAAGTTCAGTGATTAGTGCTCAGTAACTCGACAATTAGGTTGTGTCTAAAGTATTAGTCACTAAGCTTCATGACACTAATCCGTAGTTTCGTTGGTATTATTTGCAGCAATGTCTTTGTTTGATTTTATAGTAACGTTCGCACGTTTCGTTTTAAAAACTTGTTTTAAAAATTATCAGCACATTTGTTGTGCTCAAGTACTTACGAGCTATATTAATCAACTTATAAGTCTACAATGACTATATCAAAAGAATTACGCCGCTTTCTTTTGTCCCATTGCTTAGACATTGAGTCAAGTTGTAACCAGATTTGGTTAACTTATAAACCAAGAAAAACAAGTCATTTCCAAAGAAATACCCTATCTTGCATGCTTGATGCTCCATTGCTTGTAAAGTCAATGATGGAAATGTGCTCTGTTTCAACACTAGAGAGACCAATAGTGATTAAGTCTTATCATGTGATCTTCTGCTAATTGTCAAAGACACTAACCATAGTAATTAGATGATGCACATTTGCTGTTAATTGTTTATATATCAAACAAAATTTTGAATAGAACAAAGCATCTTGAGTGTAAAAGGGGACCAAAGCATCAAACAATAGTAATTATTATAAGATGGCTTGACTTTTACTGAAGTCTTAATTTGCTTGTTCGAGGAGAATAATGTTTTGGTCACATGCATTCAATGACAATGGTATTCTGAAATCTCATGTTAAATTAACAGTTTAGTTTTGAGATTATATAGTCTACCTTGGAAAATATTCAAATTTATTCTCAAAAGACATTACAAATTTCTAAAAATGAAAATTGATCGATTTTCTATTCATTTTATTGATTGTTTTTTTTTTTTTGAACATTCAATAATCATTTTGTATGATTCGAATCAAGACGGATTAGATGTTGTTTTCAAGACTCATGGGCATTTTCAAGATTACAGATTTCAACCTTATGAAATAAATTGATTAATTTCTTTCAATTTTGGAGAACTCAACTTGCTATTACTCATATCCTGATATCACACATAGCTGACTTACATGGATTTTTAAGAGGAAAGGTGAAGTGGGAAGATGGAGCAGTGAAACCCAGTGAGTGAGAGGTTGAGCTCCATAAATGAGATAGGTTGAATAGCATTTAAGATAAATCGTGCTGAATTGTTGTTGAAATACTATCAGAATTTATTGGTGAGGAAAATTAATGTTTGTTTCTGCTTTGAGCTCTGTACGAGCTAGAACTGCAAGAATACTTCTCATTCAATGTTTCTGCTAGTATGTGAAAAATTCACTAGCAGTACTTGCATGGAGAAGATTAGGAACCCATAACTATACTGGAATGATTATAAATAAGACACATTATCGGCACATGGATCTTTTTCATATTAATTGGTTTGAAGTATATGTCTTAAATAAAAATAAATATAACAATTCGGATAATTTTATCATGAAATACATGATATGTGAAAAACGAAATATATATACACTTACGACAACCAAACACACAATGTCGTTTCATCTGCTATAGAATAACTCGAAGATAAGAACCGATTTCTGAACCCAAACCTACTCCAACCTTTTTCTCCTTTTGTTTCCTCTATATGTCTTATAATTCATGGAGCCTTGCATGCCCATACAATTCTCACATGGAAACCCTTTTAGGTCAGGACTATTCTCCATATTTCATAACTTTACAACGAAGATTTGGATATTTTGTGTATTGGATTGATTGCAGTTTTTTTGAGAAGAAGAAAGAAGATAGAAAGAGAGTCTAAATGCGCGTTAACTAATCATAATCTATATCATAAGAACAAGTTCAATCATAAATTATATAGGATGTTATATTTATAATTTAAAATCAAAATATAAAAATAGTGTTTCAATCATAAGTTATATAGGATATTGTATCTATAATTTTAAATCAAAATATAAAAATAGTGTTTCAATTATGAGTTAAAAGTTATGCTAAAATAAAATTGAGCTAAAAATGATTCTATATTTGGAACAAAAGATAGGTATAGCTATCTTAACACATCATCAATTATAACTATTTTTTAAAAGGTTTTCACTTTCAAAAAGTTATGAAAGTTACAAATTTATTTATCTAATAAAGAAACATATAAAAATATTCTTGAAAAAATTAGTAGAATATAAGGATAAAATATTCAATGAAAACTATTGGTATAATTTTGAAAAATTTATGATGTGTACAAAATTTTGAAAAAAAAAGTTTATAGAAAATAACTTTGACGCTTAAATTATATTTAGATAAAAAAAAAAATGAGATCGAGAGAAAAATTGCTCAAATGAAATCATTTTGATGTAAAATAAAACTAAATATTAAAAAAATAGTTTTATAATTTATACTAAAAATATTTTTCGATATCAAATAATAATAATAATTATATCTATTTTAATATTAAGATTGACCGTACTTTAAGCTTCCAAACTCCCCACGAGTGGACGAGAGTCAAATGGACCACCAAGTTAAAACAACTCGGCCAAGTGAAATACTCCATGTCACAATAAAAATTATAATATTTAATAAATTGAATCGTTTTAATTAAATTATAATTTTATTTTATTTAAAAAAAATTTCCTTATAAAAATATCAAAACATGCTTATTATTTATTTATTTTATATCATATAAACCCATCATATCATTTTTTCCCTTTCTTTTCTTTTTTTCATTTCTATCCCTCACAAAAATCAAAATATAATTCGATATTTACATCAAAAATCAATATAGATATAAATTATCGTGTCAAGTTAAATAATTGTAATTCTGTTATGACGGAGGGAGTAGTTGTAAAAAGAAGGATAGGACTACATCCAGAATAAAAATTATTAATTTCAGAGTAATTTTTTTTTGATATATTTTTTTTTCTAAAATATAGATTCTCTGCCTTTAGTTTTTTTTTTTTTTTTTTTTTTTTTTTTTTTTTTTTTTTGAATTTAGTCATTGGAATTTAACAATGCAATCAACATATATCGGCCCCTTTAATTACTTGACAACCCATTTTATCTTTTATCCAGTGGATGCCTATACCAAATTAACTTTTCGGTACAGACATTTACTGATTTGCTCAATCCTAGACACAAAAGAAACTCTATCCCGAAGATCATGAAGATAATGCTGAACATTCATCGGTGAAACCCGTTGCAAGGCAATCATCATGCTAGTAAATTCAAGAGCACAAAACTCATGATAATGAATATCGTGGTGGTGGTTGGGATTTAGAGGGGTGTTACATAATTGAGCACCAACAACAACATATCAACGAAACCACAGCCGTCAACATATACTTAAATCCTATCCAACCCCAACCCACCCCACTAGTGTTGAGTTGAATACAACTATATATTTTTGTCTAGTTTTATAATTGTCGCCCTTTATCATATATGCTCATCTTTTTTGGAGATGTTACATGTTTCAATTCATATTGCTCTTGTGGGACTTATAATCCCTTTGTCCCCTCTCATTTGTCTTGATATATCATTTTCCCACACATCAACAAACTTCACCTAACTTTACTAAGTTGTCAAGTGAGGACGAACTCATCTTGGGACGTCATAGAAGGTCCTCTTAGGTTTTATACAAGTCCAAATTGTGGTCCATTTGATTTTTGCCCTTTCGATTCATCGGGGTGCCGGTGACGATATGTTTTATCTACACAACAGGCGATCTACAAACACTCGTTTCAAAAATTCAGCTACGTCAATGAATGGTTTGAATCGAGCTTTGTTTCGATTCTTCTTACACAACATGCCGAACTCGTTTGAATCGAGCTTTGCCTTTTCAACCTACAGAAATAACAGTCGATGAACAGTCAGGCACCGACGAACGCGACTTTTCTAGATCGTCACTAATCTCCATCTTCTCAACGCCATACCTTTAGACTCAAAAATACATTACATTATACACTAGATAGATGAAGGTAGAAGTGGTTAAGTTTGTTAGCATGGCTCGAGGTCAAGAGGATGATCACTCTGATCAAGCTTGGATATCGTTAACAAACAATATAACAATCATTTATTCATTGGAAGGAAAGTTTGTAGTATATGAACCTTGAATGAAGCTTGTAGTATATGACAACCCATACACCATACACAACCGATGCTTCTCTTCACAACACCAGCTTTTCTACCTTCATATAAACCTTTCACTGAACCCAGCAGATACTGATATCTTCACTTCCCTTCCACAGATAAACTGAATTTGTATAATAAAAATAATCTTAATTAATGGAGGCATTTACCTCCTGATAACTTAATGGCGAGATCAAAAGTTGAGCTTCAATGTCATTCCGACTGAGTCTCCACGGTTCATCGTTTTCTTTCCATCTTCAATTTAGCCTTCTTTGTGGCGATTTCCTGGAACGGATTCAGTCCATCGAAGCTGATGCTCGACCTCTTCACCTTTTTCCTCTTTCCTTTGTCGTATTCCTTGTCCCTGAGTTAGTCCAGACATAGAACAAGAAATTAAAATAACAGGATCGCCGTGCCTTCATTAACATGGATCAATTCTTGCCATGATACTCGACAAAGAGAATGCACAGAACCCATAACCCACATTGTTCTCAATATCATAATCATAAAGGGTCTAATGAAAGCTTCGGGATGTCAAAATAAAAATCAGAATCGGAGTTGGTTACGGTGTAAAATCGATTGATTGGATAGATTAACCGACCTAGAAAGGACCTAAATGTTTCCTGAGTAAAGCTGGTAAAAGGAACAACATTCTACATATACTCACCAATCATCGCCCACATATCCAATGGTTCTGCTCACTGAACCATTTGAGTCCAATTTTTTCGAAGAAGCCACCTCTGCTTCATCCCACCGTCGGACTGAAACAACACAAACACAATCAATTAAGTAGTGATGTGATGGGAAAATAATACGCTGATGGGAATTTTCTACGGAAACTAAAACCAGCTATTTTTGCTTGGACAGTAAATAAAAACCAAGTTCCTCTTAGTCTCTTCCTGCTATACGATAATATGATATAAGACCAGACAAAGTAGCGAGACGAATAAAGAAAAACAGTTATGTCTCCTATGAGAAGCACACAATAGTACACAGCACAGAAGTCGAAGTAAAATGTAGGAAACCAGTACAGCGATACTTACTAATTGATTTCTCCAGGCCAAGAGCAACGATACTTTCTTTCCCTTTCTGTACATGGCAATTTGAGGTATCAATCGAAGATTGTTGCCTTCCATTTTTTACTTGATTCCTCTCTGTTGTCGAGATGACGACTGCACCATCACTTTGATCTATTCACTCTTTCAACTCTCTCTGGAAATTCTCTGAAGGTAGATTGTCCCCCATACTCATCGTGTTCTTTCCAGCATCACCTTTTTCATCTGTTCTTGAACCAGAATCGGATTGAGAAAAGGAATGCACTGATTTACCAGAAGAAACTGAACTGGCTTTCTCAGATGTCGAAGATCCTGTGACTGCAGTGTTACAAACAGTATCTGACAAGTGCTCTACATCAAGACTTTGATCCTTGACTTTCTTCTTTTTCCCATTCTTCTTACGTATAGTGAGATGTGCTCTAAGCATCATTTTGGCACCAAAATACTCGGTCGAACCCCTACACTTTTTATGCTTCTTCGATTTTCTCTGCGAAACGTGGTCAGAACGTACTGCAGTTGCATTCCCATTCATAGGAGGAAGCTTAGATGGTTTTTTAAGGTCTGACTGACAGATTTGGGAATTCTCTACCTGCTAATAAGCAACAATTAAAGTTAACAGCGGAAAAGAAGCTATTTCCTATTCCTAAACTATTCAAAACAAAGATAAACACAAAAATAGAATAACTCTGTATAACGTGCCTTATGAGTTCCTCTTCCACCCTGCATCTCAGTCGACTGAAGATCGGAATCTGTTTTCTCCGCTGCCAGATCAGACTGCTTGTTCTTAGGTGCACTGCATACCCTAATCTGTGAATCAGAATTGGTCTGGAAAATGAAGGATAGAAAAAACAAGCAAGAGTTAGCAGCGTCGAAGCCAACGAAGTACATGGAATATACCAACTCGACCTAGAAACAAAAACCCATCCTGGCGTAATGGTGTTCACCTTTTGAGGCTCCTTGCTATCTGCATTTACAGCAATTTTCAAGGCCAAGCTGAAACTAGATGACTTCTCAATTAAATGAGGATTGCTATCAAAATTTTTATCTTCACAGCCAGCCTCGGCATTTGTTACTGAAACATCTGTAGCATTGAATGCCACAGAACTATTTTCAGTCTTTTCCATTGGCCGACCAATGTCACCCATGCTTGACTTTGTGGCCAAAGCTTCATCTTTTCTTATAGCTGAGTCTTCTGATGCTATGGTACCGCTGCCTTTCAGAACAGAATGATCCTTATGAATGACTTGAGTTGAATTTGAGTTTGATTCCTTGTTTCGCACTGAAACTCCAGGCACACTGACAGTATCTGAGCGCGTTGAAAGCAAACCATTAAAGAGCTTCCCAGTAAAAGCACTTGGAAGTGACCTACGATCCGTATCTGCAGTAGACACATTTCTGAGAGTAGTTGCAACCCCATTGACGTTTTGGTTGACAATGAGAGGCTTTTTCTGAGAAAAACAATTTATATCACGAACATAAAATAGCATGTATGCCTTCTGCTCCAACACAATTCTTTCACTGACTTGAGAAACCTGTGCAGTCAAACAGAAAAGAGAGCATGAATTCTGCTGGCAATATATTACAGTCACAACAAGGTGAAACTTCTCACAGATTTAGCAACTCAACAGCTATGTAAAAAACTCACTGGTTTAATTATCTCGATACGGATTAATATGAGAAGGGGATTGAAAAAAAAGGACAAAATCAATAGACAACAGAAATGCGAAGGGGGGAATAGAAACATAAGCACTTCATTAATTATTGACGCACCCGAGCATAGTAGAAAAGAGATTCACGAGGTTAACATGATTAATCTCAGCCGAGCACATGAAGAAATGATGAGAGATGGGTGGTTGAGCAGGAGATATATTCAAAAGGGATAAAAAGAAGTAGCCACATACAGTTGAAATGATCAGTTCTCCATTGCAACGTAATAATCATAGGCTCATAGCCATTGAAGAACAGGGATTATCAAGGTCAAGCAGCAGCAAGTTTCTAGAATATATATATATATAACCAATGGTTGAAATACAATGCCGAAAATTACCTTGTTATCATCAAGAGAATACCACATTCCACTTGATGT
Organism: Drosera capensis; assembly: GCA_001925005.1. Classification (NCBI taxonomy): domain Eukaryota; kingdom Viridiplantae; phylum Streptophyta; class Magnoliopsida; order Caryophyllales; family Droseraceae; genus Drosera; species Drosera capensis. The sequence goes on along the minus strand of LIEC01012509.1, from coordinate 17,983 downwards.
TCGTACAAAACAGTAATAATGACCCGAATGTGTGCTCCCACCAGCATGGACTAGTACTCCATATAGTGTATACCTCAGATCACCTTCACCCTGCAGATCAAAATAATATTAAGACACCAAAGTTCTAATATGACAAAAAAAAAAGAGAGAAGAAAAAAAAAATCGGAAAAGGGGTTCTCAATACCAACACAGACAAAAGGCTTCTTAGAACGAAACAAGAATCAGGATTCGGGAAGGGAAAAGCTCCAGGAAGAAGAAACTTTTCCATTTTTTCATTACACCAACATTCCTCACAGCTCTTATATGAGCCGAGAATACATCCTGCAGTACCATAAGTATTGATCCAGGTTTAAACCTTGAACCCACTAGATTTTCATCCAGAAAAACGTTGGAATAAGATTCCAACAGATACTCCTACAATGTCATCTCTAGATATATCCTTTTAACACTAGAATATCTATTCTCATTTTGCTTATTAAGTTACTTAAAAACATATATGGAAATAGATCCCAATGAGTAATGACCAACATTGGAAATATTTCATACAGTTTCTTAAAGTGATATGCAACGGTGATGCAACATGAAGGGTAAGTTCTATATTTACTTCCAAAAGGAAAAAAAGCCTGCCCTGGTAGCGATAATGCTTCAATATTGAACAGAAGATAGAATACGAACGAAAGCATGACATGCTAACAATATTAACTTCCATATGAAGGGAACCCCCTCCGAAAAAGTGAAAATATAATACAAAACAGAAACATCCCAGAAAAGCAAGAGAGGAAGATGGATACGAGGCACATACATACGCGCCACTGACAAAATGCTTCATATCGATTGCATGACCAAAATGAACCTTCCGATCAATCTTTTTCCCAGAAAAATGCGAATCAAACCTCTTCAAATGGAAAGCAAGAACATAAGGTGCCTTGTCAACTGTCAGTTGTTTGAGTGCCTTCACCTTCTGTCTGCATTTTGTACAGTGGTAGTGCTTTTCTCCATCATCCAACTTCTCTGCAGCAGTGAAATGGAGAAGAGCTCTATGCAGAGAGTCTGCCCTTGCTATCTCAAGACTCAAATCTAAGAAAGGATCAAATTTGTCCGAACAATGAGAGCATTGCAAGCAATTCACCTACAAAGATTAAGTTGGCCACATTGGAGATTAAATTAACGCATGACAGCAACAGTAAACATGAAAATAATGAATAAGAAAATAAACAACTCGTACCCGGCTTCGTAAACGACCACCGAAGATCTTATGAACCAAACTTTTCTCATAAGCGGTAGGTGACTCAGTGGGTACACCAGACGGCAAGCAGCATTTGTGCATTGACTCCAGCAAATGAATCATGAATTCATGAGCATCCTCCTGTCTACAGAGACGGAAGTTCCGAGATATAGCTAGTTTAAAATCAAGGATCACATGCAATACAGCTTGACTACCCAAACAATTTAATAAATTACTCCAGAAACCTAACAAAAGCCAAGAGCACAATGACCAACGAATATATAATCAAGTAACAAAAAATGTTACTCGTACATAATTTAATATTTGAATTATTACTTTCTCAGGAATTCAGGATACATAGCAGACGGGAGACAAGATCCTTCGGAGCTAATGTTCTCCCAGTATTCTGAAGTGCATTGCTTACATGTCTCTGAATCGCACATAAAGCACAAAAATCCCTCCTCCAACCTTAAAAAGAAAATAAAAATGATGGCATTAGAAGCTGAATACATCGGGAAGTTCCAAGTGAAGTTCTGATTAGTGTGTGAAGAGAGCTTCGATCTGACAAACCGAGGCACGAAACTCACAAGAATTTTTATGCTTGCCACTCTGCAGATAAGCTGCTAAAGGTTCTGTGTAAGTGAGGCACTGAAGAACTGCATTTAGAAAGCATGTATTCCCAAGATTTTGCAAACCAGCACCCTACAAAAGTATGAAATTCAATGAGAAACTTAGAAATCACGGACTATTAACAACACCTAGCTTATTCCAAATCATATCCCTATTTTCCAAGCATTGTACACATCAGTGAGTGAGACACACAACATGAACTTTCACTGGATGCCATAACTAAAATAACAAGACCAAACTCTAAATCTTATTCATTATCGCAACCACGAAACCTAAAAAGAGTATACACGAATGTTATAACACAGCTCCAACATAGTTTACCATCTACAAATCATTCAGCATCTCTCGACTTCATAAATTATTCCTCCCATTCCCGCCTATCCAGCTGATCTAGTGCAAGAAACAGTTCTTCCAATAGCAACCGAAGACAACTAGCAATCGACAGCTGAAACTGTCAATACCTCTAGCAACAACCCCATAAACTTCATCTCAATACCACCAATCACTCCAATCAAATCCCAATCATCAACAACAAACAAAAACCTAAACTCAAACAACCAAATCATTCAAACTAACAAGTTCAAAGCCATACAATCCTGCGAAAAGTGACCGGCGACGTGAAAATCGGATCCAAACCGTTCTCCCACGCCTCAACCCCATCCGATCTCCTCGATCCACTTCCCACACCACCGCCAACATCCAAGAAGCTCCGCCCCGTCGTCGTCGTCGTCGGCGGCGGCGGCTTCGGATTCAATGTTTCGATCCTGCAACCCGAGCTCTGACGCACAGGATTATACGGTTTCCTCTCCAACTGGAACTCGATCCTCCTCCCGCATATCGACACCACATCAACTGCTCTCTCCGCTGACGGCGTCGCCGATGATGATGATGGTGCGGCGCCGGATTCGTCGAGTCTGTGCTGTGGAATCGCCATTGTTGTCGTCGATTTACATGTAGAGATCGATCGATAATTTGGTGATCGATGAGGTGAGATTTTGTTGATCGATCGATTGATGAGATTGGGAATTAGGGTTTGGGATTTGGGATTTGGGGTGAGGTGAGGTGACTGCGCGGCAGTAGGGAAACGGGAAGTGATGGTAAACCCTACTACTAGGAGGAGGCAGTGTAAAGTGGAAAGATGATATTGCCCCTCGATTTTATTTTATTTTATTTGTAAGAATTGATGACTGCATTATCGGGTCACAATGGTTTCGAATAGACTTTTCATGGTTGGAGCAAATAAAATATATATTTATTATTATTATTATTATTATTAAATTATGATTTTGATATGAATTAATTATTTATTATTTTAATATTTGATAGTATTTTAAAATAAAATGGAATCAATTTAAATCCAATTATGTATTTATTGATCAATTAATCAATTTAAACATAAATAATTGAAAAATTAAGAAAAATATTGATGTAATAATTATAGTTATATTTATTTTTGATGTTAAATTTGAAATAAAATTTAACTCAATTCTATTTTGATATTATTTTTTACCTCATAATTAGAGTTTTATTTTTATAATTTGATATCAAAATATAAATATAACATCACATATAATTCATGGTTGAATTTGTTTTCAATGGTTATTCTATTTCTACATTTCTATACTTCAAATCGAATAAAACTATTCATCATATATCATGATCCTTATGCCAAAAAGAAAAAAAAAAACACACACACACACACAAAGGACTGATAAACCAACTTAGCGTTGGTGTTGTAACTGGCTGCAACAGCTAATGGGCTGATGCAAAACAGTTTTTTTGCACAATGTGTATAATTATTTTGTAGAATGAAAACTACAACTGACGACCTTCAAGTTAATGTACACGAGAAGCAAAACGCTCAATTACAACAACCAGTTCACTAGTTGTTTGTGCTGAACTCGGGTTGTAGACTTGACCTTGGGAGTTTAGACGCTTTGTATGATGGATTGTTGGTGTTTTGGATCCTGATACTGGAAAATTGTATAAATTAGAAACAAAAAGTTCGGTTAGTCGGAATTGAGGTGATAATCCTTGAGGATCGGCTCCAATATCTAAACCAGCCTTGATTGAGTAAATGAAATTCTAATGACGGAATAGGCTCCAAAGATTCTTATCATTTTAGATAATAAATGAGGATATTTATAATATAGAATTTATCTTTTGTATGATGGATATTAATCACTTCCTTAGAAGCTAGGTAAGTGACCTACTCCATGGGATGTTAGGTGACATTTTCATAAGGTCCTTGACTCAATGATATTTGATCTTTTATTAACACTCTTAGCCCATAGGATTCATGTCTTTTTATACTTCAGCATAGATCATTTTTTGTTGATAAACCTTGGAAGTATTATTTTCCCAACAATGTCTAATTCTCGATAACATTGAATTAAAAAAAAAAATACCCTTTAAGCATCAGATGAAGGGTTGATCACTTGACATTATAAAAAAAATATTCCTTTCGTTTCAAAATTTAATACGATCAAATATTATTTTTCATAAAATTATTTCTTGAGATGTGGTCAAGATTCGTTCTCCAGAGATTTAAATTTATTTGTGTTTTAAATTTTATGCGGGTCTATAAATAGCAATTATAATAACAATCTTTGTATCTCAGTTTTCTCTCAATAATAGATCTTGTCGACCGTCGTGGGTTTTTATTCCTTTTGAGGATTTTTTCATATGAATTTGATGTCTCTTTTTTTTATTGCTTAATCGTTGTGTGAATCGATCCCTAACATTATTGTGAGACATTAATGATAAATCGAGTTATGAATTTTAATTCTGAGTTAATTTAAGTTTTTTTGATATATTTAAGAATAAAAATGAAATATCCTGAAATACATGACGTTGTAAAAATTATGGAATGGAAGAAGTAGTTGTTCACTTGGACATGAATTATCTCCTTCGAATCCGAAGGATATGTAGCGTCCATTCAGTTGACCTGTACGCGTGTATCTAATAGATTATATTATGTATTGTACATATTATGTATTATATATTTAGTATTTTGTATTGACTATATATATATTCAGAAGGCATCCAATGATGCAAAGACTTCTTTGCATATGGTATTAGAGCTACTACCATTCTCTCCCTCTCTCAAACCCTAGTTTCCCTCTTCCTTCTCCACCACAAACAGGCTGAGCTTCTTCATCCTCAGCCGTAGTCCACAACAAGCAGTCGTAACCTCAGTTCCTTTGTCCATCGATTTCAGATTTGGAACTCATTTGTCTTCCTCTCGTTACTCATTCTCGTAGCTGCTCGTCCTCTCGTAGCTCGTTCTTGTCCTCCTCTCGTTGTTGGTTCTTGCATCTGCTCGTCCTCTTGCAAGTCGTCCTCTCAGCTCAGCCAGCCAGATCTGGACTTCAGGCCTCCGATTTCAGGCTTCTCGCAGCTTAGATCTGGACTTGATCGCTGCTGAAGAAGCTCAGCCTTCTTTGTAGCTCCTCAGCAAGCATTGGTCTTTGTTGATTTTCGCAGCTCCTTAACAAGCATTCAGCAAGCAGCCTTCTTTGCAACTCAAGTTTTCCGCAGCCTTCTTCACAACTCAAGTTTCCTTCTTTGATTTTCAGCACGGCTTCGTTGATTTTCAGCAAGTTTGTGTGTGCTTTGTTGTTGTTGTTGATTGGGAAGGACCAACGATCAGGAATTAGTTGTAATTGTTGTTCCTTACAGCTCAGACTTCGTTTTTTAGATTGGACGATTTAGCAGCAGATCTGATGTCTTCATCGTGGTCTCTCCTTTCTTCTCCGAATATGAGTTTTACTCCACCGGAGTTTAAATCGATGGTCACGATGACTCTTTCGGTCGTCGAAGATTATCTTATTTGGCGTGCACAAATGGAATCGTTCCTCTTATAGTATGGTTTCATCGGTTTTGTGGACGGATCCATTGTTTCTCCTCCCATGCACCAGCTCCTGGCATCTTCTGTACCGGTTTTCAATTCGGAATATTTTCAGTGACAACAGATTGGTCATATGGTCAGATCTTAGATTCTTGCCACTCTTTCACGAGATATTTTGGTTGAAGTATTGAATCTCCAACTTGCTCATGAGATTTGGGATCGCCTCCATCAACGTTTCATGTCGGTATGCATGGTTAGGTCAATAGAATTGAAGCGCAAGTTAACGTCACTTCATAAGGCTTCTTCTGTTCCTATGGAGAAATATCTCCATGACATCAAAATCCTTGCGGATTCATTGGCTGCAATCAATTCTCCCGTTTCAAACGCGGATTTGATCGAGCACACTTTGATGGGTCTTGGTACCGAATTTGAATCGCTAATTACGGTGATTATGAATATTCCGGTTGTTCCCTCATTCGATGACGTTCGTTCCAAACTTCTTCTTTACGAGGAATGATTGAAATTCCTCAGATCTACCGATCTTTCCCAGCACCACGATTTTGCGGTTGCCACTCGTTTATCTGGAGGACGTGGTAAATTCAAGGGTGACCGTTGGGATGGTCATTCTTCTCAGCCAGAGTCAGAACGCGGATTGTTTTCGGACCGTTCAGGTATGACATCTTGCTCTTCTCCCGTTTCTTTGATATGTACTATTGCTTTCCCACTTTGTTTTACTAATCCGATTGCTTCACATGTATTACCCTCAGTCGGTTTGTCACATGATAATATTGTGTGTCAAATCTGTTACCACACTGGTCATCCCGCTTCTAGTTGTCATTTTCGTTATGTTCCCCAGTTTGTTCAGGCCTTTGGTACTGGTATTGTAGGTAAATCAAACGAGACTGTATTGTATCCGGATTCGGGTGTATCGTCCCACATGACCAACACTGATGGTAATTGACTTTCTAAATCTACTTATAATGGTCGATCTCATGTTTTGGTTGCAAATGGTTCCAAGGTTCCTATTATTCATGTTGGGCACTCTCGTTTGTCTACCTTGTCCAAACCACTAACCCTTTCCAATGTTGTACATGTCCCCACACTGCAATCTAATCTATTTTCAGTTCAGCGTCTTTGTGAAGATAATGATTGTACGGTTAGTTTCACTAAAGATGCTATTTCTGTAAAGGATATTTCAACGGATCGAACACTCCTTCAGGGTCCCAGTAAAGGTCGCGTATACCCCCTCTCCATTCCTACTGCCTCCCTTCTCCATTCAATGGTCTTGGTCCATCCAATGCAAACGAAGTTGAAATCCAGTATTTCTAAACCCTATTCTATTTTGTCCACTAACATCACCAGCCTTGTCTTGGAGCCCTCTTCCTACTCAAAAGCTTCCAAAGATCCAGCTTGGCAACAAGCTATGACAGACGAGTTTATTGCCCTAATGGATAATCATACTTGGACCTTGGTTCCCCATCCTGTCACCAAGAATGTGGTCGGTTGTCGGTGGGTTTATAAAATAAAGTACAATTCTAATGGTTCTGTGGAACGCTACAAAGCTCGTTTGGTCGCCTTAGGTAACCATCAACGAGAAGGTCTGGACTTTCAGGAGACATTCTGTCCTGTCGTTAAACCTACTACTGGCCGTCTGGTTCTTTCTTTGGCTATCTCGTTTAAGTGGGTCGTTCGTCAGTTAGATCTTAAAAATGCATTCCTTCATGGTCACTTAACTGAGGAGGTTTACATACATCCCACCCTCTTTTCTCATGTGTGTTACGTGCATAAGGCTTTGTATGGTCTTCGACAGGCTCCTCGTGCCTGGTTTCATCAGTTTAGCAGCTTTCTTCTTCGAAGTGGCTTCACACAAGTTAATTCCGACAGCTCCATGTTTGTTTTTCGTCGTCATTTTTCCAAATCCTTATTCAGTTACTCTATGTTGATGACATCGTTGTCACCGACAATTCTCATATACTTCTGTCCTCATTCATCTCGGTTCTCTCTTCAAAGTTTTCTATGAAGGATCTTTAGGATATTTACTATTTCTTGGGTATTCAAGTGCTCCGTACTCCTACGGGTCTTTTCTTATCTAAAGAAAAGTATATCCTTGATTTGCTTCGTTGGTTCGGTTTACACACCCTAAAATCAGCCCGTTCACCCCTCGATTCTCGAACTTCCCTTTTCTCCACCGACGGTGTTTTACTCTCTGATCCAATCGAGTTTCGTAGTCTAGTTGGGACATTACAGTATTTATCTATGACTCGGCCTGATATAGCATATGTCGTACATTTGGTCTCTCAGTTTATGCAGTCGCCGCGTACTCCTCATTTTCTTACTGTTCAGCGCATTTACAGATATTTGCAGGGTACGTCATCCTTTGGTATCTCCTTTCGGTCCTCGGATATATCCCTTTTAGTGACTTATTCAGATGCGGATTGGGCCGGTTTTCCGGACAGTGCAAGTTCCACTATAGGTTTTGCGATTTACTTGGGTTCTAATTTGATATCTTGGCAAGCCAAGAAGCAGCCTACCGTCTCTAAATCCTCCACGGAGACCGAATACAAGGCGGTTGTATATACGGTTGCGGATACACTTTGGATCCGTTCCTTGTTGGTTGAGCTTGGTTTTCCTCTTGTCAAACTCGTTCGATTGTTCTGTGATAATGTTTTGGCTTCATATCTAGTTCTGAACTCGGTCCTTCATGCACGCAATAAACATGTGGCTGTTGATTATCATTTCGTCCGGGTAGAGATTTGGTTGTTCGCTATGTTCCCACTCACCTCCAACTAGCTGACATCTTCACCAAGGCTTTATCCTCGGATCGGTTTGAGTTTCTTGGTTCCAATTTGGACGTTGCTCCCCCGCACAAATTGAGAGGGATAATAGATTATATTATGTATTATACGTATTCTGTATTCTATATTCTGTATTACGTATTTCATATTTTATATTGACTATAAATATATTTAGAAAGCATCCAATGATGGCAAGATTTCTTTGCATAGTATCCATATTCACACCATATCTGTCTCCGGGTTTGAAAGATGAGTGTGATCGAGGTACCATTTACTGGAGAATATAGGAAGTAACGTGAGCATGTTGGTATATAGTACATTATGCTCCATCAATTTCATTTATCTTGACTAGGCCTTCCACGTCTACTTCTCCTTTTTCACCTTTCTAAAACAGAAACATCTATCCCTGATGAAGGTATGTCTCCAAAGTCATCGAAACACCACATCGTCCCACTAGTCCATTATCTCACCATATTCACCCACGTCGTCATAACGTCATACGTTACATAGGAATAATTCATTCTATCATTGTTTATAATATAACATCGAAGAAGTCCGTAATGCGTATAATCACAAACAACAGACCAAGACCAAACATGAAATTGTGTTTTATTTTATGAACGAGTAAAAAACGAAGATGAGTTCGTTGGAATTAGGAATTCTTGCGGAACTTCCTAGTCACCTAAATGACCTACTAAGAGAACCATAGGATGAACAAAGACCAAAATCCAAATAATGTACACCAAACCAAAGTCATAAACTAGTGGCTAGAGACATAGTCGTGGAGATGGTGAAGGACATTACATTTCATCTACCCACCCATAATAAAAAGAAAAGCAAATGATAAAGATACACGAAGAGGAGAAAGACAAAGCAAAATGGAGAAAGATCAAAGGGAAAGGAAGAAAGTCAATGTGTCGAAATTTCAACTGCACTCATCAACCTCCCAACCTTCAACTACATGCATAGAATAAAGAAAACCTCAAAAAGTATAGTACAAGAAACATTGTCCATCTCATAAATATTGGAGTTCTTACAAGTTACAAGTCACATTCTCACCAAATCCTCCCCCAAATGATCACATGCTCATATGATCATATCAACATCTTCATTCATCCATCATTTCTTGCAGCTCCCTAATCATCATCATTATCTTTATCATCTCTATTAGTTGAATGATCATAATGATCAAGCTTTTCAGTTGAGTCTTGATCATAATATCATCATTCAAATCCAACTCAATTATCTTCCCTGATAGAACAGCATGTAGATTCCAGTTTCTCTGTGGATTAATATAACAGTTTTGATTCCGTCAAAACAATATCTAGAAACTATCGTGCATCGCGTCTGACATTAGATGACAATGTAGACGCGATCCCGATCCTACAGGATAAAATTCAACGTGGGAGAAAAGATGTTCGAAACTACCTCCACTACCCTTGCCAACGCCGGCCGTGACTCGTACTTCGGAGTCTTCTTGGACTCCGACTGGAATTTCACCGCCGCCAATGACGCCGTTCACTTCATCGACCGGAACCCGAGATGCTTCGCGGTCCTCCTCTACCTCTTACGAACGAACAGCCTCGACCGGAACCCGAGATGTGGGGCCGTTCGACGGGAACCGCCTCCATGTGTCGTCCTCGGTCCAGGGGCCTGCCCCGGGACATCAGGGGCGGGCCCCGTGGGGGATGCTGCGTGGCCCACGGTTCCGGAGCAGCGAGCCCCATTAATTTGGATTATATGATTGTGAATGACGTTACGTGGGTCGATGAGGGAAACGTTATTGTTAGCGCGTTGGGGGGTGGGTTGGGGATGTTTGGGGCCGAGAGGGGGGAAATGAGGCATAGGTTTCGGATCCAGCACGGGAATGAGCCGAAGGGGTTCATGGCTGGGGCGATGTGTTGTAATGATGTTAATGATCATGTTTTTTTCGAGTTGTAAGGGTAGGACGAACGAATATGGAGTCGGGGTCTGGGATAGGAGGACGGGCGATCAGGTAGACTTTTTTTACGAGCCCGAGGGGTGGTCGCTCGGGACGCTGATCGGTTGCAGCGGCTCGATGGGAGTAACTGTTTGCTCGTCGGACATTGTTCCCTAGGAAGGATAACTGTTACATTAGTCTCTTGGATTTCAGGTAAACTGATATGTTCATGATCATTATGTTACTATAAGTTTGAGTTGAATTGATCTGAGATGATTTGCGGATCAAATGCAAGATATTGTCATCATAGTGACATGCGAAGGAAGTCCATGACCTGAAATGTTTTTGCACAGGGTGAAAAACATGGTGTAGTCTTGGTCGGATATTGGAGCACCGGCCACAGTGGACTGGAAGCGTGTTCATGATGCAATTGCCTTGGAAGACAATCGATCGATGTGTGTGGTGAACGAGTTCGAGGACCTTGGGTTCTTTGACCTAAGGAGTTCAGGTGGTGGCAATGGCGGGGTGAGGTGGAGTTCAAGGAGTAGGAGTAGGCTGATGAAGTTCCCGGATGGCGAGCCTTGCTGCCCGAAGCTGGCAATGCACAATGGGCAGCTGTTTTTCTCAATGAATGATTGCATTTCTGTCTTCTGTGGGTCTGATTGAGTCTTGACATCTCGGCTCAGGCGGAGCCATGGCGGTCCAATCTGTGATTTTTCGATTGGTGGTGACTGCCTGTTTGGGCTCCATGGCGAAGAGAATGTGTTTGATGTGTGGGAGACGCCTCCGCCCTGAGGATTGTTAGCGGTCTTTACTGATTCATCTGGTTCGACTATCTCGCGTTTCTGTGAATAGAAGAAGCTACTGGTTTTGTAGGGTTGTTTCTGGTTTGCAGCTGCAGGGGATTGTCTTTTGTAAACGCAATTCAAATTTTTTTCCTGTACACCAGTACATAAACCATCCTCAAATTCCATTTATAAGATAAGGTTCTGAGACATGAGTCAGCTAGGATTTGGACTATGATCAAGAGAAACGTAGTGAAATGTTCGAACCACTTGCATTAACACGGAACTGGTTGAAGTCATACACTCTGGCTCCGATTACATGCCGTCTCATTCAGCATGATAATAACCAGGAACAAGACTAAACAGAAACAACATGAATGTGAGAAATCATATCTGGAAAAATTATCTACAGTATTTGTTTTACAATAACAGAACTTTGCTGTGTGACTTAGTTTAATTGATTACAAGCTAGGAAAACTCTGCGTATGAAAAATACTGATGTGAATTGATATGGGACTTTTCTCCCCTAGGAAAAAAAAAGGGAAGTTCAAAGAAGCACATTGCCATGCAAATCATTTAAATCAAGCATGATCAGGCATCACTCTTCTGAGGAATCCGATTGGCTGCGAATCTTCAGGGAAAACTTGCTCGAAGGAGATGTAATTTTCTTGCTCGTCGTAAATATGGCATGTGGTCATGATTGTCTTCATTAGACGCCAGTTCCATTTGGCCTTGTTCAGATACTGCAAATATTCATGTAAAACTGTGACGTTAGTATGCACTAGTTGCAACATCCTTGCAAAAGAAGGCAACACTGTGCTACATATATCCCCTTCATATTATCTAGCCCATGAAGCTTGCGCTGCTAATTCAGTGCACATACGGAGTAACATGTGCATCAAGATTTATTCTCACCACCAATATGGCAACAAAATGCTTGAAGTATCTCAACTACGACCTAAGCATGGATCCAGTTATATTTCTTGGACCCTTAAAAACAGCAAATGTAAATACCTTTCCCCAGTTTTCATCAAGGGATTGCTGAGCAGCGCGTAAATTGTAGCTTGGTATCTTTGGGGAGATATGATGAGGGATATGCCAATTAATATCATGGCATAGGAGCTCAATCCTGCTCAGAATGACAGACAGAAGCCACTATTTGAAGGCTTGAAGTGATGTCGCGGATACAAAATTCACGAGTCAAGATGCATTACCAGCGAGGGTAGTCACAATGAACTGTTCCATTAAGCTGCGCTTGAGCAGCATTCCAGTCATTGGAATCCTTGAAAGGAATGTGAGGTGCTGTGTGGTGAACTATTGTGAAAGTACTCATCTGAATGCAATTCATTAAACATAGTAAAAACCCGAAGGTCACCTCAAAACAACTAGAGAGGTTTCTGAATGTGCCGTCAGATCATGCCAGGATATGCATAGGTCTTGCTCAATACTTCAAAGATAAAGAGAGTTTACCCAGAAATGATAACCCAGCCACGGCATCAACCAGAACTTGATCCATCCGACGAATCCCATCTTAAGTATAATCAAAGGCCATCCGACTCCGATAAATGCAAAAACAGCAGCCAAGCTTATCAAAACTCTCTTTACTTCTTGCTTCCTGAATTTTTTCAAATCAAAGTGCCACAACCACCTGCTTGCAAGAACAGGTAAAGCTAAATAACACGATTATGTATGACACATTTGCCTTGAAGGATGATGAGTCATACCAATGAGCAATGGACATCCAAGTTCGAACAGGACCGTATCCATATGTGAGAGCCTTCCTCAAGCTATCAGACGACTCCATATCTTCTTTCATAACTGGATGCCAAGCAGTATCTCCGTACAACCTTATTGGAACAATAATAGTTTAGACATTTCAGTACCAGATTGTGCTATAAAATAGATATGGAAAGCGCCATGCCACAAAAAGTAACAAGATGTCAAGTAACCGTTACTGTTCAAATTATGATCCATGAAGTTGTTCCAAGGAAAACTAGGCAAGCGATATTCTTCCCATTCTATTCAAATAGTACATTGAGTTTTCAGTTGCTGTTGACAAGCAGAATCAGATATCGGACACAAAGGAAAAAAAAAAGACAATTGTGTCTCACGGGGAGCCTATCATCAGGAATCAGGATCAGCCTAGGCAAAGATTTCTAGCAGTTTGTTAAAGCTTACATGTTTGTTTTAGCATGATGCTGATCATGCTTGAAGCGCCATGGCTCATAAGGATAAATAAGCGGCATGAATGCGATTGTACCAACAATGTCCTCCACCAACTTATTCCTTGAGAAAGATTTGTGAGCACAATCATGCCCTATCACAAAGAACTGAAAATCAAAGACAAATCAGAGAAATGTATCTGAATAGAGATAGGTGTCCTGAGATATCAAACATAAGGCGGCCAATCACATACTCCTGTCACAGCGGTGCCTGTCCACGCCCAAGCAAGAGGAAGCAAATACCAAGGGGACTTTGCGATCATAAATATGCCCAATGCATACGAAGTCACACTTACTAGAATTGTTCCCAACGCTTTCGCATCATTTATCTCAAATACCTAATGCGAAAAGCAACCAAAATAAATCAATATCGTCACCTCCCACCGACATGAAAACCATACAAGATTCTGTATCCAATAATTACTTTCTTAGGCAGAGAAGCAATGATATCTCTCAATGTGACATCGCCCGGTAATGGCTCGCCAATTTGCTGAAATCCATAGCTCTCAGCCAGCTGCTTCCTGTATTCTGCACTATCTGCTGCAGGAGACGGTGCAGAGGGCACAATGGGAACCGCCACTGCCTTGGCAGTATGTGAATTGCTGTTGGCATTCGCACATAACCGAAGTTTGGTACCTTTTCGAAGAACACTGATCTGGCATGACTTCTGCAAGGGTTTGCAGGATATTCCTGGTGAACAGATATTGTCATGCCAAGCAACAAAATCAATAAATTACCGAGATGAGATCTATTACTAAGTTCTCTAAACTAGATGGGCAAGTACACATCCAACCAAGAATTGCGAAGTGCATAAAATGAAAAGAAATCCAAAAGCATATTAACAAAAAATCAGTTTGGCCATTTTTCTCCTTGTAATGAGCATCCCATCTGCTAGCATTTTGATTTTTTACGCCTACTGATTCTCTTACCGGCTACCGGCACACAACTGCCTAGTTTAACATACGACACTTTCCTTTCTCCCGATTGCCAACCGTCCAAGTAATCAATAACAGTATCAAGAATCAAATCAGCATTCCAAATGCTAAGGCAATCAATATCGACGTTTCACACTACTCAAGCGATTTGTTCTAATATAAACCCCGACACAAAACCTGGAGTAACAGCAAACACAATTGACAGTATTCGAAACAGATATAGAGTTTTCCCTATAATGTATACATACCACAACTAGCATCCCGCATCTATCATATATATACAGTAACACAAAACTTCTGTTCAATGTTAACCAAGTATAACCACTACATAGATCATTCGCAACGGTTTCCCTATCTCTATCCCTACTTTACAGTGCTCGTTCGGGACCATGAAACTCACCGGAAGCCCGAATCGGAGCGAAATGCAACTTCGGAATCCAAGTCCGCTGCGGATGGACTCCCTGCAACAGAACATTCATCCAATCCAAACAAGAAGGAAATAAAAACTCAAATTCAACAATCAGTTACATCAACTACACCCATGAACCGGGTTTGCGGGCTAATCGATGACCCACGGTAAATCCTTCGTGATTTCCTTTTAAAAGAAACTACACCCGTGAACAGAGACTCATTTGAGTGCGTACCGTGAAGAAGAGAGTGGAACAAGCCATGGTACAGCGAGTGAGTGGGGGAGATGTGAAGGTGAAAAATGGCGTCTTTGGTTGAGAAGTGTGGTAAGTGGATGACGAATTTTTCCGTTTTCTGTTTCTCTCTGTACAGTAAATTCTTGTTTACTTTACATTTTTTTTAAGAATGTCGGTAAAAGATGGAGGCGCGTGTGATTCGTGTTTCTCGTTTCTTAACGGTGACGAGTGGGGAGGCGGAGACCGCTAACCCTAGTGGTCAGTGGGCGGCGGCGACTATGGGGTTTGATTGGGTGAGAGTTCGACATGCGAGGACTAGTAGACTAACACATGATTAGTTCCTCGTGGGAGTAGGAGAGTAAGTCCAATCATAAAACTAAGTAAAGGTAAGATGAATATAAGAAAATATTATAATTTAATATTAATTTATAATTTTGATTTAAATTATAGAATTATTATTTTATTATTTAGTTTTATTTTAAAATAAAATAATTTTATTTTAGAATCAAATGTTTTCAAAATTATAAAACTTTTGTTTTAATACTTGGTTCTATTTTAGAACAATATGATTGATTCCAAATGATTTTTACATGAAAAGATGACATTATAAAAATGGATATACTCAAATTTGATTCCAAATTTTAAAGGCTTAATTGTATTTTGACACTCAATTTGGATAATGGTTGAAATATGGATTTTGTATTTTGATGCTAACTAATAGATATAGAAATCATATTTTATTTATGATTGGATTAACTCTTATCTCGGACAAGAATCAACATGACAAATGCTACTCCTTGGTCTTATCATTTTCATAACATTATTAGTATTTCTATTATTTCAACGCATGAATACGATAAAATACGTAATAATATTTCATCGTCCCATAATTTATACACGGTTATAATACATAACTTGAATAATTTGATGAGTTTGTGGTTAATAGATAAACTTATTTGTGGTTTCAATTAGAGAAATTTAAAAACACAAGAACCACCCAACATAAATCATGATCGTTTGATCTCCCTAGCCAGATGTAATATCTATGGGGAGGGCACAAACACCTTTTTCCCTAATTGATTAATCTTTCGTCTTACACAAAATGTAACATATTGACATGAGAGTTTGTCAAGATAAAATTTTATCAATATTGATGGACGATTAAACATTATGCTACGAGAATTTGTCGTGAAATACAACTCATAGTATAAATTATGTAGCTTAAACGACGACGATTACAAGACGACGGCATATTATTAACTATAACAATAAAGGTCATCCAAATATTTGTTAAATAATGATTTTTTTTTTCCAATGTTGCATTTCGTTAGGACAAAAGAAACAGTAAATTTTAGACATTTCATTATCGCATAAGAAGGATCAAACTTAACTATTAGACAATAATAATGAGACGAAGAGAAAGAGCATTTTCATTATCTCAGCATCCAAATTCGAATAAATCAAGTTGTTTCATTCAATTTTTTATGAATACATTTCATTCAAATATTAAAAAACAGTTATGTAATAAATATCAAAATAAATTTTATCAAATAAGAATAATAAATATATTTTTATTAATCTTATGATTGAGTTTATTATAACACCTTCCCATTTCCGGCACATTAAGTTCAAATCCAAAGTTTACGACACTAAACATCCACCATGAAATCTCAAGTTGACTTCATCCTAGTGCCGTACACGTCGTTTGACGCTGCGCCGAACACCATAACCAAACCCAAAAGAAACCTCACCCCTCGTTTCGTGCCTCACAATTTTCTCATTCTCCACAGCTCATTCAACTTCACCGAGCTCGATCGATCGCCGGCTAGGGTTCCGTGAGCATCAGAGATGGCGCTGCTTCGGAAACTGTTCTATCGGAAACCCCCCGACGGAGTCCTCGAGATCACCGAGAGGATCTACGGTGCGCGTTATGTTAGGGTTTGTGAGAATTTGCATGATTGTTTCGTGTTGGTGATCGTGTGAGAAATGGAAATGATGTTGATGTGATTTGATTAGTTGATTGAGATTGTGTCTTTTGTGTCTGTGTAATATCCTGAAGAAAAAAAAAAAAAAAAGAAACGTATATTTAAATACAATAGGATTTTATTTTCAAATGTCAGAGACTCCCCTAAATCTTCTCAACCACCTGCCCACTTACCCATTTACTGTAACGTGCATTCCACTCTCCAGAAAAACCTCCTCCCCATTATCAAAATATGGAAAACACAGGAACCGCACAAATCAAACCAACAACCTGAGCAATAACTGGAGCACGACGTAAGGAGGGTATGATTCGATCTTTCGTTTCTATTTCGTATTCGTTCATATTTATTCCTTGTA
>LIEC01012508.1:120030-169788 GCA_001925005.1 Drosera capensis | reverse complement strand
TCGAGAAGAAAAGGCTGAACTTAGATACGAAGCCAAGCGTGTCTAGGTGCCGCACGGTCTTGAAACATTGAGCCCGTGACAGGTTTGCTCGGGGTCATGTTTGGACTCTTGGGTGGCCCGATCCGGACCCGTCTTGGCTTGGGGAAGTTGTCGACGAGCTCTAGGGACGTACGACGGCGACGGTGTAAGGGGGTGACGCGGGTGTGGCTGTATCTGTTCGGGAAAAGGTTGGGGTGGTCGATCGACAGATGGGGTTTCTCCGGCACGGCCAAACAGGGTCAGGGAGTGTCGGCGACGGGGATGATCGGAATCCAGCCCGACCATGGTGGTCGTGGTCTGTAGAGGTTACAGCTAAACTATTATAAGAAAAGAATAGGAGAAGAACTTACCTCTTTTTTCTTGTCTCTGTTTTCGATTTCGATGTTCAGGTTCGATGTGAATTTAACTTGATTTGAGACCAATTTATATATATAAAAATATTGTCGAGAATTTACGGGAGTGGTTAAGATATTTACGGGATTTTCAAACTAATCAAATCGTCTCATAGATATCCCAAAATATCTTACGTAAATATTAATTATTTAAAAAAAATGTTAGGATATTATAGAGACCCTCTTTGTCCTCGATGCGATTCTTGTTTGCAAATATTTCATTTGTTTTGACAGTGTTGTTCATCTTTCTATAATGTTTTCATATTCAACATATTAATTTTGAGCTTCCAAATTCCATTGGGGGTTTGTGTTCTTAACAGCGCAGATTACGGGTTGGTCCTGCCTCTGGAAGTATTATCATTGTGTTCAAACGTTGTTATGAACTCTGTTACTTTGGTAATTTCCTGTCTTACTTGTATGCACCTATAGAGCTTTTCCTAGAGAGAAGATAACTCGAACAGATGGACTAGCTCGTAGCACACATCAAGGCTCTATTTCTTATGAAGCACGGATGTAGAATGGCGAAATATACTATTCGGCATATTCACTGTTCTTCATCATTTTTTGGTCACGATCTATGTTACTTTGATCTTGAGCAAATCACAAGACCGCAAGTGTACGTCTCGCTCACAAATAGTAATAATGGTGAGTACCAAGTATCGTTGCTGAAGGACTTTGTCTCTAACGATCGATAACTCTTTAAGTCTTTTTTTGAGAATAAAAAATGAGGGGATTGTTAATCTGACACTAAAGCTAAACTACATGAACGACTCTAAACATTAAATGACCGGGTGAGTTATGTAATGGGAAGGTAGGGTTGCGATTTCGTTTCATCATATATGATCACTTTGTCCCTCTAATCTAGTCGTTGTTCGAATGTCGGGGATGTAATAAAGTCGGGTCATCCTTAATCTCATCAAATAAACTTCAAAATGTATCTCTACGTGAGACAATGACGTGTAATAAGTCATTATGATGATGGTTTCCCTAAACAACTACAAAGATCACGCATTCGGTTTCTCAACCATGCATTTAGTTTGAGACGAAAGTTGTCACGGTCTAGATCGAATCCATATTCTCGGAGTCGACAGAATCCCAAAGTCATACACTAAACGATTAAACTAGTGAAGCATTAAGCACAACAACAATCGCATAACCCAATAGCAATGAACAAACAACTACATTATCGCAAAAAAAAATCAAAACATTAATCTAAGCACATCACGACTCTAATCAAGGGTTTAATTCATAATTCAGTGATAGAAACAAATCATCAAACGTTTAGAGTTCATACCCATAACCATCTAATTCAATTATAAATTTGAGAATTAATATAAACCAAAGATGTTGTTCCGACTCCTGCCGTCAATTTTTCCTTTTGATTTTAATCTTGATCCTCAAAGCGTTATAAAATTTGATAAAGGATTGATTATGAAACCCAAATACAAAACTCTGAACCCTTCTCTAAGGTAATGTTATGTGTGGAATGAATGATGATTAATTTTGGTGGATAAGGAATGTATCTATACCAAGGGAACCGTTTGAGACATGCCATGGCATAGGAGAAAGGGTGCTAAGGACGACTTCTTCTTTTGTATGAATGGAACTAGCCACGCCCTAACATTGTTATGCATAATTTGTTAAGGTTGTGGATTATTTCACGATCTCGTTTGATATACATAACACATTAATAATTAAAAAATATATATAATATGATATAATATCATGAATAAATTAAACAATGAAAAAGGACGTTTTGATGTTGAATACGGGCCGTGTGCACATGACGCGGCCGTGGCAGATGGTTTTCTGAGGTTTCTGAGCATGGCCAGAGGAGCCCGTGCACAACGTGTACGGCCATGCAGATGGCCATGCTGAGGGCATTGAGCACGCCCCTGGCAGACTATTCGTATGGTGCATGAGCCGTTGTGCACGGCCATGCAGATGGCCATGCTGAGGGCATTGAGCACGCCCTTGGCAGACTATTCGTATGGTGCATGAGCCGTGCAACAGGCCTCAACTACGAGATTTGATTTATATAAATCATATCTTTACAGATGTATAAATATAACATATATATTAAACGTTCATATGAGTTGAGTTGTGATATTATATGCTCTGTGTCGTTTATTGTTTATTTTCTCGATCTTGTATCTACAAATCTTTCATAACCTTTTGTACAAATAGGACAACCAGCCGTGCCCTGGTATTGTGCACGGGAGCCATGGCGTCGGGCTTGGCTGATCTACACCCTTTTGTTGTTTGGACTTTAACTTCACACTCTGGACTCCGGTTGCCTCCGCATTCATTGCATTACAACCGTCTTTTTTTTCTTTATATTTTTCTAACATAAACAAACACAAAATATAACATCAAGCTTTAAAAAAAAACAAAAAAAAGAATTTCAATCCAAATACATGTGAAATATATAACACATGATAAATGAAGACAAAACACAAGTATATATTCCGCACAATTCATCTCTAAACAACTATCACTTCTCGTATCGCCTAGGCTATTTATATGACCTATGATCATCCTAACATACAATTGACATGAGGCATTTAGTGAATATTGATAACACAAACAATGCATGATTGATTGTGACATCTGTTATATTTTTAAATGCAAAAAGTGATCCTTATGATGTTATGATAGTTTTGATCATTTCAACACGTTTCCTAGATGTTTCAACACGTTTTCCTTTCATATGCCTGCTTACATCAATTAAATATTTAAATTTACAAATAGATCTAATAGATTTTATGTCAACGTTTTTAGGTCGTTTGGAAAGCATTAGGAGTTACGTTTTCTTTGATTTCCTGATTTCTCAGGTCAATGATGGCGTCATTCTCCACTGCTTCCATTTTCCATTGTACTCACTTCCTTCTATCAACTAATCATTATTATTTCATTCACTGCATTTAGCTTTTATGTTGCATTTGAAACGAGGAAATGGACACAGAAATGGAATCATTTACTTTTTCGGCTGAGGAAAAATTATGTTTGGTTTTTTCATAGGATCGGAGCCAATAATTTTGTAAGGAATCACATTTCATTTTATGGGTGAGTTTCGATCCAAGAAATCATCATTTCGTGGTGGAAAAGGAATGGTATTTTTTTTCCCTAAAAATTATTTTGGACATAAAAGATCAAAGAAAATTCTAAAATACAATTGAAATAAAATTTTGAATTTTTTACAATAAATAAATAAGTTCATTAAAAAATTAAAATTAAAGTTAAAATCATTTTTAGTAATAATAATTAACAATTAAAATATAGGCATTGATATTAATTTTAAATATTTAGATTAATTTATTTTAATTTCATTATTAATAATTAATAATTAATCACTAAGAATTAAAATATTGCGATTAAAATTAATATTAAATATTTATTTTATATTAATATTTAAAATTTATAAATATAGATCAAAGTAAAAAGAGAACTAAATATAAACGTAAAAATAAGAATATATTATAATTTAAAATAAATCAATCAATTCAATAAAAAAAATTAAACTAAAATTGAAATAGAAAATTACCAATAGATTGTTAAAATCAAACTTATTTATCAATAAATCATATAAAAGATTTTTTTTACCAATCATTAACCATAATAATTTAGGTACTAATTTGTGAATAATTTAAAAATACATAACATTCACTCATATCTACTATTATAAAGTTATACTTATCTCAAATCAAATTACAATTACAATTTTTCGTAAACCTAACCGTAGTCGTCACTATTCTTGAACAATGCATTGGAACAGTACATTCTAAGCAATGTCACGAAAAACAAAACATCTCTAAATAATAAGCCTGAAGAGTACATCCCGAACCGAATAGTACATCCTAAAAATGACATCCACAAAACCTAGCATCCGATTGGAGGCAACAATGCGCCCACCGGAGGTGGCACTGCACCCATCGGAACCAACAGTGCATCGTCATCCTTTTCGGTTTCGACATTGGATCAGACTACGGTAGCTCCTCAGCCCAACCACAAATACAACCCTTACAACCTTTAAAAAAAAAAAGGATCTGACAGATCTGTAACAAAATCAAAGAAGAATCTGACAGATCTACAATAAATCGGCCATGATCTTCAATGATCGACGATGAATCGAAGAATGTGATGATGAACTGTGGTGTCGAGGATTGTGTGCGATCGAAACCATAGAATTGGTCGAGGAGGGGAAAGAGATTGGTTATGATGGAAACCCTAGAATTGGTCGTTGGAATGGGGATTGGAGAATGTCAGAGCCAGGAGACGACGTCGGCAAAAGGTGCGAAGTTCCGATGAGATTGTGACGGCGTAAAGGATCGATACAAACGATTAGAGAAGGATAAGTTAAATGAAAATGGAAGGAGAAAATATAAAAAGGAATGAATTGATTATTAAAAAGACACAATGGAATCCTGCATAAAAAAAAATAATCAAATATTAATTGATAACTTAGATGTGATTTTTGATAAATTAGTTTCAAAAAAATGATCTGTCTTACTTGAGTATAACCTATAACTACGAGACGTGCTTTATACTTAGTTATTGATCCATTTTGATTAAGTTTCTTTTTTAAAATTCATTTGCACTATGTAGTTTTAGTCTCTTTAGACAAATCGACTAGATTCCATCTTTGATTTTTCAGCAAAGTATTCATTTCATCATAAATGACTTCTGTCTATAACAAAGATTTCTTGAGCCTCATAACTCGATGGATCGCACTCCACATGATATGTCTCAAAGTCCTCACCAAAGCTTTTGGAAACTCTTGTTCTCTTTGATATCCTTAACGACACAATGTCAGACTCTGTTGTGAGATCATCAGAAATAGTAGGTTCAGATTTCGTAAGTGACTTTGTAAACATTTTTGTTAAACCAAGTCATTTATGCCCTTGATATTTAAGGAACTTATCCTCAAAGAAAACAACATCTCTAGATTCTATAACCTCATTAGTTAATAGATTTAAAAACCGATCTGCAGCACTGTCTTCTGTATTTCCTAGGTACACACAAGTGTGAGTCCTATTTCTCACCTTAGGTCTCGTTTGAAATTCTGACATAGGCTATACAGCCAAATGTTTTAAGAGTATCATATTTATATGGATGTTTGTACCAAATCTCATAAGGAGTGGAGTCCAACTTTGAGTACGGTATCTTATTTAGAATGCAATTAGCAGTCAGAACTGCATCCCCCCAATAGCAATAAGGCATACTAGTAGTCAATACAAGGAATTCAACATTTTTGTTAATGTCTTGTTTTTACGCTCCATTACATTGTTCGATTGAGGTGAGTAGGGAATCGTAATTTCAAGAATTATTCCATTAGAGGCACAAAACTTTTTAAATTTTGTTGACCTATACTTTCTCCCTTTATCACTTCAAAATCTTTTAATTTTAAGGTTTAGTTGATTTTCAACTCTTTCCTTAAATATTTTGAATTTTTCAAAAGCTTCATTTATAAGTAAATTTTTATTTCCTCATGAGAATCTAACCATCAATTAGAAGATACACCGACCTCATCTTTTCCCGTAATAGTGATAAAATATATAGGCTTAGCATTGCCAACAACCAAGTTAGCTTGATTTCTTTAGTGTATCAAAACCTTTTGATAGTTTGCAGTCAGCTTCAAAATATCTCATTTATCACAATTATAGCACTTGTCCTTTTTTCTTCTTTTGTTTTTCTTGGCAATTATCTTTGTGGGTTCCAACTGTTTGAGTTCATCCTTTGACATCTTGGATTTCCTATGAAACTTCTTTGGTAGGTTGCTGCTTCACCGATTCTATTTCTAGTATGGCTCTCATATTCGATTCCAATAAATCATTTGACATCATCCAGTTCCACTTGATTCTTCTTTTGTTGCATTTCAATTTTGAACGAAAGCCATACTGCAGATAGCTTATTAATAACAACTAGTGAGGTTCTCCAAATGAGAGACCTTAGGAAAACTTCTTTGTCGTCAATAAATTTCATATTCATGAATTTGTCTACCAAATGAGTTTTAGAGACTTCTTCCTCCATTTCAGGTTATCCCATATTTTTTTGGCCGTCTTATATTTACTGTAAGTCTTCGCTAGTCGAGGAGACAAATAATTCAGAAGATAATCTCTACAATAGTCATGTAGCCATATCAACATCTTTCTATTATCTTATCAAATGTATTCAATACCGTATAAAATATATTCGAGGATTTCAAACTGAATCGAACCGTTCTATTCGACTCATTATACTTCAATCCCCCAAAATTTTTGAGTATAAGCATTGCAATTTAGAATGAGTTAATCATTGTTCTTTTAACAGATTTCCAATTCAACGGACAATCGAATAAAGTTGTGCAAAAATAAAAGAACGAATGCACCTTGAGACTATGTAAATAGCCTAATATGAAAACCCGATGTTAAACAGCTCTGTTTGTCCCTTGAAGCCACCTCTCTTCAATTCAAAACAAAGGTCATACCACTGTTGTCCTCCTCATGGCCGATTAAGAGCCAAACAGTGCCTTTCCTCTGTTAGTTTAGGATCAATTTGATGGTGTGTTTGAGACAAATGAATTGGTGGGAAACCTTCCTGTTTTTTGATTTTCTGTTTATTGCTTTATCTCCGAGGTGATTTTGATACATGAACTCCTAAGCTATTTATAGGACTAAATCAAGGATGTGTATCACACGTTTTGGTACAAAATAAACGTGTAATAGTGACCGGTACAACAGTAATGACCGGTGGTCAAGATTATTGATCAACATAATCCCCCCTAATCTTGACATGACTCCAGAACATGAGACTTCTTTGCATGTTCGTTGTCCAAAGATCTCGGCATGCTATTGCAGTGGCTGCCATAAACTCGATCTCACATAATGCCAATGCGATGGCCTTTCCTCTTTCTGTGTTCTTGCGAACTTCTCTTCGAGACTCTTCACTTTTGTTTGAAGATTGGTTAGTAGAGCTTCTCGTTCTTTTCTCACCTTTATGAATGTTTCCAGCACTTCTTTCCGTGTCGTATCCCTTTCTGCCGCTCTGGCATGAATACAATCCGCTTCTTCTCCCATGCTAGTTTTCCTGAGTCTGAAGAGATTTCTAACCTTCTTGCTCTTCTGCTTATCGAACCTCTGCTCCGATAAACCATCGGGTTTTTTCTCGCTGTTGTCAACGCCATTCTTCTTAGATGGACCAGACATCAATTTGATCCAATTTGCGTTTTTGAGGGAACCAGGCTTCTTGCATTGAAGTTCCACATTATTGCCTCTGCGCTGTCTACGCATCCTTGCTCGTCGACGATCTTGCAATTGTCATCGTCGCAATTCACCACTGCTGGTGTCGGAGGAACCCGAAACTTTTCATGGTCTGTGCAAAGTCGAGGTAGATGGATTTGCCTCTCTTGCCGTAAGTGGCGAATAACCATCGACTGACTTTGTTGCGTCTACCACACCTTCCGGTTTCTAGAAGCTTGTTAGGAGACTGATTGGTTTGACTAACTCCAAACTAATCTTGTAAAGGCGATTTGATGTGTGCTTCACGAACATCAACAACTTGCTATTGTCATACACCTTTATGACATCTCCCACCATATTCACCTCGCTTCCATTCTCTATTATTTGTCCAAGACTGATGATATTAGTGCAAAGTTTAGGAATATAGTATACCTCGTGGACGATATACTGATCTCCATTTTTTCACTGGAACACGACCGTTCTTTTGCTCTTGACTTGAACGACATTGTCATCTCCAGGCCTCACCTTCCCGGTGATCTTTTCATCAAGTCCTTGGAACATTTCTCGTCGTCCCGTCATATGATTGCTCGCACCGTTGTCTAGGTACCAGACATCCTTGGTTGATGTCTTTTCCTCCTCACCATGGTGAAACATTTTCACCACCCTTTCATCTTTGGGTTGTATGCCGTCTTCCTTCTTAACTCGTGTCTCCTTATGAGACATGAAAAACAATAACGCTGGCTCGTCTGGAGTAGCATCTGTGTACCGTCTCTCGTCATTCCATCGATTGCTGCGACACTCCGAAACATAGTGTCCCATCTTTCTGCAGTTGAAACACTTGATGTGCCTTTTCTCACGACTTCTGCTTCCGGTGCCTCCCGTACCTTCCTGGCGCTCTCCATAATTGCCATCTCGATCGTTCCTTCCGCGACCTCGTTCACTGCACTCGTCTTTGTCTTTGTCTGAGGTGCCGGATCAGTATTTCTGACCAGATGACGAAGCATCCCCAGTGCTGTTTCTCTGGGGTGCTTGCCGCTCATTACGAGTGAACATGAGCTGACTCCCATCATTTCCGGTGTTTTCGCGGAGTCGAGCTCTCTCCTCGAACGCCTTCAACCGCCCTATGGCATCCTCGAACGGCATCGTCTCAAGATGAGAGGAACATGCGGCGGCGACCGGTTCTTCGATTGGAACCCGAGTCGTTGCAGTGATCTCCTCCTGTTTCAGAAGTTATACCCTCCGGCGAGCTTGGCTACCACTGTAACATGACCGCGTCCTCGAAGCCGTGATTTGTTCGCGGCCGCGAAGGGGCGGTGGAGAGTAGGGTTTCAAGAATTCGATCTCGACTCAGATCCAAACTACTGTGCCTGAAATCCTCGTTCGTCGCCAGTGAGAAAGCGTAACCTCGCCGGAGATGTCTTGGTGAAGGGATCAAGAACCAGGAGGCGAAGGTGGTGAACATGCGGCGGTTGCAAGGGTTTTCACGTGATGATTTTTTGTTTTGCTTTAAGATTATAAAATATTTTGTTGTTAAAGTTAAAACAAAACAATACAGATATTTAATTTAAAATATTAAAATTATTGTTTTCAGATTAATATATATGTATATATATTAAATTTGTGGATGATTGAATCTTTATCATTTATTTTTAAACTTAATCGTTGGTCTAATATTATAATGTATAAATAAAAATATTATTTATTATAAATAATAAAATATTTCGATAATAAATAATTGAGGTTTACAAAGATTCTTATCAACACAAGATATCAAAATGGTTATCCAGATAATTCATTTTGTTTCCATTGGTTTACTTCTCATTTTCTCTGTTATCACAACCACAATTTCTGATTTCCCTTAACTATCATGAGCAAACTCTGTCGCAAGTTACGAAGACGAGGTTAACAACTAAATAACATACATCTAAAGGATATTCATGTAACATTTATCTTAATAAATCTTCATATATAGATTATATTAATTATTATTAAGTTAAAATGAACTAATTAATTGATCTATCAATTGAGACATATTTGCTCTAATTTAGTCATCGATTATTATGGGTTTGAGAGATTTTTATTGGCTCATGATGAAATATTCAATAATCGTTACGTCTATAAGTATCATTAATTAGGGTATTTTTTTAACTCTAACCGTGTCATCCATGGTGACTCATTTACATCGTCCGTGGAGGGAATTAGGAAAATGAAGCCGGTTAACGTTGATCTATCAATTTTACGGATCTATTTAATCCAATTTCATCATGGTTATTTCTATTGTGCATCATGATAGTCATGATTATTTTCATTATGTATCATAACGATCAACATATATATATATGATTTTTTTTTCTATCTATAACGATCTTATAACTGATGCGCCTACAACTTGCTCATACCGCAGGGTGTACACTAGTTAGGAACAAAATTGGCTCAGCCGTTGCTTGCTCCTGCTTGCCTGTCCACCCGTAACATGTCGGACCATTTCTCTTCCTTTTGCTTCTCATTTTTGGTCATCCAAGAATGAGAGTATGAGACTCGCGAAATAATTGAACAAAATCATCGCACCTTACTGATCAATAAGTTATGAATAGTTCAGAATAAAAACAAAAACGTTTTCAAGTGTTTGTTTAACATATTGCAAAGTAAATTCCAGAACCAATGACTAGTGATTTAAAAACCATTTAGTAAGATTAGAGATCAAATCAATAATACCCATCGATGCATATAATAATGTAGAAATCACTATAGGAGATTTTTTGTTTGTTTGAAATAACCATAGGAGATTAATATGTGATCAATTATAGATAAAAATCCACAAATTATCGTAAATTATACTATGATACCTAAAATAGAGAAGCATCATGATGGGGGACGACCACAACTGAACTAGCATCTCAATCCTACTATAAATAGTCCAGTCAAAACCAACCCTTATTAATACGCTACAATTTCCTCTCCACCGCGGAACCAAACCCCACACATCTGCATTGCTACATATCTCTGTTCTCTTCTCCTCTTTTTTTGCAAATATCTCTACACAAACTTCATTTATTCCATCTCCTTTGTTTTTCCATTGGGCAAAGTGACTCTCAAACAGCAACTGTGGAGAGTTCTCTCTGCTGCCGAGTCAAATTGAACAATGAAGCTTATAATGCTAGCTGCTGTTGCTCTTTTCTTCATTAATCTCCCTCTGCTCTTCTCTGCCTCCGGTGAGTGATTATTTCCACATTCCTGATTTATGTTTAATTTCTTGAATTATTTTCTTTTTCCTTTTTTGTTTGCGTGATTTCAACTCAGAAACTGCAGAAAATGGGTGAGGTGGGTTGTTGCTGGTTGGTGGACACATGCCTGTCCGATTTTTTTTCCCTCTATGCTTTGGTTTTGTTTCTGACCATTACCCGGAATTTCTTAGGCTAAAATTTCAGTATTTTTAAAGGGTCTTGTTGTTAGTCTGTGAATGGGTAATGTTAATTTTATTTCTAGGGTTTTCTCATGTTGTAGCTATGAGTTAAAAGTGTATGAAGAAAAGGAAACAGAGTAGCATACATATGTGGGGAACGTTCATGTACGGATTCTTTTAAAAGTGTATGAATTTTCTTTTAAAATGGAAACTGATTTCTCATTGATAAACCGAATGGGCGTAGACCCGGAGAACTTTTAAACCAGCTTTTGTTGAAAAGCACAAAACAACTTGTCACCCAGCAGATTTGAACTCTTGAGTTCATGCACATTGGCCTTGTTGGTCCAGACCGTTTGCCATGTGGGGTGAGGATGATCCCCAGGTAATTTTCAGTGTCGGTTTTCATATGAATTATCGGTCTGATGTTGGGTTGAATTATCAAAGTTGTTGTTTTACTTAGGTGCTACTTAGATTGTAGAAACATCCCTTTCACTCCTAAAATCCTCCGACAATATAAATAAATGTATTTGGTGCAAGTTTTCCCTAATTCCAAAGTGAATTTGGAATTATTCATACCAAACACGTTAAAGATGGAGTTTGCTCTGTTTGCACTAATCATGCTCGTAAAAGGCAACCAAACGATTGTACATTTTTTAATCCTCCTTATCAAGCTCTTTGATTGCATATCATACAATGCAATAATCAGTCCTAGGATGGATCTGAATCCCATATATGATTCCCATTGATGTAAACGTATGCATCTCAGGTGGCCACATTCAGGTCGGCGTGAACTATGGTATTCTAGGCAACAACCTCCCCGAGCCATCGAAATCCATTGAACTCATCAGAAGCTTGAAAGCACAACAAGTGAAGCTGTATAGCCCGGACCCAGACATCCTGAAAGTCCTCAATGGCACGAAGCTTAGGACGAGTATCATGGTTCCAAACCAA
This sequence comes from Drosera capensis, assembly GCA_001925005.1. Lineage (NCBI taxonomy): Eukaryota > Viridiplantae > Streptophyta > Magnoliopsida > Caryophyllales > Droseraceae > Drosera > Drosera capensis. Next base: position 157,786 of record LIEC01012508.1, on the reverse strand, counting down.
CTTATTTCCAACATTTCTTCCAGCCAAGAACTCGCCAACGAATGGATCAGAACCAACTTCGTCCCATACTATCCCGACACATTGATCACGTGTGTTCTTGTGGGGAACGAAATCCTCACTCCGACTGATGACGCTGGTAAGAAGATATGGTATGATCTTGTACCGGCAATGCGGAAGATCAAATACGCACTCAAGGTGAACAATATCACCAAAGTTAAAGTGGGTACGCCTCTGGCGATGGATGTGCTGGAATCTTCATTTCCACCCTCGAACGGTACCTTCAGGTCCGATATTGCTAGCCCTGTCGTGAGACCGTTGCTACAATTCGTGAACAAGACCAAGTCGTTCTTCTTCATCGACTGCTACCCTTACTTTGCTTGGGCAGGGAACTATCAGTCTATCGACTTGAATTACACATTGTTCGTGGGCAGCACGACATTCACGGATCCTATCAGCGGGTTGACCTACACTAATCTGCTGGATCAGATGCTTGATTCCTTGGTTTTTGCCATGAAAAGGCTTGGGTTCCCAGATATCAGGATTTTTATCAGTGAAACCGGGTGGCCTAATGGCGGTGATGTCGATGAGATTGGGGCTAACGTCTACAATGCTGCAACTTATAACAGAAACTTGGTGGCGAAGTTGACTGCCAAACCAGTGAAAGGAACACCGGCTAGACCAGGTGTCATGTTGCCGACGTTTATATTCTCGTTATTCAACGAGAACCAAAAGCCTGGCCCCGGCACGGAAAGGCATTGGGGGCTATTCTACCCTAATGGTTCAGATGTTTACCCTGTCGACTTGTCTGGTAAAGCTCCATTGTCAAGCTACCCGGCATTGCCTCTGCCAGACAACGATAAGCCTTACATAGGGAAGGTTTGGTGCATGGTGGTGACGGGAGCGAACGTGACAGACCTGGGACCGGCCGTAACTTATGCTTGCAGTCAAGGGAATCACACGTGTGACGCAATCAAACCAGGGGGAAAATGCTATGAACCAAACACAACAACCTCGCATGCGAGCTATGCCTTCAGTTCGTACTGGGCTCAGTTTAGAGCGATTGGCGGGACGTGCAACTTCAACGGATTAGCTGAGGAGACGACTAAAGATCCAAGTGAGTAAATCTCCTTCACTTTGCTGTTTTGATCAAGTTGTTTTGCTGCTTATGGTGAGTTAGCTAGGGGGATTGTTATTTCTCTATATATATAACACGTTCTGCTTTCACTCACCTAGTGAGTCGTGAATATCTTAGGCTCATGCTGTTACCTCGCGAGCTAGAGTGAAAACAGTATTATTTGTTAGACTCGGTATATAAGGAGATTTTTTCTATGTGATTTCACAGTGTAATTCTAACGAAATGATCATCGTGCTTTTTGTTTTCAGGTTATGGATCTTGCCGATACCCAGCAGTGACATTTACGTGAGGGCTGAAGATACAACAGATCAGTCCATTGTCGTCCCTCTTCAACAACAATTGATCTTGACATTAGGGCAACGATTCTTTGACACCATATTTCTCGGTTTCATTGTTTAAGCTTTTGGTAATTAGGATTAGATGGAATTGCTTTATTGTGTTTGTTTTTTTTAGCGTAAGAATGATCATCGGCTGCGGGATATCAGTATCATGTGTTTCCCGGATGTTAGTACACTGGAATTTCAGAAAGGGATGAATGAAGTACTTATTTATATAAATTTGATTAATTTTGTTTGTTCTTTGTGAAAGTTTGATGGTTTTCTCATTCATCCAGCAGGCACTTTTGAATAACAGTTCATGACAAAAGTTATTGATACAAAAATCTTCTGAAAGATTATTGATCATTATTGTGTGTAGATGCTTGCAGTGACAGCCATGAATTTGTATTTGTTGCATGTTCGGTTAGATTTTAGTTTGTGTTAGTAGTACTTTCTTAACTTGGATGATCAAGTAATCAAATGAAAGTGCAGGAAAAATAGATGATGCAGAAATTATATTGGTATGCCCAACCCTTGGAGTGTCCGAAGTTTGTATCAATATCACCACCGATTGTGAAAAAAGATCCGTTGGAATAAGATATATATCGACGATTTAAATAACGGAATTCGAATATTCATATTGATTAGATAATTATAAACTCCAAGCGAAAACGTCGGATCTCGTTTGGTGACTTACATCAAAATATAACCCAGCAACACGTACGAATTCCATACCTTAGATGCTATGGATAAACCAAGCTTTATTTGAATATCTCAACAACCCGTCTATATATATATACTGGTATCAATCCACGTTGCTTTCACTTCGAACTTGAGAATCCAAGTCGAGAGAAAAGACAGAGAAAAAGGATAAGTGTTTCTCGTTTTCGCTTTCGTTTTCGTATAGCATAATCCATGGAATAATCGACCCCGACAAGATCCGGCAACACCCCATCCCTGTCAACCATTCTCAACGACTAAAACAACCAAAAACAAGCGGATCCGGTCACCCCGACCCTGCTCACCCCTACGTCGCCGCTGCCAAGGTGGGATATGCACCTACGTCGTCGGAGCAGCCTCGTAGAAGGACGGCCTTCCCCGCTCTTCCCAGACTCATGCCCAACGTCCCCGCCCTTTCCCGATCAGATCCAGCCACCTCGCCTTAGTCACCATCGCCAAGGCTAGGAAATAGCCTCGCCGCCTCGCCTTAGTCGCCATCAACCCCGAGCTCCTCCTTGACCTCGTTCAGCCTCGCCAGAGAAGCCTCGACCATTGACGACCCGGATCCGGCCTTCGTCGGCGTCCTCCACCCCGCCCCGTCTGAAATTTCCATAGCCTGACCCCTGTTTGTGTTCGGTGGAGAAGGAGAAAGAGGATTTATTGCCTGTGAACACACATTAGGACTATGCACACTTATGTGTATATAATAAATATTACTTTTAACACTTAAATATGTTAGGAGGGTATTTATGTTATTAATGTTTATTTGTACATACAAACATTACACAGGAGTATGATTAAGCTCGGGATCATTTGAAGAATTTTCTGATTTTATAAACATGACAAGGTAACACACATCGTTATCCTAAAATAAATATTTGTGTATGTGTGACTTGATTTGTGTGATTGTTTGATCGCATACTTACATCTTAAATAAAAGAATAAAATCCTGATACTTTTTACTGTCTTGAATGTTAAATTTGTATGTCTGAAAGGATAACGATGGAATCTGTAGAATATTATAGTTTATAATAAAGATTCTTTAATACTGTTTGTTTTTTATGTGTGATACCCTGTATTGATTGTATATTATTTTTATAACAAGTTATTAAATCTGAAAAAGTTTAGAAAACGTTACAAAAGTACCTGACCCCTATTATTGATGAGGATTTATTTCGAGTTAACCTCAAGTATAACTAAATGTGACGTTATATGAAATTATGATAGCCACCTATTGTATATGGAAATAATGATTAATTTCATGTTATATGTCTGAGAATCCTGGAATCGTGAATAAGAAACATTCCTATAATTATTAATGATTGAAAAGGTTACGGTTGCATGACTAATTAGGAAGGGTATAATTAACCCTTTCGCATGCATACAGCAGCATCAAGTGATGGTCATGTTTGGTTAAAATTAACTGTTCTGGGTCGACTACATAGGTCGTAAAGCTTAATTGTTCATAGTACGGTCATACTAGGTAATTATATTAAATTCCTATGGTAACTTGTATCATGTCATCAGCTTGTAAAAATCACGAAAATTAACACGACATGACATGAAATTCAAGAAGAGCCTTAAAAGTTTTAATAGATGTTAAGAGTAATGAAACAAGGATTAACTTGATTAACTTGATCAACTTGAATTAGTATTCTATACGTATTCATATATTCCTGTTTAGTATATGATTACTCAGTGTGTTTACATTGTATCTTTTTATGCATGGAAAACGCATGATATAATAAGCATGTCGGACTCCTGAAATAAACATATATTCTGTGTTACTGGAAGTTCGAGCTCACGGTTACGTGTTTATTTCAGGTAATAAAGGATCGGGGAATTGGACATTTTATAATGATGTTGATTAAATTCGGTTTGCTGTAATATTTCATCTATATTTTCTGAACATTTGAATTTAATATAATTTAAGACAATGTAAGTTATACATTTCTTGTTAGTTCCCTATATTTCTGATACTTAAACCATTTATAATGTTGTCGTGTTGTTTCGAATGGATTTTGAAACGACGATAACGTCACATGTCTAACAGATATTGAACAGAAAATATTGGAATTACTGATAGGATATACCCGCATGTTGATCCGGTCTGATCACTGATCATGTGCTTTGTTTTTTTTTTTGGTTTTTTTTTCCTGCTAATGGTTTTGTGCTGCCGCCAATTCCCTGTTCCAAACGCTGTGTTTTGGAAAAATAAGTTAAATCACTTGATTTATATCCTTCTTTGCCTCTCATCCTCTGATCCCCCTTTTCATTCATAGATTTTGGTATCTCGATTCCAGCTTCTGTAATTCATTGATTTTGGGATCTAACAATTTCTTGTATCTCGATTGATTTTGGTTTCTCGATTTCAACTCCTGCACTTCGCCACTTCTTGATTTTAGATTCTGATGGTTTGAATTGAATTTGCATAATCGTTCCAAATTCTTCACTTGGAACCAGTAATTCTCGAGACTATGGAATTGAGATCGAGATCGAGAACAATTTTTGAGGTCCAAAGTAGAACTTTTTGTGATTTCCCGATTGGATTTTGGCCGCTTATTTTTGGAGTTTGCTATCATTCGTAGCTTCTTATCCTTCAAGAGTGTCATCGGCATCTCGTGGTTCTTTAAGTTCACTGCAAAAAAAATCAAGTGAACAATGAATCACAAGACGTGGAATTAGCATATTACATGGAAGAGAGTGTTTGAATGGTATGACAAAGAGATATCTCGACGGAGATTACCGCAATGTAGTGTGAGCTGAGACAGAAAAGTTTGAAGCAGAGTTCTACACTTTTTGTTGTAAAAGAACACGCAGAATTATCAGATGATTGTAATCAGCTACTTTATCGTGTATAAGAGCATTCATAGCTAGTTATGATCTATCAATAACTTTTGTAAAATTTCACTCGTATTTTAAAATGTATGGAAATAGCAAGTGGATTTAGCGAATTTCATGGAGCGCTTTGGTTCAACGCAGCTTGCATAATCAGGACGGCGCCAGGATGTACTAATTGTCTTCGACAGGAGAGCGAATTGTTACAGAACCTTTTACAGTGTAAGGAACAATTCCGATCAATGCGCTTTTCACCAAGTATATGACCGAAGAACTAAACTGATCCACTATAATGTCTTTTAAGGATCTGGAATGCACCATGACTACTAGGCGACTACAATGAACCAAGATATCAGTGGGTTAAAAGCCATCAAACCACGAGATTAGGACACAACACAAGAAACGTACAATATTTCAGTTCACGAGATAACATGATATTTCATCACAACATAAACTTTTAATAGCTCAAGTTCAAAAGGCAGGATCATTACATCACATCGAAGACCAGCCTGCTTAATGTTAAAAATAGTGAAACTGCATGAGCATATAACAAAACTTATCTTCCGAACTGCACAGCCACTAACGTAATGACCTAAATTGAAACAATTAGAGCTTCTCCTTCGCTTTGGCGCCTTCTTAGAAACTTCTAACCCGTACTTAATCCTTGTAGCGGTCTTTCCACAACCTTTACGCTGAGGTGGATTTACTGGATCACGTAATGAAACTTGAGGCGTGCTCTCCAGTAGTGTCAACCCCACTACTGGTCTGAGGCCCTCTTTACTCAAGATCGCAACAAGAATTCGACATCTAGAACTTAAGTGAAATTGCTTATGAGATCGATGATTCATCTTGGGATTTGGATTAAGTGATGATTATGAACATCATTGAACTGATCAACCTTCCAAACTCCATCTTTGGACAAACTTATACGCAACTTTGCAAGACAGTCAGTCTGGGTCTCCCTCCGTCGATAACATACTTGTACTCGTCTTTTGTCCTTATCATTGTGTCCTTCCTTCTTGCATACGAACTGCTTCTGCTATATCTCTCCGTTTCTCTTATAATGATAATCCTTGCGAACACCAAAACCCTTGGACAAAGCATAATCATATAGAGGGTTCCTATCACGAAGGATGTGGAATCAACTCTAACTATCACGATAAGGGCATAAGACATAACAACCTCATGGTGATTCGATTTCATTGGGAAAAAGAAAAGAAGAATTTTTTGGAGACGATTCAAAAAATCGATTAAGATAACGAACCATTAAGATTTCGATCAGTTCCTTTGTATTTAAACTTGGGATCTCCCTTCGACCCTTTGACTAAGCTTATTTGTAATAACGACAAACTAATCTATGTCATCACACAGAGTCTTTGTTGGGGTCTGAAATGGTGAAGATGAATAAAGATGAAGAAGAAGATGAATGGGATGAGAAACCAGATAAGAGAGAGAAGAGGGGTAGAGGGAAAAATAGGAAGAAAGACAATAATTCATTCACTGCTAATCATCATACACCATTCGGCATCTTATAGTGGTCCATTTCGACATAGACGGCCACCTCCTACCTGCCAGCTAGCTAGATAACGGTCGTGTGACTAGCAAAAAGGAAAATTCTTTATTTTAAAATTATAACGTCTATCAGTTCCTTCCCGCCCAAATTGCATTCTTGTCCTCAAGAATCAAATTCAGTCTCATATAACGATGTTTCATCACATTCAGATCTTCCCAAGTGGCTTCCTCATCAGACCTTCCCTTCCACTTAAGGAGTACATCAACCCCAGCAGACGGTGTTCTTTTTGCCAACCTTCGACTCAGGATTGCCTCAGGTTCTAGCAGCTGAGCTTCGTTCATCACATAAGAGGTAAGAGTGACACCGACTTGACCCTCCTGCATAGATCTTTTCAAGAGTGATATATGGAATGCATCATGCATCTTGGCCCCTTTTGGTAAGGCCAGCTTGTAGGCTGCGTTGTCCACCCCTGCAACAATCTGGAATGGACCATTGAACCTGGGAGCTAGCTTAGGGACTGGTCTCTTGCTCACTATGTACTGCCTGTAATGTTTGAGCTTCAAATAAACCCATTCACCTTCTTGAAATTCCCTTTCCGTTCTCCTCTTATCTGCTAATGAATTCATTCTTTTTTTTTTTTCTTTTTTTTTACACATTTCAGATGATGCTTGAGCATTTGAATCAGTTCCTCCCTCTCTATCAAAGTCTTGTTTACAGCCACTACTACACAACCTCCAGCAATATAGGGTACATGGATGCATAGTAATTGAAAGAGAAATGGATCTCTATGAGTCGGAGGGGGTAAAGTAATATGGGCCAAAAAAATGAATCCACTTGGTTAATGCCCGTACGCAGCTTCGAAAGAGGTCATATGGATAACACTGTGGTATGTGATGTTGTACCACCATTCAGCAAGAGGGAGCTAATCCATCCATTCCTTAGGTTTCTCCCCAACCATGCACCTTAGGTAGGTCTCAAGATATCTATTCACAACCAACCTCGGTTTTGTTGGGCCTGGAAAAGGTCCAGCCCAAGAAGAAAAAAAACTTGGACCTAGCAACACCTTGACTTTTGCTTTTGGCTGCAGTCTTTCTTCCTCTAGTGTGAAGAGCCGTGTGAAGTTTGGGGAAGTTCTATTTTCATTTCAGGCGCAGCAAAAACACACACACAAAAGAAGGAGGCGGCAGCTCTTCAGTTTCTTGTGGCTCTTCCAAAGCAGGCTTCAAGTTTTTCGGTAAGTGTCCTAAGCAGGCTTCAAGTTGTCAAGTAGGCCAGGTTGTAAGCTTCCAACGCAGGCTTAGGGTTGCGGTGGTAGAGCAAGGTTGAAGCTTTCCAGAGGCGAAGTCTTACAGAGGCGAAAGTTTCCAGAGGCGAAGCTTTCCAGAGGCGAAGTCTTACAGAGGCGAAAGTTTACCGAGGCGAAGCTTTCCAGAGGCGAAGCTAGTTTCAGCTTTCAAGCTGCAGAGACACCGCTTGCACTTGGCGAGAAGTAGGTTTTGAGTGTCTTGGGCTTTCATTACTACTTCTTGTAAATGCCTCAAGTTTTACGTCTAAAACTTGAGAAGAACAATTGTACTTGTTTGCTGATATAGTGTAGTTGCCGGTGTGCGCCCCGTGGTTTTTTACTCTCCAGCTTGGGAGGGTTTTCCACGTTAAATCTTGTGTCTGTGTGATTGTGGTTGCTTCTCTAACGTCCAACACAATAGCACCGTCTCTTGTTAGGTTCTCAGTATTCCGCGAGTAGTGACCGAAAATAAACCCAACAGGTTTGCCCATCCGTTTGAGGATGGTAACTCGAGGAGTGTTGCATCTGTACTCCCAAGCACCTGAACAATTCAGTCCAAAAGAGGCTTAAGAAGATGGGATCTCTGTCACTGAGAATCTTCCTTGGCACACCATGTAACCTCAACACTGAGTCAAGCAGACCATTGCCACTGTAGAGACTGGGTTTATACTTGCTCAGCCTGTCCACCACATCCAGTATTACCTCCTTGCCTCTTGAGTTTTGTAATCCAGATATGAAATCCATGGAGATTTTGGTCCAAGTATTTTCTGATATTGGGAGGGGTTGAAGTAACCCTGGGTTGACAATGGTTTCATATTCATACCTTTGGCATGTGCCACACTCCCTTATGTACCTTCTGATGTCTTTCTTGACACCCTTCTAGTAGAATTGCTGTTCAGCCCTCTTCACAGGCGCTAAAACTTCCGAGTCTCTAGCCATGGGAACCTCATGCATCAGCTTTGTTATTTTTTCCCTCAAGGAAGTTGAAGAGGATATGACTACCCTCCCCTTTCTTTTCAGCAATCCTTGAGACCAAGAATACTTTGAGTTCCCTTCAGGGTCCCTCTGCAATTCTTCAATCATCTTAGACAGCTTTGCATCTTCAATCTTGAAGAGATTAGAGAGAGGAACCTGCCCTTCGCATGTATGCAACCTAAAAAAAGCACTCTATGGCTTAAAGTAAGCACCAAAGTAATTGAGTTGCTTATCCAAAGCGACTACATAGTTGTGCCAACAGACTCAAACCTATTTGTGACAACTCGATGTGAGAAGATGGTAGCAGTACTTATTTATGTGGATGATCTAATCATCACCATAAAGAGGACATCAATGGACGAGAACAAATCTATCGGTTCAAAAATTTAAAAGTAAAAAAGGAAAAAAAAAAGTCGATGACACAAAATATATATGAAATGATCATAGAAATATCAAAATTAAAAAGAAAAGTAGATGACATATGAAAAATTATAACAAGATATGAAATTTATTCTAAACCAACATCTCTCGTAAAAGGGAATAAACGAAAAACATAAAAATATGTACTTTCATAATTGTCCTCAACGAGTTTTCATATTTTAAAATCGTTGGAGAATAAGCTCATTGTCATTGAATACATCTCTTTCAATATATGTCACCAAATAGTCATTCATCCAAGCATCTCCTACCCGATTACATAGACGATTCTTGACAATCTTATTCACCCCATCAATCAATTAAAATTTATGCTTTTCAACTGTTTTATTACTTTTAATTATGTCTAGAATTTTATGCCCTAAATAGTATTTTTTCTATTGGTCTCATTAGATGGGTTATATTATAATTACATATATATATATAGTCAATACTTTTATAATTTTCAATGGGTTCATTTGCCCATCCTGACATAATGTGACTCCGCTACTGATAGTCGTTGTAGCCAGCAGATTCACACAAAACCCTAAGAAGTCTTACTTGAAAGAAGTACAACGAATTATAAGATATGTCAAAAAAAACCATTGGCTTTGGCAATTTATTTAAGAAGGACGGACAATCTCAGTTGTCAGTTCTATATGATGCTGATTATACTACAGATATGACACTCGAAGATCAACCACTGGTTATTTATTTAACCTTGGATTAGGGGTTATCTCATGGTGTAGTAAGAGACAACCAATAATGTCTTTATCAAGTACAGAGATAGAATATCATGTAACCGTTATGATAGCTCAGGAATGCACGTGATTGATGCAGTTGATGGAGGATCTTTATCAACCTATTAATGACATAGTTCAGTTTTACTGTGATAATCATTAACAGTCCGAATGACAGGGAACCCTATAAGTAGAAAGTCATATGCACGGAAAGCAAAGAAATTCCATAGCCAGATCCAAAGGAACCAATAGCATATAAAAAAAATTATAATTCAACTTCATAGTCTGCAAAAGAGTTTTGAGGAACAACAGCTAGATAGCTCCTGCTGTGATTAGAATGAGCCATAGTCAGGTGCAATCGGTCAAAAAAGGGCAATTCTTCTTAATTCTTCACTGTTACTACAGCTTTCTCAAGTTTCTAAATCTAAATCATCAAATTGTTATAAAAATTCAGAACATTCGCATGACAGAATGAGACTATTGAATGGAGCAAATTAATAATTTCAGTCCCATCAGTATCTCTACATCTGTTTCAAACGTAGTAAACTTCTGTCCCTTCTTGATGAAGATTGTGCCATCTTGTAGCATAACAACCTGATAAGTTTTGTGTATTGAAGTAATCAAATGTATATATAAACCTATACATCAGTCCTTTATTTATAAGACGATTACAACGGTCATATTCCAACATTCTAACATCCCCTTAAACTCAAGGTGGTTCTAAAGAGATCAAATTGAGTTTGGATACAAGAGCATGAAACAGTCTTGGTGGATAGGTCTTCGTGAAGAGATCGACAGTCTGATCAACTGATGCCACTGAAGAGAGTGATAGGGTCCGCTGAGAAAAGTGATGTCGTACAAAATAAAAATCAATCTTAATATGCTTCGTACGTTCAAGAAAGTAATCATTATGCGTGATCTGAATAGCACTCTGACTGTCATAATGGATAGGTGTGCTGGTGGAGAATGAAACACCCATATCGCTAAGAAGCCATCGTAACCATACTAGCTCAGCAATGGTGTCAGCTAAGGCACGATACTCAGACTTTGAATTGAAATGTGAAACAACAGACTGTTTCTTACAACACCAAGAGATAAGAGAGCTACCAAGAAAGAAGCAGTAGCCAGTAGTAGATCTTCGATTAGTAGGATCACCTGCCCAATCATCATCGGAGAAAACATGCAGTTCTAAGGTCGAAGAGAATTAGAAGTGCAAGCCATGGAAGATAGTGCCTTTGACATAGCGCAAGATTCGAAGAACCGCAGCAAAATGTGTAGACCGTGGTGATGTCATGAATTGACTCACCAAGTGAACAACATATGATATATCTGGTTGAGTAACAGTAAAGTATATCAGATTTTCGACTAATTGACAATAACGAGTGGGATAATTCGTAATTGTCCATCAGTTGGACGTAATTTGACATTGGTCTCTAAGGAAGTGTTAGCAGTCTTAGCATCAATTATCCCAACACGAGAGATGAGATCTCATGCATATTTGGTTTGAGACAAATAATAACCAGTTTAGGATTTAGAGACATTCAGACCAAGAATATAAGAGATCACATGTTTGAGACAAATAATTCCACGGCATCACAACAGTTTGAGCACCCCAAACAAAAGAAAACCTAGATAACAAGTGGTGTCACCAGCAATAATGTAATATAACATAGATGCGCTGCAAATTTAATCTGTTAGGTCGACGTATGTCACTCACCTTTAATTTACCACAGGTCCTTCGCTGGGGCAAAGAGAAAATCCACAAGAGTTATAAGGATGGATGGGGCCACCACGAATACTATGCCGGATTAATCATTGAATAATCAACTAACCAGTCTAAAAACCTAAACCAAAAAATGAACACGAATGTGAGACTGGAACCAGAAAATTCCAGAATTTGAAATCAACCTTAATAAACACAGCACAAGTTCATCGAAAGGACTTCAAATCTGATCGTAGAAGATCAGGGACAACATAGAATCAAGTGTCGTCTCAAGGAGAATAGATGAAAAGAGAGCCCAATTGAAAACAAAAATTCATAAAAATTCTATCACGAGATAATGCTCATTCTCTTGGATAAGTTGATTTCTTCTTATCGAGTACTCATTGGAATCTAGAGAAGAATCTATATATAGCTCAACACATCGATTCTATGGCTGTAAGCAAGCAAGCACTGGATTCTCAATAAATGTAATTGATGATGGATTTGACACCTTTGAAGTCCATGTCATGGGTAATTATATTGCAACCGTGGCAATCAAGACCCATGTTGTTTTTCGGGTCTGAAGTCGTTTATAGCACTTTCCCGTTGTACACTTGAACAAATGTGCAGCAGCATTAGGAAATAGTTAGCGGCATGAAGAAAACAAAATAGAAAATCATGAGATCTGTGCCTCTATCGAAACCACAAACACGAATTAACTGCTAAAGAGCAATATTAGTTGAAACTGCATAATACGAGTCTAAGAAACAGGCTGTCGAAATTCGTCAACTGATTCAAGATCCAAATGATTCCAACCGAGTAAGTAATAAAAACACGCAACAGCATGTCCAGTATGATAACTTTGTCATCAATGTCCAGTAGTAGAAATTTGTAGGCCAGTATGACATTACTTTAGGGGCTTTGCTAAAAATTCTATCTCTATGCCTTATTTTTAGTTCTTCCCGTCAAATTCTGTTGAGCCTTATATGTGATTGGGTGTTAGTCATAGGATTTGTCTATTGAAGAGCATCCTAGTTCCATTTTTTTTACTCCCAACGTAACAAAAAAGGATTTTATTGATCATATATATATAACCCACCAATTTATACCCTGTAAAAATAGACCCACCCAGCATAACAAAAAAACTATTAGTTTTGAAACCCCATCTCCCCCGAGCTCTCCGTCTCCACCATCTCCGCCACCTTCCAACTAACTCGCCACCGAGTCAATTGGAGTCCGTTGGAATCAAGTTTGATGAGGAGTTATTAGTCTTGGAGATTTTGACAAGTTTGTCAAATAATTGGAATAGTCTTGTGATTAATCTCTGGTAGAAGTTTGGAGGCCAGTATGACATTACTTTAGGGATTTGCTAAAAGATTTTGTTTCTATGCCTTATTTTTGGTTCTCTCTGTTAATTTCTGTTGACTCTAATTTGTGATCGGGTATTAGTTATAGGATTTGTTTGTTGAAGTTCATCATAGTTCCATTTTTTTTTTTACTCCCAACAGAACAGAAAGGGATTCTATTGATCATCTATATAACCCAACAATTTGTGTCTTGCAAGAACAGACCCACCCAGCATAACAGAAAAACTATGAGTTCTGAAACCCCATCTCCCCCAAGCTCTCCCTCTCCACCTTCTCCTCCTCCTTCTCCTCCACCTTCTTCACCTTTCAACTGACTCGACATTGAGTCAGTTGGAATCCGTTGAAATCAAGTTTGTTGACGAGGTATAGTCTTAGAGATTTTGACGAGTTTATCAGATAATTAGGATAACCTTGTGAACAATGTCTAGTAGAACTTTGAAGGCCATTATGACATTACTTTAGGGGCATTGCTAAAATGTTCTGTTTCTATGCCTTATTTTTGGTTCTTTCTGTCAATTTCTATTGAGTCTAATGTGTGATTCGGTGTTAGTCATAGGATTTGTATGTTGAAGGGCATCCTAGTTCCATTTTTTTTTACTCCCAACAAAACAGAACAGGATTCTATTGATCATATATATAACCCACCAATTTATGCCCTGCAAGAATAGACCCACCAGCATAACAGAAAAATTATGAGTTCTTAAATTCCAACTCCCCTGAGCTCTCCCTCTCCACCTTCTCCTCTTCCTTCTTCTCCACCTTTCAACTCACTCGTCATCGAGTCAATTGGAGTCTGTTAGAATCAAGTTTGATGACGAAGTGTTGATCTTGAGGATTTTGACGAGTTTGTTAGATAATTGGGATAGCCTTGCGATCAATGTCAAGTAGAAATTTAGAGGCCACTATGACATTACTTTATGGGCTTTGCTAAAACGTTCTATTTTTATGCCTTATTTTTTGTTCTCTCTGTTAATTTCTGTTGAGTCTAATATTTGATTGGGTGTTAGTCATAGAATTTGTATGTTGAAGAGCATTCTAGTCCTTTTTTTTTTTATTTTTTTTTTTTACTTCTAACATAACAGAAAAAGATTCTATTGATCATCTATTTAACCCATCAATTTGTGTCTTGTAAGAACAGACCCATCAACCCAACATAACAAAAAAATTGTGAGTTCTGTTCAATTCCCCCGAGCTCTCCCTCTCCACCTTCTCCACCTTCCAACTTACTCGTTATCGAGTAAGTTAGAGTCCGTTAGAATCAAGTTGGATGACGAGGTGTTGACCTTAAGGATTTTGATGAGTTTGCGAGATAATTGGGATAGCCTTGTGATCCATGTCTAGTAAAACTTTTGAGGCCTGTATGACATTATCTTAGGGGATTTGCTGTTTCTATGCCTTATTTTTGGTTCTCTCTGTCAATTTCTATTAAGTCTAATGTGTGATTGAGTGTTAGTCATAGGATTTGTATGTTGAAGAGCATCCTAGTTCCATTTTTTTATTTTTATTGTTTTTTACTCCCAAATGAATAGAAAAGGATTCTATTGATCATCTATATAACCCACCAATTTATGCACTACAAAAACAAACCCATCAATTTTTTTTTACTCCTATCAGAATAGAAAAGGATTCTGTTGATCATGTGTATAACCCAATAATTTATCCCCTGCAAGAACAGACCCACCCAGCATAACAAAAAAAACTATGAGTTCGAAAACCCCATCTCCCCCGAGCTCTCCCTCTCTACCTTCTCCTCATCTTTCTCCTCCACCTTCTCCTCCACCTTCTCCACCTTCCAACTGACTCGTCATCGATTTAGTTGGAGTCCGTTGGAATCAAGTTTTATGACGAGGTGTTGACCTTGAGGATTTTGACGAGTTTGCCAGAAAATTAGGATAGCCTTATGATCAATGTCTAGTACAAATTTGGAGGCCAATATAACATTACTTTAGAGACTTTGCTAAAAGGTTCTCTTTCTATGCCTTATTTTTTGTTCTCTCTATCAATTTCTGTTGAGTCTAATGTGTGATTGGGTGTTAATCATAGGATTTGTATGTTGAAGAGCATTCTAGTTCTTTTTTTTTTACTATCAATAGAACAGAAAACGTTTCTATTGATCATTTATTTAACCCACCAATTTGTGTCCTGTAAGAACAGACCCATCCAACATAACAGAAAAACTATTGATCGTCCATCAATAGCATCCTAGTTCTTTTTTTTTTTTTTACTACCAACAGAACAGAAAAAGATTCTATTTATCATCTATAATACCTATCAATTTGTGCCCTACAAGAACACACCAATCAATTTTTTTTACTCCCAACAGAATAGAAAAAGATTCTGTTGATAATCTATAGAACCCACCAATTTGTGCCCTACAAGAACTCACCCACCAATGTTTTTTACTCCCAACATAACAGAAAAAGATTCTATTTATCATCTATAATACCTATTAATTTGTGCCCTGCAAGAACACACCAATCAATTTTTTTTTACTCCCAACAAATTAGAAAAAGATTCTGCTAATAATTTATAGAACCCACCAATTTATGCCCTACAAGAACAAACCCACCAATTTTTTTTACTCCCAACATAATAGAAAAAGATTCTGTTAATCATCTATATAACCCACCAATTTGTGCGCTACAAGAACAGAGCCACCAATTTTTTTTACTCCCAACAGAATAGAAAAAGATTCTATTGATCATCTATATAACCCACCAATTTGTGCCCTGCGAGAACAGACCCACCCAGAATAATAGAGTTCTGAAATCTCATCTCCTCCAAGCTCTCCCTCTCCACCTTCTCCTCATCTTTTTCCCCAACCTTCTCCACCATCCAGGTGGAGTCCGTTGGAATCATGTTTGATAACGAGGTATTGGCTTTGAGGATTTTGACGAGTTTTTCAGATAATTGGGATAGCCTTGTGATCAATATCCAGTAGAAACTAGTGTGACATTACTTTAGCGCCTTTGCTAAAAACTTCTGTTTCTATGCCTTATTTTTTTACTCTCTCTGTCAATTTTTTTGGAGTCTAATGTGTGATTGGGTGTTAGTCATAGAATTTGTATGTTGAAGAGCATCCTAGTTCCATCTTTTTTTAACTTCCAACAGAAAAGAAAATGATTTTTTTGATAATCTATATAACCCATCAATTTCTGCCCTCCAAGAACACACCACCAATTTTTTCTTAATTTTTCCAAAATTGAAAGTCAATTTTTCTATTTTTGGATATAAGAGTTTTAGGGTTTAATGTTGCTTGAGCGAATTTTGGAGTTTGATAGTTGGATTCGTTGAATTGAGTGAATGACTTTTTGAAAGTTTGGATCTCTCATGTAGTGGTTGTGTTTTGCTTTTTGCTTCTTCCTTTTTTCCCTTTCTAGGTTTACTTGTTTCTTTGTTCTTAATCTTCTAAACTGCACAACCAATAGTGTAATTTGCATTTCCTGTCAATTGTGTTGTGGGTGTTATTTGTATGTTGAACAGAAAAATATTCTGTTCATCTTCTATTTTATCCAGCCCTGGCAAGAAAAACTATGTGTTCTCCATCTCCCCCGAGCTCTCCATCTCCACCTCCTCCGCCTTCCTTTCCCACCAGCATTCATCACCACTACCACTACAACTATGGTGGTGATGACAACAAAGGGAAGGATCTGGCGACCAACGCGACTCCACCATATAAATCCTCCTCGTTGTCTATCTCTAGGAAGATACGGAACGACAGTAGTAAGTGTCGTGATCGTCCATCATATTTGTGAAAAATTCAACTAACCTCTATTGATCGTCCATCAATAGCATCCCGTTCCCTTTTTTTTTTTTTTTTTTTACTACCAACAGAACAGAAAAGGATTCTATTCATCATCGATAATATCCATCAATTTGTGCCCTGCAAGAACACACCAATCAATTTTTTTTTCTCCCAACAGAATAGAAAAAGATTATGCTGATCATCTATAGAACCCACCAATTTGTGTCTTGCAAGAATAGACACACCAATTTTTTTTTTACTCCCAACAGAACAAAAAAGAATTCTATTGATCATCTATAATACACACCAATTTGTGCTCTACAAGAGCAGACCCATCAATTTTTTTTTTTTACTCCCAACATAACAGAAAAAGATTCTGTTAATCATCTATATAACCCACTAATTTGTGCGCTACAAGAACAGACCCACCCAACATAACAGAAAAACTATGAGTTCTGAAATCCGATCTCTCCCTCTTCGCCTTCTCCTCATCTTTCTCGCCAACCTTCTCCGCCATCCACCTGACTCGTCACCGAGTCATCTGGAGTCCGTTGGAATCAAGTTTGATAACGAGGTATTGGCTTTGAGGATTGTATGTTGAAGAGCATAGAACTTGTATGTCATAGAACTAGGATGCGCTAAAATAACACTGATTGGGTGTTATAGAACGAGTATTTTAATCATGTCCGAGTCATAGAACTTGTATGTTGAAGAGCATCCTAGTTCCATCTTTTTTTAACTTCCAACAGAACAGAAAAAGATTTTTTTTTATAATCTATATAACCCATCAATTTCTGCCCTACCAGAACTGACCCACCAATTGTTTCTTAATTTTTCCGAAATTGAAAGTCAATTTTTCTATTTTTGGAACATAAGAGTTTTGGGGTTTAATGTTGCTCGAGCGAATTTTTGATTTTGATTGTTGGATTCGTTGAATTGAGTGAATGACTTTTTAAAAGTTTGGATCTCTCATGTAGTGGTTGTGTTTTGCTTTTTGCTTCTTTTTTTTTTCTTTCTAGGTTTACTTATTTCTTTGTTCTTAATCTTCTGAACTGCACAATCAGTAATGTAATCTGCATGTCCTGTCAATTTTTATTGTGGGTGTTATTTGTGTGAACAGAAAAATATTCTGTTCATCTTCTATTTAATCCAGCCCTGTAAGAACAGACCTCGCAAGAAAAACTATGAGTTCTTTATCTTCCCCGAGCTCTCCCTCTCCACCTTCTCCTCCCCTTCTCCTACGCCTTCCTCTCCTACCAGCATTCATCACCACTACCACTACAACTATGGTGGTGATGACAACAAAGGGAAGGGTCCGACGATCAACGCGACTCAACCACATAAATCCTCCTCCTCGTCTATCTCTAGGAAGATACGGAGCGGCAGCAGTAAGTGTCGTGATCATCCATCATATTTGTGAAAAATTCAACTGATCTTTATTGATCGTCCATCAATAACATCCTAGCTCTTTTTTTTTTTTTTTTTACTACCAACAAAACAGAAAAGGATTCTTTTCATCATCTATAATACCCACCAATTTGTGTCCTGCAAAAACACACCAATCAATTTTTTTTACTCCCAATAGAAAAGAAAAAGATTCTGTTTATCATCTATAGAACCCACCAATTTGTGCCTTGTAAGAATAGACATACCAATTTTTTTTTACTCCCAATAGAACAGAAAAGGATTCTATTGATCATCTATAAAACCCATCAATTTATGCCCTCCAAGAAGAGACCCACCCAGCATAACAGAAAAACTATGAGTTCTGAAATCCCATCTCCCCCGAGCTCTCCCTCTCCACCTTTTCCTCATTCTTCTCCTCCACCTTCTCCTCCATCCACCTGACTCGTCACCGAGTCAGTTGGAGTCCGTTGGAATCATGTGTGATCACGAGGTGTTGGCCTTGAGTATTTTTGACGAGCTTTTCAGATAATTGGGATAGCCTTGTGATCAATGTCCAATAGAAATTTGGAGGCCAGTATGACATTATTTTAGGGGCTTTGCTAAAAGTTTCTGTGTTTATACCTTTTTTTTGTTCTCTTTGTCAATTTCTGTTGAGTCTAATGTGTCATTGGGTGTTAGTCATAGGATTTGTATGTTGAAGAGCATCCTAGTTCCTTTTCTTTTTTGACTCCTAACAAAAATAGAAAATGATTATGTTGATCATCTGTAACCCACCAATTTGTGAACTGTGAGAACTGACCCACTAATTTTTATTTTTATTTTACTCCAAACAGAATAGAAAAGGATTGTGTTGATCATCTATATAACCCATCAATTTGTGCCCTGCAAGAACAGACCCACCGAGCATAACAAAAAAACTATGAGTTCTGAAATCCCATCTCCCCGAACTCTCCCTCTCCACCTTCTCCTCATCCTTTTCCTCATCCTTCTCCTCCACCTTCTCCACCATCCACCTGACTCATCACCGAGTCAGTTAAATTCCGTTCGAATCAATTTTTACGATGAGAAATTTTCCTTGAGGATTTTGACGAGATTGTCATATAATTTGGATACCCATGTGATCAATGTTCAGTAGAAATTTAGAGGCCAGTACGACATTACTCTAGGGGCTTTGCTAAAAGGTTATGTTTCTATGCCTCATATTAAGTCTAAGAATGTAATCATTTGCCAATCCGGCTACAACATTGAGGGGTTGTTTGGTATAAATACCACTAAAAATAAAAAACAAATAACAGAAATAAAAAACTAGTAACGAAAACCAAAAATATATCATGAAATGAAATGTTGTTTTTATAAACGGAATATTGAATATTGTACTCAGATAAAATAAAAAATAAAAACTTAAAATCATCTTTTCTAGGTTTTTGTTTTCTATTTTTGTTTTCTATTTTTGTTTCATACATTTAAAAAACAAAAATCAATATGAAAGAGTTCTTTTTCATGATTTCATCGGCGAGAAAACCAGAAACAATCTACCATGCCCAGAGTTGTTACAGTCGAACAATAAAAATTGGCATTACTATATTGAACTATACAAGCAACACAGAGGTCATTATTCGGACAAGTAGTCCTCACCGCGGCGAGAATCAGTGCAGAAAACGCGGTGAAGATGACCCAGCCATCACCGTACACCAACCCCCACATCCTGTGAAGCGCACGCCACACAGTCACCGGCTTCGCCCCCTCAACAACTACCTCTACATCCGATAATTTCCACCAACTGCCCCAGGCAACACCGATCGAACGAACTCCGAAAACAACCTCAACCTCTCCCCCAACTCAACATCGCCCTTGACTCCCCTGTCAAGATTATCCCCGATCGTTAGTCCATCGACGATCTCGGACTTGGATGGATCGAGACTACGTCGGGAGGGATGCCGACGCGTGGCGGTGGTGTGAGGGGGAGGGGTCTGGTGGTGGTGGCGTGTGAGGAGAAATGGAGGAATCACTAAACACAATATCGAGAAATTATTTCCACCAAAACTCGGATCGGATGACAGAAGGCTTATAATATGAGGCTTACAGATAACAGCAATGACTCACACAAAATCAAGATTCTACACTAAAACTTAAATCACAGACACCATAATTCATTCCACCAAAACACTTGATTGAATCTCATCTAATCAATGATCCAAATCACACGAACATTACACAAATTCTCGTTCAAATATGAGAAGAGGGAAATGAGAGTATCAACTTCGAGTAACGGCAGTATAGTCACAGTGTTCTCTCTTTCAATTTCTGTTGAGTCTAATGTGTAATTTGATGTTACTCATAGGATTTGTATGTTAAAGAGCATCCTAGTTCTATTTTGTTTTTAACTCCAAACAGTATATAAAAATATTTTATTGATCATCTATATAACTCACCAATTTGTGCCCTGCAAGAACAGACCCACAAATGTTTTTTGACTCCTAACATAACAGAAAAAGATTCTGTTGATCATCTATATAACCCACCAATTTGTGCCCTGTAAGCACACACCCATAATTGTTTTTTACTCCCAACAGATCATAAAAGTATTCTGTTGATCATCAATATATAACCCACCAATTTGTGTCCTGCAAAAACAGATCCACCTAGCATAATAGAAAAACTATGAGTTCTGAAATCCCATCTGCCCCGAGGTCTCCCTCTCCACCTTCTCCTCATCCTACTTTAGTAGATAATTGGCGTTGAGGATTTTCACGAGTTTGTAGATAATTGGGATATCCTTTTGATCAATGTCTAGTAGAAATTTGGAGGCGAGTACGACATTACTTTAGGGGCTTTGCTAAAAGGTTCTATTTCTATGCCATATTTTTTATTCTCTCTGTCAATTTTTTTTTTCGTCTAATATGTGATCGGGTGTTAGTCATAGGATTTGTATGTTGAAGAAGATCCTAGTTCTAATTTTTGTTAAACTCCTAACAGAACAGAAAAGGATTTTATTGATCATCTATATAACCCATCAATTTCTGTCCTGTACGAATAGACCCACCAATATTTCTCTAGATTTTTTTGGAATTGAAAGTCGAATTTTCTATTCTGGGGACATAAGAGTTTTGGGGTTTAATGTTGCTTGAGCGAATTTTGGATTTTGATTATTGGATTCGTTGAATTGAGTGAATGACTTTTTAAAAGTTTGGATCTCTATTATAGTGGTTGTGTTTTGCTTTTTGCTTCTTCTTTTTTCTTTCTGGGTTTACTTGTTTCTTTGTTCTTAATCTCTTAGATCCTTATGTAACTCCCTTGATTCTCGTTCTAATCTATTCTTTGTATTATTATTTTTAACTAGTAAAATATCAAGCATAGGCCCAGATTATTTTTACAAGCCTAAAAGCGAAGAGTTTCAATTTTCAGCTATGAGAAAGCTTGGGGTAGGAATTCTCTCTACCCTTGGAATGATACTCTTTTATCATACTTCATTTTCTTCTTCTGATCTCTGGAAGTTAGTCTTATGCATTACATTTTTAATTCCGTCACACCATATGCAATACATTGGAATGTTTGGTTCTCTCTGTGTATTAGTCATGTGATTTCCATTTCTTTTGACTCCCAATAGAACAGAATCCTTTTTTTGTTGATCATCATCTATATGACCCATGTGCCCTATTCTTGTAGAGAACAAACCCACTATGAGTTCTCAAACCCCATCTCCCCCTAGCTCTCCCTCTCCACCTTCTCCTCCTGTTTCTCCTTCACCTTCTTCGCCTTTCTCTCCCATCAGCATTCATCACCAGTACCACTACTACTATGATGGTGATGACAACAAAGGGAAGGGTCCGAGGACCAATGCGACTCCACCACATAAACCCTCCTCCTCGTCTATCTCCAGGATGATACAGAGCGGCAGTAGTAAGTGTCATGATCGTCCATCATATTTGTGAAAATTTCAAGTAACCTTTATTGATAGTCCATCAATAGCATCCTATCTCCTTTTTTTTTTTTTTTTACTACCAACAGAATAGAAAAGGATTCTATTACTCATTTATAATGCCCACCAATTTGTGCCCTGCAAGAACAGACCCATAAATTTTTTTTGACTCTCAATAGAATAGAAAAAGATTTTGTTGATCATCTATATAACCCATCAATTTGTGTCCTGCAAGAACAGACACACCAATTTGTTTTTTATTCCCAATAGAACAGAAAAGAATTCTGTTGATCATCTATATAACCCACCAATTTGTGCCCTGCAAGAACAGATCCATCCAGTATAAGAGAAAAACTATGAGTTCTGAAATCCCATCTTCATCGACCTCTCCCTCTCCACCTTCTCCGAGTCCGTCTCCTCCATCTTCTCTACCTTCCAACTGACTCATCACCGAGTCAGCTGTAGTCGGTTGGAATAATGTTTGATGATGAGGTATTGGCCTTGAGGATTTTGACGAGTTTTCCTCATAATTGGGATAACCTTGTGATCAATGTCGAGTAGAAATTTGGAGGCTAGTATGACATTACTCTAGGGGCTTTGCTAAAAGCTTCTGTTTCTATTCTTTATTTTTTTATTCTCTTTGTCAACTTTTGTTGAGTCAAATGTGTGATTGGGGGTTCAATGGTAAAAAAAAAAAAAGTGTGATTGGGTGTTAGTCATAGGATTTCTCTGTTAAAGAGCATCCTAGTTCTATTTTTTTTTACTCCCAATAGAACAGAAAAGGATTCTATTGATCATCTATATAACCCACCAATTTGTGCCCTGCAAAAATAGACCCCTAATATGTTTTTTACTCACAACAGAACAAAATAAGATTCTATTGATCATCTATATAACCCACCAATTTGTGCCCTGCAAGAACAGACCCACCCAGCATAACTGAAAAACTATGAGTTCTGAAACCCTATCTCCCCCAAACAGATTGTGAAGAGGTCAACTGTATAAGGGTTACACAATAAAGGAAACAGTTCTTGATTGAGGAAGACTGTTGAGCGTGGAGAGTTTCCTAAACGACATGTATATAAGAGCAAAAGGCATCGATGCATGAGAAACGCGAGACATGGTTCCAGGAGCGGCCTCTAATACTTGTGTTGCTCATATGTCGCATGGTGGGGATTAGCAGTTTGGGAGGTCAAGAAACTTTGTGTATGTTTGTGTGGATGAAATTGTCAGTTTCAGTAGCTTCTGTCACTTATGTTGCTACATGATGTTAGCATTGGGTCGTCGACGAGTGTTACGAGTATTGTGATGTTGAAATGATGGATTGAGAATCACTCCTACTTTCCCAAGTAGGAGATTTGTTGAGTTGATGGTCCAGAATTTTATATTCTATATACCCATCGGTTGGTTAGATTTATTGTGTGTGAGATCAGGAAGATAGTTGTGGAACAAAGGTATCCTTATTTGGACCCTATTAACGTTGATTATTGGTATGACGTGGTGGAACGAAGGTATCCTTATTTGGACCCTATTAACGTTGATTATTGGTATGACATGGAGAAGTAAACTCAGTTTGTTGTACATGCTTCTTGCTTATACCCCAACTTGTTACGTCTGTAGTTTCAATCTCTATTCTTCTCCATGTCATATGCAATTCTAATGGATAAAGCTCTTTATTTATTCATTTAGTAATTCTTTCAAGGTGCAGGATATTCTTTGGACCGTTGATATAAGAGAGTAAGAGATATGGTCGTTCAATGCAAGTGGGGCGTGAGGCGAATGATCCTTGCCAGTGATTTCAACATTGTTGCTGGTAATACTCTTATTCTGGCTAATAATTACCTTTTGAAACTGATTTATGGTTTGTGTTGTGGTATCCTGTAGAATAATCAATGTCCAGTAGAACTTTGGAGGTCAGTATGACATTATTTTAGGGGGTTTTGTTAAAAGGTTCTGTTTCTATGCCTTATTTTTAGTTTTCTCTATCAGTTTCTATTGAATCTAATGTGTGATTGGGTATTAGTCATAGTATTTGTATGTTGAAGAGCATCGTTGCTCCTTTTTTTTTTTTTTTTCATTTTGATTCCCAATAGAACAGAAAAGAATTCTATTAATCATCTATAAAACCCACCAATTTATGCCCTGCAAGAACAGACCCACCCAGCATAACAGAAAAACTATGAGTTCTAAAACCCAATCTCCTCCGAGCTCCCCCTCTCCACCTTCTCCTCCTCCTACCTCTCCACCTTCTAATTGACTCGTCACCGAGTCAGTTGGAATCAAGTTTGATGACGAGGTGTTGGTCTTGGCGATTTTGACGAGTTTGCCAGATAATTGGGATAGCCTTGTGATGACGGTAAATAATTCATCGGGGAGGGAAAAACTCAAATATGATGATGTCATCGGTATTCTTATGAGTGAGGATACATGAAGGATGAGTTCCTCGATTTATGAAGGTTTCGAAGATGCTTTGAATGTTGAAGCGCATGGTAGGTCTTCAAATAGAGGCAACAAACATGGTAGGAATCATGCTTAATCAAAGAGTGGCTATGGGAGAAATATCACATATTTTAACTGCGGTCTGAAGGCTCATATTGTGCGCGTGTATCCAGCACTTAAGAAGAATAAAGAGAAACATGACTAAGGTACGAACATGGTTGTGTCCTTTAGTGATGATGAAGTTTTGATTGTGTCATGTGAATCCAAGTACGACTCTTGGATTTTGGATTCCGGTGTTGTGAGTCATGTTATTTTTTATAGGAGTTTTTTTGATACGTTTGAGCCTTGTGGAGATTTATTGTAAATGGGAAATGATGTACAATGTGAGATTGCTAGAATATGATCTGTCAAAGTGAAGATGTTTGACGGTGTGGTTCGTACTCTTGGGGATGTTCGGTATGTCCCGAGTTTGAGAACAAATCTGATTTTGGTGGGTTGATTTGTTTCCAGAAACTACAGCGTATCAGTTCGAGAAGATGGCATGAGAGTGTGTAGAGGCATGTTGGTGATTATGAAGACTCGAAAGGTAAACAACTAGTTTGTATTGGTCGGTGGATGCAGTGGAGCAGTTATTTCGTTGAGTAGGAGTTTAGAACTATTGAGTTCTTACAATGGTGGGACGAGGAAGCGTGTGAGGTTTGTAAAAGTTCTTACAAAAGGTCCCAAGATTAAGGGTGATCGCGAGATTATGAAGAGGTCAACAGTTCTTGATTGAGGAAGTCTGTTGAGCGTGGAAAGTTTCCTAAACGACATGTATACAATAGCAAAAGGCATCGATGCATAAGGAACCCGAGACATGGTTCAAGGAGCGGCTCTAGTACTTGTGTTGCTCATAATTCGTAAAACTAAATTTCTTTCACTGCATATATGTATTATAAATACTCTATGATTCCTAACCACATCTTCCTTAACCTCGTCTGCCGTTTGTTGTGCTCAATGCCATAGTCTATCGGCACATTTTTGTTATTATTACTTGGCCATGTGTTGGACGATGAAAGCATAAGGTCTGGTAGAGAAGAGACGGGTATGAGTGAACCCTAGAATCAGTAAGTTCATTAAAGTTGTGTCCTGCTGTTGAATTGGTTTCTGCTTTCTACCTGGCCTCCGGCCGTGTTTTGTTTCCTCGAGCCATTTTTTTTTTTTTTCAATCACGTTCTGTCTCCGTATATTGATCAAGTGCTGGTCTTAACTTCTTTTTCGTCATCTCTTGCATGTGATTGCTGGTCCGCACAAGCCTTTGTTGGTTCCATGCTAAACATGGCTCTTATAACTGGCCTTTTGGTACCTCAAGGAATGTTGCTGAAAGATGCAGATGGGAGTATGGGAATGACCTTCATTTACATTATTGCACATGCATATGATGGACCCTTCGGAGCATGTTCCCCTCACAGAGGAAGAAAATTTTGATTTGGGCTCCTGCGACACAAGAAGCCTCCTCCTTTGAGCCTCTATTGCCAAAACTTTATCACAGACTCTGTCCCTCTTTCCAAATCATTGGTTCTCCAAAGTCCTCGCCAGAAACTCTCTTGAAATCTCTCAGAAGATGGACTTCTTCAACTGGGTGCTCTCAGAAGAGCGCTGCTGCTGCTTTCAGACATTCTCCTGCTACTCACTCACAAATGTTCCGCATAATCCTTTGCCGTTCTATTCTTCTAACAGAGAGGACGCGGTGGTCTGCCGTAGGAGGATGTTGCGCTTGACTTGCTGGGATCCATGAACTGAGATGGGTGGTATTGCCGCGGAGAACTCCAGCACCTAATAACTTTTGCTGGATGCTTTCATCAAATCCGGTAACCCTCTCGCTGCCATGGAAATTCTGGACTTGGATGCAAAGAGCCGGAAGCCAGCAGCTTGTATAGCAGCAGGATAATATAACTCTGTGGTCAAGGATCTTGTCAGGAAAAAAAAAAAAAACAGCCTGCCTCAGCTGTATCCCATGTTCATGAAACTCTTGGTGGTGATTTCGAGTAGTGAATTCGGATCTCCGATGATCCGATGTGCATTTGGATGAGTGCTGATTTGGAGTTTGATTTCGGATCTCGGACGTTAGTTTCGTTGAGTTGCGATTTGGAGTTCGATTTTAGATCTTGGACGCTCGTTTGGATTTTGGTATGATTTTCTTCTCCCTTCATCATCCTCCTTCGTCCTCGACGTTTCTAGATATGAGATGATTCCTTTTCTCTTCTCTTGCAAGGCGTGGTTGAGATCTATCAGATCATTGCATTTGAAGGATTTGAATTGCTGGATCTAGAATGTGTTTAAATGGATTTCCTTTCTTGATTTAGTTTAAATGGAGAATATCATCAAGTGTGTTGGCGGATTTGAACAGTTAGATCTGTGATTCCAAGACATTTTGTATTTGAGATGATGAGATACAATGTGTTTGAATGGATTTCTTTTTCGTGACACGTTGGATGTTTAAACTG
This sequence comes from Drosera capensis, assembly GCA_001925005.1. Lineage (NCBI taxonomy): Eukaryota > Viridiplantae > Streptophyta > Magnoliopsida > Caryophyllales > Droseraceae > Drosera > Drosera capensis. Next base: position 130,784 of record LIEC01012508.1, on the reverse strand, counting down.
AGATGATTGTCATGTGTCGAGGATTTCTTTTTGTTTTTGTTTGAGATTGAATTACGGTTTGGTAGCAGAATCTACACGGATGCTTCATTTCAGATCGAGCAACTGAGACGACCGAGATTTGAATGCAACAATTGATGACATGACAATGTCTGGTTACAAGGTTTTAAAAGGAACCAGTGGATTGATATGAAACTCAACCCGGATATGGCGATGGAGGATTGTCTGGCGAATCTGTTAGAGAAGAATAGATTGGGTAATACACCATAACAAAAGAATCAAGAATTAAAAGCAGAAGTTCAGTAGAAGTTCAGTGTTTGGAGAAATATGTGATTGGCAACCTGGTTGAAGAATTCTGAGGGAGGTGCAGTTATTCTGGTGATCAAATGAATGGAGCAAAAGAAAGTCAACGAAGAGTCTGATAGATGACGGCGAGGTGGTGACCAGTACAAAAGCTGAAATTTCTCGTTTCCAGTCTGACATCGATGATCTCAAAGTGAAGTTGCAGGGAGAGGAAAGTGAATAGTTTTAACAGTTTTAACTCACACTTGGCAAAATCCAGGGATTAAAACAAGTCGCTGGTTGACTCGTCGTCTCTTGCTCACTTTAAAACATCAAGTCTACAACCAGCTTTTCGCTCCGAAGCCCTGAACCATTTCAATCTCATAAAAGTAATCAGCTTTGACCTCCAAGGGTCAAAGCGATTACTTTTATGAGTTCACTCCTCAGGTGTACAGACAAACTTGATGCCAAACAATTGAAAACAAACCGAACAATCATGAATCGATAACTAGAGAACAATGCCTCTTTTCTCGACACAACGAGAAAACTCTGAAATATCATAAACTCAAGTCTGACTACGGACAACGGTTACGAAGCTTTTAAATAGATGTGGACGAATAATATACAAAACCATAAAACAAAGATATTACGAAAATGCCAATAAGCTAAAAGGTGTAATGCTAAAAATATAAAAACGTCCTCGAAACCCATCAAAATGAATCAGTTGGAGTTCAATGAGATTTCAACAGAACATCGTGATTTCGGCGAGGAAAACACCAAGGTATGCTGAGAACCCTTGATCATAGAATAACCAAAGTCAGGGAGACATACTGAGAACACAACCAGATTAATCCACCTATCTTCTCCAATGCCAGCCGCTGAAGACTGTTGTGCGGAAGCGTTGCGTCCGGTGAGTTGAAGATGGCACACCGTAGTAGTCTAAGGCCTCCAGGAACCTCTCCAGGAAAAGAGGGATGCTGTGGTGACCTTCCCTCTTGGCCACCGTCACAGCCCTGGGATTCATGGCCTTGATCTACTGGAGAAAAAGGCAAAGATCGTGCGCCTGGTCAGGAGGATCTCCAAGGAGCCTGTGCAGGTAATGCATGCAATTCACCGCAAGAGCTTCGTCCTGCAGTTGCTCCTGCACCTGAGGAGGGAGGATTATAGTGGCAGGATCAATATGGTCATTGAGGAGAATTCAGATTTGGGTGAAACTGGAAGTTAATCAAGCCCAAGGACCAGTGGATATTTTAAGGCGCTCGCCTGTTCTCCTGAATGATAAGCCAGATTTCTCACCGAAGAAGTCAGTCTTCACACCCTTTATGGGCATTGGAAACATGACCAAAATCTGCCGGCTCTGATATAGCCATGTAGTGACCATCTGTGATGTATCTAATGGACAGAACAACACCTAGGTTACCCTTCAGAACCACCAAGGAACTAGAGAGGTTGCAGGCATCCAAACTCAGCAGGTTTTGTCCTGGTTTCCAGTTGCGGGAGTCATGCGGACGAGGTCCCATGCCAATGCAAAAGAGAAATCCATACGTGCACAAAATCAAGCAATATAAAAGATCCATGTCACTGCTTGGGTGCTGATTTCCTAGCTTACAGAAGCAAAGCGCTCAACTAGTAAGATAAAGGAGTCAAACCTTCCCATCTCTAGAGTCTAGAGTCGACCAGTAGCCCATCTGGGTTGTCTCCAACAATTACCAGAAGCTGTCCACCAGGGCTCAAGGAGGTATGCTGCAAACATCATATGGTTTAGATTATGAACATGAAGCTGTCGATCTATCATCAAACAGTGAACATACAAAAATCTCAGTCCAGACATGAGAGGTCTGGTGATGTTCCATAAAGTACGATAATGCAAGTAGATAAAAGAAACTCCAAGATTTCTTCATAGTACTCATCTGAAGCTGAATACCTGAAAAGTTTATTTCACAAATCTACTCATTTGAAGCACACACGAGAAAAGAAAGATATAATTTAACCACTAGCACATTAAGATTTTGCATATATGGTATGCAAGGGAACAAACTCTTGCAGATCTTTCAGTTATGCAATCGTGGAACATGACTCAACTTAAAGGAAGAAAGAGAGAAAACTAAGAATCATGAACCCACAGAAATCCAAGATTTAACAAAAGAGACAGTGGCAAGAGATCTAGGAAAACCCAACTAATCACACCATGAGGTTCACGATTGAAGATCACATGCTTACGTTTTAGGTGAAGAACTGACCTCAAGACTGCCCTTTCGCCAAAGCAATGAGAAATTGCAACATACAAGTAGAGCAACTTTCTTCAATATTGTTGTCCATCCTGTAGTTTAGCATACTGTAAGTTGAAAGCACATGAGTACATGGATCCAACTAATTGTATACTTCTATGCGCCAGGAGAAGTACAACTGCCGACTCTAGTGAGCAGACCCCTGCTTACTAAATCATCTTTCAATTCTACAGCTTCCTCCACCTTTCCTAGGGCATAGTACTTTCCCTCAAGTATACCGAAGACAACCTCATCAGGACGAATACCCTTTACAATCATTTCATCAAAAAGAGTCCGTGCCTCTTGAATTTTATCGAATTTTAAGAGCCCCCACATCAAAGTTGTGTAAGCATACAGATCAAGCTCCACAGCGTCGTCAAGTATTCTGTCTCTTAACTCGAACGCTTCGTCAAAGCATCCATGCTTCAAGTTGCCATCAATTAAAGCAGTTAAGGCAGGAGTATCAGGAATAAAACCCTTAAGCTGCATTTCATCAAAAAGCTTCCTGGCCGATTCTATTGAGTTGCTTTTACAAAGACCATCTATCATGGCGGTATAAACATAAACATTAGGAGGTAAACCAATGGTTGTCATCTGATTAAAATAATTTAAGGCTTCTTGGATCAATCCGGATTTGCACAAACCATTGATCAACAAAGAATAGGTTACAACAGTTGGAGCAATACTAAAGTTCTGCATTTCTTCCATCAGAGTGAGAGCAGATGTGTAATCCCCTGCTTTAAAACAAGCATCCATGACTGCAGTGTACATGACACAATTCACGGGTAGACCGATTTCCTTCACTTCAAGCATCAACAGTTTAGCTTCTTCAACTTTCCCTGTATTGCAGAGGCCCCAGATGATGGTTCCATAGAGTACCATATCAGGCTCGACCTTCTTCTCGTTCATTTCCTTCAGACAACCTCTGACTTTTTCTATCTTGTTAGCCTTGAAGTATCCACGCACGAGGGCTGTATACATTTGCAGATTTGGGGAGACGCCAGCTTCAAGCATAAGGTCAAGTGCTTTTTCTGCTTCTTTGATCCGTCCATGCCCAAACAGTCCATCCAGTAAAGCAGTATAAGTGACAATATTAAACTCAATCCCAACTTTCAACATCTCTTTCACCATCTTCAACGCTTCAGCAAAGTCACCCCTCTTACAGAGTGCATCAATCAAGCAAGTATAAGTAACTTCATTAGCAGAAAGGCCAGCCCCTCTCATGTCAAAGAAAAACTTCAGGGCAGCATGCATCATTCCTTCTTTGCAAAATGAATCAATAAAAGTGCTATAAGTTATTACGTTAGGTCTCATCCCGCTTTCTTTTATCTTGCGAAGAAAGTGAAAAGCATCTGGCAACTTTCCGAACTTACACAGACCATTTATCAAGGCATTATATGTTATGACATCAGGATTACAACCCTCCCTCTTCATTTCTGCATAGATAGCTTTTGCTTCGTCCAGCATCCCAAGCTTTCCATGCCCATGAATGAGAGTATTGTACGTAACTACATCGGGGGTCAAGCCCCTGGATTTCATCTGTGCAAATAATCTAATGGCAGACTCCAAATCGGCTTCTTTGCATAGAACATCAATCATTACGTTGTATGTGAATACTGATGGGGAAATCCCAGCGGAGAGCATATCCCTGAAAGTTTCCCTAGCCATGTCCCCTTTTCCAACCTTAGAAAGCCGATGTAGAAGAGCATTACAAGAGCGCACCTTAGGGAAGACCCTGTATCTTTTCATGATGGAAAAACATTCACTGGCTTCTTCGAGCATATCAAATTCAAGTAAAACGCTGAAAAATGCATCGAAAACTCCAAACCCTGCAAGGCACACATTGCGATTCGACCACAGCAGATAAAATACATCTGGAACAGGCCACATCCTGGCAGTAGATATCAACTCTTTGATGAGGTTGTGTGCAGCAGCATACATTCTATGATAGAACAATATGTGTACAAGTATGCAATAAGATTCAGTGGTATGATGAAAGCCGACCTGTAATTTGGCCCAGTCAAAGAAAGCCAATGCGAGTTTGGGGTGTTGCCTGAATTCCATGAGAAGCTTAGAAGCCAGCGGTGGAGCTAGAGCAGAATCAAACAAATTCTTAACCCTAGGATGGTGCCATTGCTGTTCTTGGACGATCTTGCTCAAAGAAGAATCTCTGTCATAATTCCCATCCAAAGAATCAATATCGGGCCGCCGAGAAGCAGTGAAAGGACGAAAGAGAACTTGGGTGGTGAAACAGAAGATGATACAGGAGGAGGGAGGAGAGAGCAGCTGAGTTGTACTCGAGATTGTGCGCACAAGCCCGAACAGTTTACGGGCAAAAGCTATCATCTGCCGAAACACACCCCCATACAAGTACAAGTATAGCACACCCTCAAAGCACTACACCAACCCTAATAAAAGGAGCCGCCTCCTTCACCGCACCCACTCACTCTACTTGACTCATTCCCTTCCCTTCCCTCTCCTCAAATGGCTAGGTGGATTTGTCACCGCCGTTTGAGTCCCATCGATATTCTGCAACAACGACACATTCTCTCGAACTACTCAAAACCCTTTGACCTGAACCTCACACAACTCCAACTCAATTATCTCTCTTCGTCGCCGAGGACTCTACTTGCGCAACGCGTTATGTTATTGCCCGGGTTGGCGTAGAATTAGTCGTTTATTTGTATTGCGTTCGATTTGGTTGATTTTCATCTCAAATGAATTGACATGATGGGTGAGGCTTGTAGTCTGATGGTGTCAAAAACCCGGGCAGGCTTGGGTTGGTATGCTACAAGGTTTTTTGGTCCGTTAGTGTAGATTGGGCCGGGCCTGAGAGGGTTTTTTCTTTTTGGATCACGGTCCGGTCTTGCTCCAGACCCTTATTCAAAGGACCTAAACGTCGGACTAAAACCGGTTCGATACCCTCATTGTACTTTTGAAAAAAAAATAAACCGTTAAGTTTTGATAAAATCGTCATCGATTTTGGTTCAAACGCCAACAGTTTATACGAATCTTAAAAACTTGGTCTCAGGTTTTCATAATCGTGAACGGTTTTATGAAAATCGTTCAAGGTTTTGGAATCTACCGCTCACCTTGTTAGTTTGAAGTGTTCTTTGAATGTGGAAATCAACCAATGGGAGCTCATCCGTCCAAGGGTAATGACCAAGAAGCAAGGATTCAAAAAAACCGGGTTATGATTTTAAGAGTGTCAAAGATAGGTAGATGGAAAGCTTCAGAGGAAGTGGAATAGGATGATGATGATAATGAAGATGAAGACGATAATGAAGATGATTGTGATCATTGTGACGATTTCTGTACAATGGTAGGACACATGGAGTTCATGATCGATAACTATGAACAGGTGGAGCGAAATTATAATGCATTTCAAGACGATTAACTAAATGTGAGTTAAGGGCTTTTTTTTTTGTGAGTGCATTGTCTTGGATTAACTAATTTTTGCCTGGGAATCATCATTTTCCTATCAATCAATTTACTACATAAATTCAAAGAACGATACAATCGTATGTCATGACAATAATGTAATTGTTTACATTTAAGAGGTTAGTTTAGGTATTTGATTTTGGTATTTAAGAGTTAAATTAATATGAGAAATGAGATTAATATTAAAATCTTGGTTGTCATCAATTTCAAAAGGTTACAGTCAACCAAAGAGCAACCTTCTCTCTTTCGTCTCCTCGGCTTCTCTCCCCACTTCGCTTAATTATATCATTTCATCACAAGAACATATCTAATCATCAAATCTCCTAAGCATTTTGATCCATGGTGCTGTCCAACTTCTACAAAAACCAACAAGACCGATATGCAAGAAAACACTATCCTTGATTTTGTGTCATTGTGTTTTTTATTGTCTGATCTTGTGGTGTAGGATTCTTTAAACCCTGTTAACATGCTCTTGGAGATAGGCCACATCGATTTTGATTTGATGGAGTTCGAAATCCTAGCATATATTGTTCATTTGATTTGGATTTTTGGTTTTTTGATTTGATTTTGAAGTATTTCATCAATTGGAGAGTGATTACTGGATTGAAGTGAACATGAGTGCTTTGTTATCAAATTGAAGTTGTCTAGTCATGCTAATAAGAATATTCCTCAACAAAGAAAATAGTCTGATAGGAATGTGCAATCCCTCCATTTGTATAGAAATTGATGTAACAAACTCAAATTTATAAATTGTAATATAGTTAGATTGTTTAGGCTAGAAGTCAAGTAGAAAGTTACAGTTGAGGTCAGATGCAGGAGTGCAGACGGTTGCAGATGCAGAGGGTTGATGCAGACCACCTGGTGCAGACTTCTATAAGGACTCTAGATGAACATCTAATATATTTACAAGCAACAAAAGAATTGAAGCCTTCACTTGGAAGACTGAGCTTGCAGACGAAGACCACGATGGCAAGGCATAAAGATGAATCAGAATATGCAGATGAGATGTTGCAGCAGAGACTGTGTGCAGACGAGATGTTGCAGCAGAGACTGTGTGCAGACAAGGTGTTGCAGCATGCTGGATTGCAGTAGAGATGATTGTCAGCATGAGGTCGAAGATTTGAAGTCAGTCAAGTGGAGATTAAAATTAAAGTAGCAACGGCACAAAAACTGGGACAGTGGAATGCCAGCATTGAAAACGAGATGGTGGCAAACACTAGTAGGAAAGTGACCCTCCAGGAACAGTGAGTTGTCTATAAGTGAGGTTCGTTCCTTTGACCTATAAAAGGGAACCGGTGAAGCTTGCTTGAGTGTGGTTGAGATTATGAATGCTGTTGAGAAAGGATTGAAGAGTACAAGAAAGTGCAAAGCAATCAGACAGATTCAAAGAGTACTCAAGAAAGCTAAGTCGTGTAAGCAGTGAGGAATATCATTAGTCTATAGAAGAACAACTCTTACAGTAGAGCTCAGAATTCGGAGCTGTGCAAAGATCTAGGTTCTTTGCTCCTTATACAAGATAAAGATCTTGCAAAAGGAAGTTACTTGTAAGCATAAACAAAAGGATAGTGATATTTCCCTCTTGAGTCGACTACACTAGTCACCGAGGGAAGACTGGACTAAGCTCTCGAATATCAATTAATATCGAGTGTCTAAACCAGTATAAACTTTGTGTCACTTTACCGCTTTCAATATATTGTCTTAGAATTGCCTCAGATAAAATACAACAGCTGAGAAAGAGATAAAAGACTCAAAAGGTCATAAAATCTCAAGTGTAGACGAGACAATATCATCTGCAGATTACCTGAGTAGTCTGCATACTATACAAGTCTGCACAGAATCGATAATCCGCGAAAAAAAGACTACTAAAGTCTCATATAACCTATTCACCCCCCTTCTAGGTTGAAACTCAAACCCTACAATTGGTATCAAAGCCTGACTTTTCAGACTTAACAGTTATTGGAAAGAAAAAATCACACATTACATCTTCAAAGAAGTTACTAACTGTTTATCTATGTGAAGCTAAGATTCAGAAATGGCACCACCAAAATTTACAAAATGTCCCAACAGCGGAGAACCTCTAGTATGCCCTTTCACAGATTCAATCACTGAAAACTAAGGATGTTGGCACACCTCAATTAAATTGATGAAACAATGGAAGACTTGGTCCTAAATGGTCCAAATGTTCCAATGATGCTAGATCCAAAGGACTCGACAAGGGAAGTACCCCGGCCAAAATCTCTATGGAACAAAGATGACTGGGATCTGGAGATGGTTCAAAGGAAAGCCTAAACCAGATATATAAGTCTTTGGATGACAACATGTTTGAAATTGTTGTGCACACCAAAACTGCAAATGAAGCATGGGAAGCTCTGCTGATGAGAAATGAAGGAACCAATGAGATCAGAGAAAACAAGAAGGATGTGTTGATCCAACAGTACGAATTAATTTCAATGAGATCTGATGAGAACCTCACTGCATTCTTCGAAAGATTCAACATCCTCATCAATAATCTCAAGACCTTAGGGAAGACTTTTGAAAACAAAGAAGTCAACCTAAAGTTTGTAAGATCACTTGGGGAAATCTGGAATACCAAGACTACTGCTATAAGAGAATCCAGGGATCTGACAAAAATGACCCTAGCTCAACTATATGGGGTGCTGCACACCTACAATCTAGAAGTTGAGCAATAGAAGCAGATTGATGATGCAAGAAGAAAAACACTAGCCTTCAAGGCACAAACAGAGAGTGTTGAAATCTATGGCAGAAGAGAAAAACAGTGACTCCTCGTCTGCAAGTGAAGAGGATCCATCAGACGAACTGGCACTGATGGGAAAGAAGTTCAAAAAGCTATTCAAGAAAAGAAACTTCAAAAAGAGCTTTCCCAATGCAGACGAGCAAAAGAAGACTCATCTGCACCCAAATTCAAGAAGGATCATAATAAAGTGACTTCTAGAAGAAAGGAAAGGGGCAAGGCATATACAACAAAAACATGAAGTGACACAGACTCCGATGATGAGGATATTCTGTCAATTGCTCAGCTGTGTCTTATGGCACAAAAAGAAGAACACAAACAGGTATTCAATCTCTCTGACTCAGAAGCCACTGTAGAGGAATTGAAGGAAACACTTCAAGAAACCTCTGACAGCTTTATTTCTCTTATAAAAGAAAATAAAGAAAATCTTAAACAGATTGCAATTCTCAAAGAGAAATGCAACTCAAAAGAAGAGATCGAGAGCAGCCTGATAGATGCTCAAAATGATCTCAAAGAAGCAAATGAGAAAGTAAAACTTCTCAATGCAGTAGTGGTAAGAAATAATGAGCTCCAGAAGCAAGTCAATGCTTGGAATGGTAAGACCCTAGATCTACAAAAATTGATCAACACAGGATAATCCTCCCATGATAAGACAAGCTTAGGATATAATGACTGGTTGAACAACAGAGTAGATGATAAGGTCACCACCAAAAAAATCAACCAGACCATTAAGACAATCCTTCAGAAAAGGAACAACTTTACTGTAGTAGCTGTGCAACATAAAATTGAACACAATGCAGGACAGGTGAACAAAGCTAAAGGCACTGCTGCACAAACCTTACCAAGAAGTATGACTCAGAATGCACCAACAATGCAAAAATGGGACAACTTTCTTAAGAGATCTCTACCAAAAAGGAGGGTCTCTACTGCACAAGAACAATGGAGCAGATCACCTACAAGAAAGCACATGGAACAAAAGGTTGAAAAGCCTAACTATTCTGAATGGAATAAACTCTCAAGATTAACTTGGAGAAAACCATACACCAGGCACACTTGCTCATGTAGAGAGCAACAAACCAAGTGGAAAGGACCACTCAGAAGCATAAGACCAAAAGTCTACTGCTTTAATTCTGGAAGAATTGGCCACAAGACATTCGAATGTTGGAATACACACAAGAAGATAATTCAAGTGTGGATCCCAAAATCTAACCAATAAGGACCTAAATCAGTGGGTACCAAGTACAAGCTTTTCACGTTTTAACTGCAGGAAAAACAAAAAGGATTATGGTATCTAGACAGTGGATGCTCAGGACATATGACAGGGGATAAAGCCAATCTTGAAGACTTCAGAAAAGAGCAAGGACCTCTTGTCATATTTGGAGGAGGAAAAGCAGGTACAACTAAAGGTTATGGAACCCTTGGTACAGGTTCTTTAATCTTTAAAGATATTGCTTATGTTAAAGGCTTAGAACATAATTTACTCTCTATTAATCAACTGTGTGATAAGAATTACGATGTGATATTCACCCATAATACATGCCAAGTAAGAGATAAGATCACACAGGAAGTCAAGCTTCTAGGAACTAGAAAAGGAAACATATATGCAGTGGATTTTGATTCATCACAATCAGAACAAATCACCTGTTTCTACACCAAAGAAGCTGAAGACATAAGTTGGATATGGCATAAAAGATTAGCTCATCTCAACTTCAAAACAATAACAAGATTATCCTTAGAAAATTTAGTAATAGGTCTTCCACAAATAAAATTTAAAAAGGATAAGCTATGCAGACCATGTCAAGAGGGAAAGCAACCAAGAACAAACTTTAGGCCTCTCATCTCTTTAGAATCAACCAGGATTCTTGAAATACTACACATTGACCTGTTTGGTCTAGTAGAAATAGAAAGTCTAAATAGAAAAAGATATACTCTAGTTATAGTAGATGATTACTCTATATAAAGCTGGGTAATATTTTTACATAAAAAGAGTGAAACATGCAGCCAACTAACGAGGT
>LIEC01012508.1:40760-114380 GCA_001925005.1 Drosera capensis | reverse complement strand
GGCCCCCCCCCCCCCCCCCAAAATTAGGGATGCTTCTCTCTTGAGCCGACGTGAAAGCTTGGGGGTTCTCCGAATGGAATCCTCTGTGACCCCTATTCACACTACTCCTTCGTCTATAGCTCTTTGGCATCATCCAAGGGCCGAAAGGACTGCCGTTTTGCTACCCTATCTCTTTCGGGACGTCGATTTCATCCCCTCGGACATTTTTTTTTATCGCTAAGTTTGGACAATGTTCAATTCTGTGTCCAAACCCTCGTACTCCATCTGCAAAGGAAAACCATCAACCATAATCTTTGGGATCAGAGACTTTGAGAGGTCAATTTCTACACAAACTCGAGCAAATCTGTCTCTCGTCGCTCGAAGAGTGGTTAGATCTACTCTGATTGCTTTGTCGATCTTGTTTTCCAGTGCTAAGATAGTGTATTCCTCAAAAAGTTCGAGGGGAATCATAGGGAATCTAACCCATACCATAGTAGACGTCATCTTCTCTCTTAAGGGGTGAAACTTTGGTTTCCACTTTGATATCGTGAGATAGTGACCCAAAACAATCCATGGACCCTGTTCCAGTACATGGGTATAATCCTTTGTGAAAAATCTGACCACGAAATATCCTTCTTCCAGATTTGTAATCTGACATCAATGTTGAAGTCCTCATAGGTCATTGACTCTGTTTTCTAGCACTCGGATGTTGATGTTTCGCCCCAAAAGCTTTAAAATTAGAGCTTTTTTCCATGGCTTCCAAAGGACTCTTCTTTTTTCAAGAGGGATCTCCATAGTAAGAGTTTCCATACCTTCCATCATTAAATTCTCCTCAGATTTCCTATTGTTCAGATCTGCTGTGAACTCGGCAGCCCACAGATCTTTCTCTATTTCATCTCCTTCTTCCCCTTGATAGATCGGTAAGTTGCTTGGTCTGTCATTTAGAGCTTGTGCGAAGGATCTATTCTCCCAAATTGTATTGACCCCATTTGATGGTTCTTGCATCTGTTTGTCCAAACCATCCAATCCGCATGGTTGTATTGGTTCTTCGTTGAACTGTCTTTTGTGCTTCTTCACATTTCTGTTGAGCTGATCTACTTCTTCCACTGAAGGTGAGGGGTCCGTCATGTTCGGCCTCAGCTGACCTCCGTCCTCAGAGCTATTTTTTTGCAGTAAAAGGACAGCCATAGTATACAAAGAGATAAGCACCTACGAGAGAGAAATGATACGTGGATGGATCTAACCCTCAATTCTTATCGTTACTGCCTGCGCCGCCGTCGTCTCCGGCGGAGCCCAGTCGAAGCAGATTAGCCTTTCAATCGTCGGAGAAATACACTGCCGAGGCCGCTGGACGTCTCTGTGAATGAGATTGGAAACCCGCAAAGTTGAAGCTACAAGCCCGACGCCCCTGAAGGAGGCCCGGAGATCGTCGGAATCCGCCGTGGAAATCATCTTCGCCGGCGTTGAATTCACTAGAGTATGCGACCTCTTTGTTCATAGGAGCGTGGTGGCCGTTGAATCTAGATTTACACAACTCCAAAATATTCCAATGAACCGGTGACGGAGGATGATGTGCGGCCACCGTGGGATCTGACCGTTATCACAATGGTTTTCTCTGGTGTGTCACATTTCTGTGTCTCTGCTTGCTCATCACAACCCACTGGTCAATGTTGCAACGAATACGAGAGTGGAGAGAGAGCAACAGGAAAACTAATGAAAAGATTTGATCAAACATGGTGGGCCCACAGGGATAAAGGATGGTGTGTCATTTAAAAAAATTCCAACCTTTGCCATGGTCTCCTTGCAATGTTTGGCACTCTCTTTTTATCAACACACAAAGGAGATTTCATGACCTACTTCAGACAATGAGTAAATTATCTACACCTATCACTATTTTGGCACAAGTTTCATTATCTACTTTTGCTATGTACAATATGCGATCCATGTTTTGGTGAATGTTTTATCGAGCATTTTAGTTTGGGGCATGTTTTTTTAAATTAATCGATAAGTACATGGGTAATGAAAATACACAACATAAACTAGGTTCAGTGTGAGTGACAATGTATAAATATACTGGGTCTTTTCGCGATGCAAATCAAAGTTCACATCGATAAACATACATTTTTAGGACTAGAGCATATAAAATGAGCGAGACATAAGAACACTTATATTAATTGAATTGTTATATTTTGTTTGGGATAAAAGGATTATATTGTAAGACTAGTTCAGTTAAACTAATGATCATAAATGAAATACTCCAACTTATATTTAATATTCCAATGATGGGTGAAACTAGAATTTGTTGGGCCGGGTCATTCCTTATGAAGGAAGCCCGATGCTGAAAAGCCATATTTAATTATATGAAAGAATCTGATTTTATTGTGTTAGATTATCTTGTCACAAAAAATATAAATATGAGATATTTCTCAGATCAGGGGTTTTTTTATTATTAGATTGTGTGTGAGAGATCAGAGAGAAAAGAAAATGATCGTACAACAGTGTTGGTTGTTTGGGTTCTTCAAGCGAAAAGGGAATTTCTGATCTACACAATAAACAAGCAAAATCGCATCAAGAAAATCGATCAAATCATAACATGTCTCGGTAGATTTTCGTTGGAAAATCTATATTGTACAGTCAAATTCGGAGCACTGTTTGGAGGTCAATTTGGTGTCAGATCAAGGTGAAATTTGATGAGCGTCTTCCTAACTCATCAGTCTTTGAATAGAAACTGATGATGCATCGTTTGGAGTTGTGTGCGTCGAGATATTACCATCCAAACAGGGCTGCTGAGAATTGCTCATAATTGCATCTAGTGCTATCTAGAGAGGACTCGTTGTACCCATTATTTTATTGATAGTGGAGTTTTGTGGTGGGGTTCGATCTCATGGGTTTTCACCTCTCATATCACATCGAGAGGTTTTTCACTTCAAAAATCGTGTCTTTACATCTTTATTGTTTTCTACTTTATTTCATTTACTTCCTAATAAAGTAACACAAATGGGAGACGATTTATTTCGTATTTTTTGTGTCTTATCTTCCATCAGAATTAGTAATAATACCTATTGTGTGGTAATGAATTGAAGTGTATTTACTTGAGACCAGAGAGTGCGCCACAATGAAATAAATGAGACCAACACTAACAAATGCAAATAGTTGCAGGGATGTTAAGGTTAGAAATGAATTCCTTCTGTTGGCCCAGCATCATTGTCATACTCCTATTCCTTGAGATCCTCATGCACTAGACAAACCTCATGCACTTGCTATAATTGGGATATGTGTTATACACTTCGGACGATTCTACCCTTTCACTTATCTCTTTAATGCAATAGTTCCATCTGTGCCCTTTATGATATCTTTTGCATTCTTTTATCCTTCGTATCAGTCAACTCTTTCTCCCCCTTCCCATCAAAAAGCAACTACAGTAGATGACATTTTCATGCAGCACTATTCAGCTAGCTAAGGTTAGGGTCTGATATGAAAAGAAGTACCAAACTTGATTTATAGTATTAGAAGTCAAAACATGGCAAAAGTATGGTGATCCATATGTATGTGGAAATATACTAAGATCGATGCTATAGGATCAACCACGTCCAATTAAGTAACATAAGATCGGTATCTATAACACGTCGCTATGCATTGGTTCTCATCATCTCATGTCCTCTTTCATGTCTAAAAATATGGATGATGTAAAACATTACTAATAGTTACCGAATACTATAAAGGGAAATAATTAAGTTGACACCGTATATTTATGTTATAGGAGTATGTGATCTATTCATCATGAAAAAATTTCTATTTTTGTGCAAAAAGATTATTGAGAATGTAATATATATTGAAATTTGAAAACTCAAAATAACAATCTTCGTATCGAGAGCTCGAAATAACAACCTAATCATGAGTTATTTCTCTCATCGTTAATTAATTTGAAATGAAACCTCAAAAATTTAATAATGATCATGCTATCAAATTTAAGCTTTTATGATTGTTACAACCCTAACCAACAATGCTCTCAATTGATAAAAAGATTTTATGGAATGGTCACAATATCCTTAAAATAGAAATCTAGAACAAGTCACCTAGATAATACTCCGAATTAACCTATCCTTAACGAAAATTAATTTAAATCATCATTTGCACCACACATTCATAGTTTATGTGTTCCATCCAATAGGCAAAAGGCAAATGCTTCAATCTTTGGAATAACAAACAAAACCATATTATCATCAAAGAAACATTGGACAGTGACAGACCGCGCAGACCGGCAGTGCGCAGACTCAGATCCTGCATCGTCACGCAGAGGACGGTTTTTTTTGTGAGACTTGGGGGGATTTTTTTTATGAAAAAAGAAATAAAAATGCTATTATCTACTTTTTTTTTTCATTCAAATTATAATAATTTGATGCGATATGATAATTTATGTGTATTGAATTAATAAAAAATAATAATTTTATTCTTCTGAGTGTAAGGAAAAGAAGAAAAAGAAATAATGGTAGGTGGATTGATGCTATATAAAATATGAATAATTTATTATTTTTATATAAAAAAAATTGATAAATAAAAAAATATTATAATTTTAATAGAACGGTTGAAAAAAGAATGTGTTTTAAATAGATGGAGGGAGTACTCCCTTCTTACCAAAATTATGATAACATTCTTATTTTTTATATTATTCAAAATTTATTTTAAGTGGATCCGTTTTACTTCTTAATGATATTAGAGCCTGCATCGAGATGTAGAGGATGATACTATGTTGTCTCCAATTAAAATGAGACAAGGAGGGATTTTTCCTATGAAAAAAGAAATGAAAAATGCAATAGTTATGTATTTCCTTCTTATCAAAATAATTATAACACTTTTACCATTTTATTATTAGGATTTTTGTCTAAAACTACAAAAAAAAAAGAAAAATATCAAAACAATATAAACGGAATCTTAATTCCCAAAACATATAATTGAAACGCAAAATGCACACGCATGACAACCTCATAAATCGTCGTCGCTCTACATTCACGCTTCAATATCACCTCACAAAAAATTCATTCTCGATAAAATTGATCACTATTAACTAACAATTTCGCCCTCCTAATCTCTATGAATCGCTCTGAGAAATATCCACGTATTAGAGTTTCATTGGAGGCGCTTTGTAAATTTGCTGGGAGAAGAATCGTATATCTCAAACCATAGGTAGGCCTTATTGATTCAAGATTTGATTATTACAAAATGAGTACGAAAAAACTAAAATATAAATCAATAATTTGTTGATAAAGTAATTATGTTTGCATGGAGCGCTCTCAATAATCATTTAGCTAAAAACCTAAGAATTTTTTATTTGGGAATTCGAACAAAAGATTGTCATTTGCATATATATATCGATTTACGTAAATATGTAAAATCTGCAATGTAGTAAAAAATCTGTGAAAAAATGATTCCAAATGGTATGATTATAAGAGTATATTTGCAAACCCTAAAAACATGAAGAAAATACGAATTCTTGAGCGGTAGTGATATTCATTCTTGAACGGTATAATTATAAGAGTATATTTGCAAATCCTAAAAAAGTGAAGTTTAAAAGAAGAATCAACGATGCTCACAAATTTATTTTAACATGATTTGTCCATAATTTACTCAATGAAGAAAAACAGCTCACAAATTTACATAATACAGTTTACCAAACAAAGGAGGTAGTTTATCTTTTGAAGTTTAGAGGCATCAACATCTAATACTAAAAATATGCCGTTCACATGTTGACAATATACAGTTTATATATATATAATTTACGATTCACAGCTAATAATACATAAATATCTAAGTATTTTAATTAGTTCACATTTAATAGTATACAGTTCACATATTAACAATATACAGTTCACATCTAGTAATATATAATTCTGCTAATATTTTAAGCAGCTTCTATTTAATAATATGTAGTTCATATGTTTACAATATGCATTTGATATACATATAATTTATAGTTCACGTATAATAATAAGTAATTCTCTAAGTATTTTTATTGGTTCACAATTAATAGTATACAGTTTACATATGTGAACAAACAATAAAAAGCCTACGAATTCAGTTCTAAGCCCATATTGTTAGAAAGGAATCAGGTCATGACCAGTTTACACCGTTAATAGAGACAGTTTACACATTCACCAAATGTACTTTACGTGTTGAAGGAAGTCGGTCAACAAATTTTGTAAGATTCGAGTTTCAACCTAGAGGGGGAGTTGAATAGGTTATTTAAGACTTTAATGGTTTTTTTATGTGGAATAATGATATTGTGCAGACTGATATTGTATGAAGACTACTCAGGTAGTCCGCAGATGATGTTGTCTAGTCTGCACTTGAGATTTATGACTCTTTGAGTCTTTATCTCGTTTTCGGCTGTGATAGTTTTTCAGAAGCAATTCTAATATCAATGAAATGAAAGCAGTAAATGGACACAATATTTATACTGGTTCAGATACTCGATATCAAATGATAATCGAGAACTTAGTCCAGTCTTCTTTTGCTGACCAATGTAGTCAACCCAAGAGGTAGTTATCACTATCTTCTTGTTTTGAGCTTACAAGAGACTTTCTTTTTACAAGTTGTCTAACTTGTGTAAAGGACAAAGAACCTAGATCTTTGTAGAGCTCCAAATCTTGGACTCTACTGCAAGAATTGTTCTTCTACAGACTAGTGACACCTTCAACTGTTTTCACGACTTGGCTTTCTTGAGTAATCTTTGAATTTTCTCGATTACTTTGCACTCTTTGTATTTTCAATCTTCATTTTTCAGCACTCAAGTAAACTTTCACCGGTTCTCTTTTATAGGCTCAAGGAACAAACCTTGTAGACAAGACACTGGTCCTTAAGGGTCACATTTCCACTAGTGTTTCCCGCCATCTCGTTTCTAACGCTGGTGGTCCATTGTCTTCGGAATTTGTGCTGTTACTACTTTAACTTGAATCTTCACTTGACTGACTTCAGACCTTTGATCCCACCCTGACAACCATCTCTATTGCAATCAAGTCTGCTGCAACCTCTCGTCTGCACTCGGTCTCTGTCACAGCCATAGTCTGTATCCCATACTGCAGCCCTAGTCTGCATCCAGTCTCTGCTCCAACTCTTGTTTGCACTCAGATCTGATTCAATTTATGCATTGGCATGTTGGTCCTCGTCTACAAGATCTGTCCTTCGTCGTGAAGCCTTCAGGTTTTTTTGTTGCTTGTCAATGCAATAGTTATTCATCTAAAGTCCTCTGTAGCAGTTTGTATCTGGTGGTCTGTATTATACCTTTGTATCTACAACAGTCTGCACACTGGCATCTAACATAGACTACAACTGCCTACTTGACTTCTAGCCTAAACATCCTAGCTGCATTACAATTAATACATTTGAGTTTTGTTACATCAATTTCTATACAATTGGAGGGATTGCACATTACTATCAAATTCAGTTGAATCAATTTACACAGCCCCACAAAGACAGTTCATAAGGTCCAAAATATTGGATTAATATCAACCTTATTATATGTTTAACTCTAGCTAATACATATGCACATCAATCCAATTCGAATAGTATTGAAAAAAAGTGATTAAACGATTATGATGCATAAGTTTGTATGTCCATGAAGTAAATCAACTATGAAAAATGAAAAATCTTTAGTTAGATCAAATATTTATATGAACTTTATTCCCCTAGTTCATACATAGCGGGAACTCATAGTCATGATATTCTTTATTAAATGATGAAATTGTTACATATTTATGATCCATAAATATGTACAGTTCATATTGACTCCATTGCAGTTTATATATATATGATATGGTTGCTTATGCTTCAACAATGCACGGTTCATATTGTCAATATTTCAGGTGAAAATCCACAATGTTAAGTCTTTTACTTAGATCACACACTTATTTGAATTTTGTCCTCTACTTATGATTTGACTTTTATGAAACAATGTAATGTTTTATATTTTATAATGCTATTCAAGTTTGAATAGTGAAATTCATCATTTGTTTAATTACGTTTGCACCCTTATTATCCCATCATCGTTCACATAGGAAAAAAACCCAAACACTTCAATTATTTTAAGTGTAACAGTTCACATAGCCATGAATAACAGTTCGCATATGCATAAAATCATTTAATGCATAAAATAACAGTTTATACAGCAAAAATAACAATTTACATAACATTATTTATGGTTCACATCCTTCATTTACATAATAATTCACGTAATCATAAATAACAGTTCACACAGCAAAAAGTAACGGTTTACATAACATTATTTACAGTTCACATCCTCCATTTACATAACAGTTCACATAGTAATAAATAACCGCTCACACAATAAAAATAACGGTTTACATCATATTATTTATAGTCCACATCCTCCAGTTATATAACAGTTCACATAATCATAAATAACAGTTCACACTATAAAAAGTAACGGTTTACATAACATTATTTACAGTTTACATCCTCCATTTACATAACAGTTCACATAGTCATAAATAATAGTTCGCACAGCAAAAAGTAACGATTTATATATCATGATTTACAGTTCACATCCTCAAAAAGTGTGCAACCTCCGTCATGCACTTAATCCTGATGCTGTGTATCAAATGTACATACAATAATCACGTCCCATTGTAAGTACATCACATAATAATACGTGTATTAGAATAACTAGTGCATATACACATTTATTTTACAAACATGTGTGCAAAACATATTAAATTGGTCAATATGGAATTCAATTGGTCAAAAGGGAAATATCCCTTCCTCATTTCCACTTCCTTCTCATTGCTGGACAAAACAACAAGTACCATAGAAGAGGACTTAACGTCGATAGTGATCGGGAACCGATAGTCGCTAGTCGGGATGGCTTCATTGAAGTCGAGAAAGCGGGGGAGGCCAGGAAAGGGTCAGGGATGATCGTGTATGTATGCGAGAGTGGTTGTTATCGTGCAAACGTTGCCGTCGTCAGAATTGGTGAGCAAATTCCGGTTGATTCTGGTTGTTCCCTATGTCGGAAAAGGTCAAAGAGAGTCGAATGTGATAGGATCACGGTTGGGGTCAAGAGATTTGGTGTGATTCTAAAGAGGTTGTCGTGCGGTCAGAATCTTCCCCGTAATATTCTTAGGATGGTTTGATGAATAATGGTGAGTTTTTTTGGTAGGGGTTGAGTTAGGTTAAAGGTATGATTTGAGTTAGTTCAGGATAGTATGATTAGGTTAAAATCGTGATAGAGTTGATATTTTAAAAAAATGGGTACCAATTTGTAAAGTAAACTTTAAATGAGTATCTAAAGGTCTCATAATTTTTTTTGATATTAAATTATAATATCTAAAGGTATCATAATTTTTTTTGATATTAAATTATAAAATGAAACTATATTGAATATTTTTAAATAATTATCCCAAAATATTTTAGATAGTTAAATGACTACCCCATTATAAGTAAATTAAGATATTTTCACACAACATATGGGGATAGCACGATTCCTCCAAACTCATTAGTTGCCCTCAAACGAGAAGAAGTCATGATCCTGCCAGCTGTGGTTTTTTCCACTCTTACACTTATACTAAAAATAATAATAATGGCCCACTAACAAGTCCATCGCACATATCTCATTGGACAGTGGACACCAATTTTCTTACTCCTATATGTGCTTACACCATCACTCTTCTAACTATTACCAAAAGAAAAAAAAAAAAAAAAAAAATTTGAAGTAGAAAGAAAAAAAAAACCGAACCGCCCTCAACAAACGCAAACCCCTTTCTCTCTCTAAAAAAACTTACTCTCTCTCTCTCTGAAATCGAGATCGAATCCCCAAACCCTCAAAAATTCGCCGAAAACCCTAACCCTAATCACGACATCCTGGCCCCTTCGCCCTCAATTTCTCGATTTTTCGTCCCCAATTCGCGTCGAATCGTTGCATCGAGGAGGGGAATTAGGGTTAGGGTTTCGATTTGGGGGCGTAAATGAACGATTTTGGTGGTGGGGTCGAGCGTGTCACGTGACGTCCATGACCGGGACGGTTAACGGACTATGTTACCGGCGGAAGAGGACGACGGGGAGAGCGGCAGCCGGCGTCGTCGAAGAGAAGCCCTGCTCATTGGGGACGGAATCTCCGGCGGGGATTCCGGCTGCCGTTCCGGCGAATCTGCCGGAAAAGAGGGCTTTAGCTTCTTTTCATCTGGATTATTATACTCAGGCTTGTAAGGCATTGTCGGAGCGCTCACCGTTTGATTCGGATGAAGTGGTGGCGAACACTGTGGCCACACTTCCCAGTGGTTTAGCTGGTTTGGTGCTGAAGCATACCGATAGCAGGAAGAAGCACAAGAAGTCACATTTGGATTCTAAGGCTTCGAAGAAGGGTTCGGTGGATAAGAATAAGAGTTCGAGCGTGTGGACGGAGGTGGAGGAGTGCTTTAGGGAGTTAACAGTTCCGGATATTGATAAATTGTTTCAGTTATCTGTTTCCGTTGATAACTTAGGTAGAGATTCTTACTTTAGAGTTCCTGTTCCGGGCAGTCTGCTCTTGAGTGATAAGTTAGAGGTAGAAGTAGCAGAGGTGAAGGAGGTAGAGAGGGTAGAGGTTAGGAATGACATTAGGGATCCAGCCAACGTAGCTAAAGAAGAACCTAATGGTGATTGTGCTGAAGTGGGTTCGGGTGTTGAGGCCATGGATGTCGATGCGGAAGCTGCTCAGCGAAATGGACTGCCTAGTGAAGGGGACGAACAAAGCAATGACACTTTGCAGCCCAAAGGCAGGCAGGGCATGGACGTGCAGCTCCTTAGCAGTGTGGAGTGGGTCTTAGGTTCACGAAGCAAGATTTTGCTGAGCACGACTCGTCCTTCTAAGAAAAGGAAACTCTTAGGTGAGAACGCTGGGTTGCAGAGGCTTATTGTGGCACATCCATGCGAAGGAAAATCAAATATATGCCATTTTTGCAGCATGGGAGACACAGGGGATCAGTTGAATCGATTAGTTGTTTGCAGTGCCTGTAAAATGGCTGCACACCAGAAGTGTTATGGCATCCAGGGAGATGTGAACTTAACTTGGATGTGTTCATGGTGCCCGTGGAGCAGGCATCGTGAAGCCACTCATCTTTTGAACAAGGGTACTGGTGGTGATCGGCCCTGTGTTCTTTGTCCTAAATCAGGGGGCGCATTGAAACCTCTTCGCAGAGATGGGGGAGGAAATGGTAGCTCAGTCGATTTTGCTCATTTGTTCTGCAGTGAGTGGATGCCAGAGGTGTATGTAGAAGATATGAGAATCATGGAGCCCATTCTAAACGTTGATAAAATAAATGAAACCAGGTGGAAGTTGATTTGCAATCTGTGCAAGACCAGGCATGGTACTTGCATCCGGTGCACTGATGGTATGGCTATCTGCTTTTCTACGATGTATGCTGTTCAACCTCCTCTTCCTGTGCTCCTGTTTGCTTATTTGAATTCTGCTTTGACTCCATGTGCAGGAGCTTGCAGGGTTTCCTTCCATCCCGCATGCGCAAGAGAGGCAGGGCATCGACTTGAGATGTGGGGGAAGTTTGGATGTGATGATGTGAGTGTGTGATATCCTGTTGTCTGAAATTTTTGTTTGTTTGCTTTTTTTTTCTTTGAGTTGTAACATGTGTATTGACCACCTTTTTTTTCTTTTTTCTTGTTTGAAAATTTTCTCTTCACAGGTTGAGTTGCGTGCTTATTGCTTAAAACATTCGGACCTGCCTAATGATGGAGGTGCAATTCAACAAGGGCAGCAAGATGTTGCTATTGTATCCGCTTCGCTGCCCTCGATTCCATCATTACATCTCAACAAACCAAGTGAGGATGAAGTGATTCATAAGAACGGAGATAGGATTGCGGTTAGTGTGTGGTCGTCTCATGCTAGTTCTGATACGCTGGAAGATGGTGGGTTACAGGAAACTTTATTGCAGGATACAGCTGATAGTGTTGAACTTACTTTGGAACACAAGATCAACATTGAGTTAAGAGATGTGGAGAATATGCTGGAGAGAGCTGCTGAGGGCGCTTGCACTCCAGAATGCATTAATCTTTCCCCAGATATAAAGAAGGTGCATGTTGTTGATATCTTCTCTTCTGATGAGATGTATCAAGTATTAGCTGATTTAATGAGAAATAGAATTTTTCCATTTCTTTTATGGTTTATTAAAAGGAGGGTATTTTGGTAGAATTACAATCTGAAAAAGCATCACTTGGGATTTGATTGACTCAGCTATTCCTCTAACCTGCAGTTTTGTGAAATCTATTTTCCCGTGAATGGGGCAACTAATCAAGGATAATAACATTGCTGCTGTACCTTTTCTGTAATAATCTGACCTAAAGTAACCAGCTTCCTTGCTGCTTTCACTGCTTTGATTGATTGTTTATGATTAGCCGATTGTACTGGTGGTCTGGTATCTGACATCTCGAGCCTTATCATAGGATTCAGATTTTCTTGGATCCTATTATCGAGAAAGTTGCAGCCCAAATTCGTTGATTTGCATAATTTATTTAATGATAAAAAAAAAAGTTGCAGCCCAAATTTTGTGTGGCTGTTGAACAATCTCATTGCTTGATTCCTTCTTGTTGGTACTTGTTGGGAGCTACTGCTTCCTTCAAGAGGGGTGCCCTTATTGAACTCCTATCTATTTCTGGATCAAGAATGTCGAGCATAGGAGTTTACACAAATTTCTATCAACAGAAGTGCATTACCTTTTTAACCCTATTTTTGGAGCTGGTAAAAGTTTGTAAAATAGGGGGAAATTGGCAAATGTACTTTAGATGGTTTAGCCATATGGAAAATATAGAAGACTTTTAACAAATGTATCATTTATTACATGTATATAGAAAGCACATTTGTGAGGATATTATACACGTCCGTATTAAATATGTTAACGAGCAGCCAACTCTACATCATTCTTTTTGATGCTCATTTTTTATGTTCATCTTAAATATTATCCCTCTTCGACTCTTCGACTTGTTACAAGTTGATCTCTTGTTTTCATTTCCTTATTTATTTATTTATTTTTAATTGTTAATGTTTCATTCCCTTTTGTTGTAGGTTGAGGTGGATCCTGTTGAGACAGAGGGTCCACTGGCAGCGCATCCGATATCATCAAGTATGCTTTTCTAAATATTTACAATATGCTTCTAGATGATCAAAGTATATGAATATGATATCTTTATCACTGCTGTAATATTATTGTGAGTATTTGTTCTTGACGAGCATCACTTGGGAACTTTATGCTGAAGATTTTGAATTTCTCTTGTCAAAGTGTAGTAATTGTTAATAGGAATTGTTTTGAATTAATTTATATCACCTTGTTATCTTCGATAGATTGCCAGTAAAGTTAGTGCCATGTCACGACTCACGTGCAAACACTCATCTTCTCGGCAGGAGGTCTGATTTTGTTAGGCTGCTGGCTTCCTTGATGGTGTATGTTTCCGTTGTTTGTTAGACTGTATGTTTTTTTGGGGGGGGGGGGGTTTGGGGGGTTGGGATTTAAATGCTGCTTGTAGCTTGTGACTCAATCTATCTGTAGCTCGACTTGTTTGGTTTTTAAACCATTATAGCTTGGTGTTTTTGTGGACAGTCAACTCAGCTAGACCTCTGAAGTCTTGTGATCTTCAACGTGTTAGTGAGGGCAGTCATCCATTCAAGCCTAATGGCTCATTTGAAATCACAGAGCTTGAAGCTTCGCCTTGCTCATCTCTCAATATATGTGATGATAAAGACATGTAAGCTTAGAGACCTAATCATGGTACTTTATTTTTTATTTTTTGTTTCTTGAACACCCTGGCACATGATTAGTGCTTGATTTCCCTAATTGTTTTTCGATTACTTCTCTTATTGCACAATATGATTTAAATTTTAGCGACCTGTTTTGCTTTATTTTTCTTTTTTATTCAGAATTGCGAATTCAACCTCTGGTTTTATACCCTCTAAGAAGATGAAGGTTGAAGAAATGCTCGGTCAAGTAATGAGGAAAGAGGGTTATGAATGTGATGGTAAAGTTAATTCTATTTTTTGCATAGTGCACGTTTGTATGCTTCAAGTTTAATATTTAATTCTGCCTTGTTAGGTGGGAGAGGCTTGAATGATTCTTCCCAGGAGCGATCTCCAGATGCTGGTCCATCTTTTGCTGTTGTGGTTGATCAATACAACAAGGCCAAGGATAATCGAATGTCATTTTCATGTCCAGATGATGAAGTGGAGGGGGAGTTAATATACTTTCAAAACAAACTACTCTGCAGTGCCATTTGGAGGAAGCATTTTGTTGGTATGTTGCCCGATGCTTTTGTTTATGCTTCTTGATAAAGGGTAGCTGCTAGAGTGATTTCTCTTTTCCTTTTATTCGAGTTGTTTTGGTTCCTTCTGAACTTGCTACGTAATAGTAATAGGTGCATGCTAATGCATTTGCAGATGATCTAATTTGCAAGATTGTCCAGAAGCTGCCTCAGGAGATGGAGATTGTTTGTAAGCAACGGTGGGATCATGTGCATGTCAATCAATATCTTTATGAACTTAGGGAAGCAAGGAAGCAGGGTAGAAAAGAGAGGAGGCACATGGAAGCGCAGGCTGTGCTTGCTGCTGCAACTGCAGCTGCAGCTTCTTCTTCTAGAATTTCATCTTTAAGGAAAGATGAGGAATCTTCTCACCGAGATATTGTAAATATTTGCACTGGCCTTTAACTTGTACTCTAATTTGTGCATTGTTATTAAAAGTATTTTTTCCTTTTGGTTCATGCATCGCAATGATACTATATTTTCCCCTCCTTTTTTGTATAGAATCAAATGGCTATGGAGAGTTCCAGGGGTCATGGTGGTGTATTCTCCCGGTTGAGGCCCCATGTAAAAGAAGGCACTTCTAACTTGGCTAGTGCTAGTGCTACATCAGATAAGCACTCGGATCTAACTTCAGTCTTTTCCAAGGAGCACCCTAAATCATGTGACGTCTGCAGACGCCCAGAGACACTATTGAACCCGATTTTAATATGTGCTGGGTGCAAGGTTGGCCGATTTTTTCTGTCTTTACTGCCATTTTATCTCTTTCAAATTTTTGGCGGCATTTTTTTACGTAGGCCATCTTTTCAGGTTGCAGTTCATCTTGATTGCTATCGCTGTGTGAAGGAATACACTGGGCCATGGTATTGTGAATTATGCGAAGAGGCATCTACGTCTAGAGTCCCTTTTGTTAGTAGTTGGGAAAGGTCTCATTCCGTTGCAGAATGTGGTCTTTGTGGGGCTGCAAATGGTGCTTTTAGAAAATCCACGACTGGTCAGTGGGTTCATGCTTTCTGTGCCGAGGTAATTTATCTTGCTCATTCTTTTATCGGGGTACTCACTTCTGTCTCATTATTTGGCTACAGTTGATATTTGTCAATTTGTGTTGTAGTGGGTGCTTGACTCTACTTTCAAACGGGGACAAGTGAATCCCATTGAAGGAATGGTATGTGCATCTATTATTTCATATGTTTGGATATTTGTAATAAGTATTATTAAGTTTAAAATAGTCAACATTTTGTTTTCCCAACATTGTTAATCTAGCCTGTTTGATCCATTCCTTTGTCTCTTACGTTCGCTGCTGCTTTTGGCATGTGGATTATATCAGGAAAAGGTTGTGATGGGCAATGATGTTTGCTCGGTTTGTCATAACAAATCAGGGGTTTGCATAAAGGTTACTATTCCAATTTCGCCTGTGGTTTTTTTTTCATGTTTGGTTATTTTGTTGGACATTTTGGTTCTCATTGTTTTTTTGTTTTTTGTTTTTAATGTTGCATGTAGTGCAACTATGGCAACTGTCAGGGTACATTTCATCCATCTTGTGGTAGAGCTGCGGATTACTATATGATCGCTAAGAATGTAGCCGGGAAGCTGCAGCACATAGCCTACTGTGAGAAGCACAGTATTGAGCAGAAGGCCAAGGTAAATTGCTCTTATTCCTACATCGCATGATGGTAGAACTTTGACTCCATTCAGTTGTCCCTGGTATCGCTTGCTATAAGGCGGCTTGATTGGGCTGCCCTTCCCTTCCATTGTCTCTCTTATTGTAACTGCTCTGAATGCTTCTTATGTAGGCTGAAACTCAAAAGCCTGGAGCCGAAGAAATAAGAAACATTAAGCGTGTTAGGGTATGTGCCAAATTACACTGATTATCCCAGAATTCTTCTTAAGTTTTCCTTGTACTGAGAGTACAATATTCAACTCATCTTATTTTGATGGTCTGTCTATGATGATTATGCTGCATAATAATATCATGTTTATATGTTTGAGCCTTATCCTGAGTTTCCATGTGGGACATAGTTGCTATTGTCGAATTCAAGCGTTGTTGAAGCATAGGGCCGACTTTGATATTTTTCTTTCCTTTCATGTGATAGACACAACTTTTAAATTTTAATGATACTGCCACCCCAATGAGTTTCACTGGAAATTTCAGTCCTTGGAATTATGTTTGATCCTACTATATGCAGTCACATTTTCGATTCATTACCCAGGTTGAACTGGAGAAGTTGCGCCTTCTATGCGAGAGAATTGTTAAACGTGAAAAATTGAAGGTAAGTTCATTTGTGGCTTCGGTGGTCCAATTTTTCTCCTCTTAGTTTTGCAAGCCTAGTAATATGACATGTTTTATTAGCTGCCTTCGGATAAGGTTGTGATCACTAATGATAACCTGCTTAATGTAGCTTGTGCCTTCATCTGGCTGACAACTTAACATAGCTTTTTAGCTGTTGTATCTCTCTTTGTATACTTGCTCTGGGTAAATCTGGGATGGAGTTTGATTTTGCTTTCCCTGATTTCCAATATTGACTCTCTTATCACATTTGTCAATGTGTATGCAGCGGGAATTGGTAGTCTGCTCTCACGATGTTCTTGCATCTAAGAGAGATTCAATGGCTTTCTCAATGCTTGTCCGTACTCCTTTCCTGCCTGCTGAAGTGAGCTCGGAATCAGCTACCACTTCAGTCAACGGCCATGGAGATGGTTCTCAATCATCAGGTAGCCATGCTCTACAGAAGTCGGATGATGCTACTGTTGACACCAGGCTCTCTTTTAGGCGGCGTATCAAGCTTCCTGTCTCGATCGATACTGAGCAGAAGACAGATGACAGTTCCACATCTCAGCACCTTCCCACATTAAAACCAATGGATAGGGTAACTTTTGGTGGAAAGCAAATACCTTATCGAGCATCTCTGGCTAATCGTAATATTCCTGAAGGTGGAGAGATACAGTTGAAGTCTAGGAAGGTACATCATTCTAATTGTTATGTTTTTTCCTTTCTAAATCGACCCCTATCATCATCCCAAGGAAGAGAACAAGCTCTTCAGTCTGATAGTTCGTATTCTGAGGGAACCTTTTTTTCTTCTTCTCCCATTTCATGTAGCTGCATATTGAAACAGTTGAGAAAGAGCTGATAATGACATCTGATCAAGCGTCCATGAAAAACCGTCGTTTGCCAAAGGGATACATATATGTCCCTGTTGATCGCCTCTCAAACGAGAAGGCCATTGTTGAGGACTCTGTCGTAAACGGGGACCGGGATGGGTAGAGTTGATGACATTTTCTTCTGGATTTAGCCGTGCAGCTGAAGGCATCTTACCGTTTGTCTGATGCCCGAGCCATTCATGATCCGAGAACTGAAGAGAATTATTGATTTTGATTGGGATTGGGGTGGAGCTTGGATTCCCTCAGAAGCGAATCATGGCCTGGATGGGAAAATTGCGGCGTCATTTGTTATATAATTTATTGTGAGAGGCTAATGTACAGGATTAGAGAGGATGTTCCGCCTTCATGTTTCCGGAGGGCACAAGCTAGTGTTGTTATGGTCCAGTATGGCTGGATAGGAGCGGTTTGTCGGGGTGTACCTTGAAGTAGAGGCTTAGGATACAGCACCTGGTTTTTAATTCCATGTAAAATTGTTGTATAGATTCTCACAGCGCAAAGCCATTGCTTGTAAATCAGTTCAATAGTGAAAGTTTAGTTGGCTGTTTGCCCTTGCAGCTGAAAACATGTTTTTCTCCGACTTACATCTAACATACCACTTTGATGGATGGCAGGACAAGAGTTTCAACTGCTGCGACTTTTCAGTCTATAGTTTCCTTCAATTCTTTTCCTTTTTGTTTGTCCTTCACTCTCTCTTACTGGGTGAAAATTGTGTTATGTTATAGATCGCGGTTATCTTGTTTCATGTTGTGGTCTGTTTTTGCTGCCTGTACGGTTTGATGGCGTTCTCAGGTAAAGGGGCTCATTCGTCGTGATGCTAACATGTATTCTGGCTGCGCTTGTTAATGGCTTCAGCATCTGCGGATGGTAGCGAGTTACAAAGAACTTGGCGAATCAGCGGAAAGCATGTGTAAGCAAGGCAAGTATCATGTGTTACAAAGAATTTGATGTGTGCCTTTCCTGGTAACGCTCTGAAGCTGGTTTTTTTTCCTAGCTAGCTTTGCCGGTCTAATGTTTGTAGCAAACACAAGGAAAAGGATTCTCTGGCTGGCTACTGCGCGGTACTTTGATATTGATAATTTGCAAGGGCATTGGTTTGTTTTCGCAGCTCTTGACCGTTGTTTTAGGTGAACATGTAAGTTTTGACTGCCATTTTAAATTAGCGGTCGATTGCCTCAAGCCCTCCATGGCAAGAGAAACAGAGAATGGGGAAAGTATATAAGTTCATTTCTATTCGATTCATATTAGTGAGGTATGCTGAAGGAGAATTTTGATGAGTGCTTAGTGAATTAGTTTCGAGAGCATTCCGTGAGTTTTCGGCGACTTCTCCTGGACTAACATTAGGACTGAGACTCCAACTTGAATACTGTAATCATTTCAGACTTGAAGATTGAGCAACTACCTGAATTTTAGGCATCCCCCACCCTTGGAGTGAAGCTTTGACTTGTATTTCTTTATATAAGCCATTTTGAGTCTAGAATTTGATGCTTGGTCAGCTAAGTTCATCAAATGGCTGCTTCAAATAAATTAAGAAGAGAAGGAAAAAAACTGACCCAAGTTTTCCATTGCAATGGGCTGCAGTCTCAACAGTGGCGGCTGTAAACATGCATTCGATAGTGTCATAGTATCAAACATCCGATTCAGTCATGAATTGCGAGTACGACAATAATGTATATGGTACGCAGCTCTTTTTACAGAGAAAAGCAAAAACAAGAGATCAAATTTCAATAAGAAAGAGGAATCGAAAATTCTCTTTATATGCATTGGAATTTTATTGTGTTGGTTGAAGAAAATGAGTGTGAACCGACTTGACCTGCAAGCTCTGCAATCCAACCCCACCGCCACCGGATCTCCTCTTCCACAGACTCTCTGCACCATTGCCGCCGCCGCCACAGCCCGACCTCAGCCGATCCTTTCTCGTAACCGGCAATGGCGGATCGAGCTCTGCCACGTCGATCATCAAGCTCACGTCACGCCTCTTCTCCTCCACCACTCCTCTGCAACGATCATCGCTGATCCGATCTTCATCCTCTGATCGTGATCCAACCACGGAACTTCTTGCGGCGGCGGGGAGGATCGTGGTAGGAGTCTTCGGTGTGAGGCTTTTACTGGAGAAGAATCTCTTGAGCTTATGATACTTGACGAAATCACGTTGACGTTGGTCATCATTCCGGTTGCTGCTTCTGATTTCGTCGACGCTGTCTCTAGCAGTGACGCTTGAGGAGAAACTGTTGACCTTGTTTGTCCGCTTGACCCGTCCGGTGCATCCGAGCTTCGGTGAGACAGCAGCATCATCAACATCAACATCAACATCAACATCAACAAGGGAAGAGGATCGACGATGCCGATGCCGAAGCCGGACGAGGGCGGGGTCGGCGTTGGTTGATGGGCGAGAACAAAGGAATACTGGTAAGATGAATCTGCTTCTCTGATTCTGTTGCGAAGTATTTTGTTTGTAGTATTTGCATCTTCTGCTGCTGCTATTGCTATTGCTATTGTTCATGGTTTTGGATAAGAAATGACACTTCTTATAAAAATGGAAAATGCTTAGATTCGAGAGATAGTGTTTGTTTTGTATTTGTGTGTTCACTGTGAATCGGAGATTTCAGAGGTTGAATAACAAGGAAACAAAGAGAAAGAGGGAGAGATAAAACATGGGGAGGGCGCATGAACATATAATTTATTTTATGGGACAGTGTCAAAATCGGTGTGTTGTGCGTGTGAGTGTGTGTTTGTTTGTTTGGTCTCGAATTTACGAGTCTGACATTCAAAGCACTACTATGGCCGAGTCTGCTACTCATTTCATTACTGTATAATTTTAAATCCACGTGATTGATTCTTCTTATCCTTGGGCTTTTTGCGTATTCTATAATTCACGTGAAAAGAGAGATGATGGTATCTTTCTCATCGATTATCAAGTTGAGTGAAATTCACCCAACCAAGACTGCGACTTTCACAGTAAAAAGGATGTCCGTCGATGATGAGCAAGACAATACGCTGATCACATTCCGGTGGACTCGATTCATACTGTCGGGTTGCGGCAGCAAGAGCAAGTCTAATGGTTTTTGCACAAACAAAGTTATAGTTAGTCTATGAATAATGTCAAAATTGTTAAAATTTGTCTATGTTAATCCAATATAACATGTTATATCATCACATTCTTAATTTTTTAATCATTTTTTCGTACTACATCACTCCGTCCGTCATATATTAAATACAATATTTTTCAATCATTGTATTATTCAATATATATTTTTAGAAGTTTCGTCTTAATGACGTATGAAAATTATGTATGTCAGGTTGAGATACAAAACTTAAATTATCATTAATGTTTTACGATAATTTTCTACAAAATGTTGTTTGATCGTCCTACGATACGAGTCAATCTTCAACCTATACAAATGTGTTTTTCAAATTGTTATCAATAATTCGAAACAAATTATATTTGATTTTTTTATATGAAAAGATTACTAAATATGACATATTATAATATATATTTTAAAATGATCCAATCAAACGGATATTGTTTATATCATGGAATGAAAAGAATAGTGAGGTTAAAGCTATGAAATGCAAAGTGTCTGCTTGAAATTTAGGTATTCACTTTAAAGATCATAAAGTCAACAAAATACTAACACACTTGTCATTTACAAAACCCATAGGACTTCTGTATTTCTGAACAATTCAGAAAGTCTCCTACAAATGATAAATAACAAACAAATAAGTAAGAACTATTCTTGATCTAATCCATCCACATAAGAGCAAGACCTGAGCAAAGCAACTGATAACCAACATAAAAGCGAACCCTGACAACACACACGAACACAAGAAAAAATAAAACATCAGAAGAAGAAGCAGTCCTCGTTTGTGGATTGAACTCAGCTGGATCGCATTCTGCATTTCCGCGAGTATCCATAATATATCATCCAAAACACAAAACACAAACACTGAGTACCGAAAACCACTGTTGTAGTTCTTTTCGCTAAACTCGTATTCACGGCCCAGGAACACCAGATAGACATTGTCATTGTCTAATTGTTGGCACACGTTACAACATCGGACGAGGGGCCACAGACAACTCAAAGCTGCATATTGCTTGCACTCTAAATCTAAGATGGTGATAAATCTCAATCATTCAGTACAATTAGTCGTTTATGTTTTTGGCTCTTCAACAACCTACGATGTACTTTTCGTCATTCCAGCCTTGATCAGAGAAGCCCAGATGGCATTATTAGCTCATCATCCCAGTTAGCCTGTGTCTCTGACAGCGGTGTTGGACAAAAGAGCATGATCACGGGCAGCCAAAATCGAGTAAAAGCTCTGAGCACGGGCAGTGACTGTGAATACCGGGAACAGTCGGAGTATAATTCGTATGAGGAATACCGACACCAGAGCAGCACCTTTACACAAAACTGAAACTTCATTGCCTGTGACAGAAGTTTCACATTGAGAGCATCCAACTCTACGGAGGACAGGCAGTGCTTAATCCCCTACATGATCGCGTGTCCACATCAATTTTAATAATTGCTAGTTTGCTACATTTCGTGACTGCTGAACATACTTCTATTGTACGACATCAAGCTGTTTTTGAGACGGTAGTGAAGTGGCTTCGCTGCTTTCCTCTTCACTTACAACAGTAGCGGTGCCGCCTTCTTCCTGTTTGGATTCTGAGCTATCAGACTCCAAATGGGAAAGTTCATTTAAGCCATCTTCAACTCGATCATGACTTTCGTGTGCGTTGATATCCCCGATGATTGTATCCTCTTCTGATCGTCTATCGTTTTCAGTCTGGCTTTGTGTTTCTGCTTGTGTAGCCCGAGGAAGATGAGAATCAGGTGCAACACCCAAACCCATTCCTTTGGACAAGCATACATATTTGAGCACCAGTTGCTTGTAGTTGTTGAGCAAGTCTTCAACATCATTAAGCGTGAGATCCCCAACATTGGCGAACACGTAAGGAAATTCTTGAAATACATTCTGTTCCTCCTTCAAAAGCATTTTCGCACCTTTGTCCTCCAAATCAGAGACAGATAGATTTTTCTTAATTGAAACTTGATCTTCCAGAGCCTTTACCTTAGGAGTAGAAACTTGTTGCCCATAATCCTGAGGGACTGTTGTGCTAGTATTATTTTCAAAATAGGAAGACAAACCAGAGATAAGAGCCCGGGCAGATTCCATGTTCCCTTCAAATTCTGATTCCTCCATGGAAAGGGATTCTGCATTAATGTTTGAGATGAAGGACTCTGCAGAGAGCATACCAGTGAAAAAGTAATCTGCTTCAGCAACCAAGCGAGTTTGACGCCTATACCGTTGGATATATAGCAAATTTGAGTGCAGCTGTGGGGGGTTTGCCTGCAAATTCACAACGAAAAGATAGCAGTTGAGAAGCTTCCTTCAACTTCTTTATTTCATCCATTCCACTCCTACGTACCAAGCTTTACCTTTATAGTGACGTATATGAGCACCGGAATAAATACATCAGCTCCAGGAGGATTCTCATTCGTAGCAATAGAAGCATTGACCAGCAAATTGGTAATGACCTTGCAACAACTGAGGATACAGACAAGCTTTTCTCTTGGGGACTTGTGCATATTAATCTTTTGTAGCTCCTTTTGTGCAAGCTGATCAGATAAAAAGCATTAATAGAAAGCCATAGTACAAGAACCATGTGTAAGCAAATAATCTTGTACATGAATGAATCGCACTAACCAGCCATGATGTTTCATTTTGAAATGTGGGCTGAATATCCAAATGTTCTGGCCGAATAAACTGCTGAACCATAGCCATCTTTTCAGAAAGTTGCTCATCAGCTTTCACATCGTCAGGAAGCGATGCAAAACAACGGGTAAATAACTTTGTCATAACATATTTTTCCAGTCCCTGCAGAGGAGAAAACTAGTCAGCCTTTATGCAAAGTGGAATCATAGAAACTAAACCTTTACTTCTGCTGTCCACAGAAAAAGAAAGCCTACGGCTCAATGTCAACAACCAAAGAAGAAGTAAAATGATGTCAACAAGCTCACTTGTTTTAGATTTTTTTAGGTTATTTCAGTTTACCATATTTATTACAAGCAAATATTCTAGGACACTCATGGAGCCATATAATGAACAAGACAAATTCCAAGTACTGATAAGCATGAATTGGAATCCACGGGGCTTCATATATACAGATATCAAAACCACAGGGATGAACTAATTTGCTAAGCGATGATCAGCCATCTAACAGCTAAAAATCAGAGGCAGATTGTATGTAACCATGTAATACGGATATGCTGTTTTTTTTTTTTTTTTGAAAGGATAGCCCACACTTGATTAAAATGAACCTGAGAATAGAACTAGAACTCACTTCCCCTGCGCTCTCAAGCTCTTCTTCTGAGCAACCAGCCCAAAGCGGATGAGCCCGAAAAGCAGCCTCCATGTTTGCGAGAAATTGCTGCACGGCAGCAGTATCCTTTTCAGGATCAGGCGCATTATTGGAGAACGACACAATGAAGCTGCAACATATGACACCAATCACTCAAACCTTGAACATCGCATTACTTCAAATAAGAATATTTTCAACTCTATCACACCCCACAATTCGCTAGGAGAAAATTAACCCACGTCAAAATGAAACGTGCTTTTAGTTTGGCAGGCAGCAACAAAATTAACCCTTATCATTGTATATTAATGGGGCCATCAAAATTTCAGAAAGCATTTCTTACTAGAAACCTGCCAAGCAGTG
This sequence comes from Drosera capensis, assembly GCA_001925005.1. Taxonomy (NCBI): domain Eukaryota; kingdom Viridiplantae; phylum Streptophyta; class Magnoliopsida; order Caryophyllales; family Droseraceae; genus Drosera; species Drosera capensis. The sequence goes on along the minus strand of LIEC01012508.1, from coordinate 90,235 downwards.
TCATAGTTCCTTCAAGAAAGAGAATTGCTAATCACCCCCACCCCCAATTTCACCAAACACATCTCTCCTCGTAGTCTCACATTCTGCACCATTCGCAATAATCCAAACTCATACTTCACCGGCATTATATCATTCTCGAAGAATAGATCAAAACATCTGCCAAAGATCTGAACTTCAAAGACCAATTTCACTAAAAAAATGTGCACCACCAACACTAATCCACCATTGCAAACAAAATTGGCAACAAAAACAGATATCGCAGAATCCAATTCAGAAATCGAAATAAAGCGAACCTCTTGATGGCTTTGACGAACTCGGCGGCGGAGGGCTGGCGCATCCGCTCGAGGAAGTCGTGCCAAGTCAGCGGCGCCGTCGATGTGCTCAATGCGTCCGCGCTGTTGTTCTCCATCTATCTAATTTGTCTCCTCTTGATTTCTCCGATGATCACTTTGCCGATGGAATCGTCGATTTTCCGATCAGTCGCCGATCCAATTTGTCGACCGCACGACAAGTCGAAGAAGAACAACCGCTGGCTGATTTGGATCCTGCTGTTCAAGAGCCGCTTGATCCTTGTAGATCAACTAGTCTGCATATATTGTTTTGGCTTTAATTTTGTCTTGTAATTTGTTTTGTTTTACTTCTTTTTTCTCTCTCTTTAATTTCTGTGTTTTTGATTGATTTTATAATCAACACGAAATTAAAAAATCATCAATAATAAATTATTATTTATTATTATTATCGTAATACTTAAATATATTTAAAAACTAATAAGAAAATAAACAATTAAAAATAACACATCAACACAAAAATGAATTACGAAAATTAAATTAAATTAATGACCAATCATGATAATCAAACCAACCACGAACCATTCCGTAACATTATATATTTATAATTGATTTCATATGATAAAAAAAAGGAAAAAAAAGATATGATAATTGTTACTTATGCTAACAATTGTTAGTACACACCTCGTCTAATGAAAATTACCATAAATTCATTATACACATATATCGAGGTGAATTTTTACTATCAAATAATGTTTTTTGTAAAAAATTTGCGAAAAATAATGATAAATCCTGATTATATATCGAGCTATAAACCTTGATTTAAAATCAACTAAGATAATTGACAATTTTTTGAATCAGTTCCATAACATAAAAAAAATAAAAAATGCAAATAGACGAGTACACATGATAGATTGATAAGTAAACGCATTTAATCAACTAATCGAAGAAAGAACTTCCAAAGAATTGGTAATAGCGCTCAGCATTGGACTATCAAGTGTTTAACAGTATACGGGGCAGTGAGCCTTGTTAGCACGAATCAAGGCGAGGCTTAACCTATCATGCCCCGCCCCCACCCTACACATAAACTGATAAACAACACCTACAAAAACATACAACATTGTAACTATAAACTTGTAACTCTGTATCCAAAGGTGTCTCCTATTTTCTACACGACGTCTCCAATGATCAACTTCCTCTTTGTTCCTAGGGCAAGCACAATGCATGTCCTGCAAACCGTGCACTCAAACTCGTGCCATCAAGTGAAAACTGCAAGTTCTTGGATGTTCGTGATTACATCCTTCTTTGGCTTTTCCTTGACTAGACTTCAGCTTTGAAGCTCAAAGTCTGGTCCCAAGACGACGAGACAGTGTCTGAAAATGGGTTAGCTTCGCTTGAACAGAAACACTGCTAGGTTAGGAATTTATAATAGTGCACCCCATACTACGTCGTCTCCTTCACCGCATTTTTCATGCACGCTTTTGATCTTCTCCACTGATTGGCAAATTCCACTGCAGCTCCAATCAAATGAGGCTACACATATGTTGCCTGCCTGTGCCTTCCATTCACAGTCTACATAGCAGAACGAGAACCAAGATGAGGAAACATTACATTCAGAGAGAGCATATGATAGAGAGTTGGACATAAGAAAAATTATGCAGTCACAAGACTCAATACCCGGAGGAGTTCCACAGCACATGGTTCGCTCATCAATATGCTCTACATCAAGACCAATGAGCCATGCACCAAGTGAAACATCTTCATTCGCATATTTGTGCAGTATGGGCCTGCAGTACAGTTAAAAGGTTCCGTGTCAAATGTGAAGATCATGTGTTATAGCCTATTGAACAATGTTAACATGTTTTTCAGCAATCTTTGACCAATGCAAGAGTCATGTTGCCATTCGGTACCCCTGCAGTTCAAGGTTCAACTGTCGAAGATTCTCTACTCTTTTTTACAATAACATCAAAGGGCCTGCTTTTGGCACATAAGAAATCGAAAGCTCTGAAAGTCACTAGCTAGGGTTCTAGATAGCAGAGTTCTGATTTCTTCAAATAGAATATGCTAGAGGGAAAAAGTTTATGCAAATAGCCTAAAGATCTCATGGATATTATCCATATGAAGGAGAACCATAAGTTGAAGTATCATTCGTACTGATTTATGGAAATGTACGTAGCCAAATCTTTCGAGATGGCATAAATCTGTCCAGTTGCATGCCGGAAGTATTTATTCCCTTCTTCTCCAAATTTCCAGTATTCTGGCTCATGGTACTTCACATTCCTGTGATACAAATAAGCAGAATAGACCACATTTAGAAGTGTAAGACAATGAGCAGATACCAACGATATAAGAGTTCATTACTGTACTTTTGAGATAGCACAGGTCCAGATTTCATGCATCCGACATATACTCGGGGTTTTGACCGATACCGGGACAGAGTGATGGCTAGCTGACCTGTAACAAAAGAACATGTCACCACAAGACCAATGAAACTTCCCTGGCAAATGCAGGAGCTTAGGTGAAGAAATACTCACCCAAATTCACATGAACATCATCATCCACTTTGATGTAAAAATCAGCATCCCATTTTGCCACAGCAGTGGAAAAGAATATCTTGGTTTTGGCAGAGAGTTCATGATATCCTTCAACATGCTCCTGAAAACAAATAGTACCAAGCATCAAGCAAATGCTGCGTGACCTATATATACAGAAAAACATTACATAGGTGTTATGCTTTCTCACCAGCCTCAGGAAGTCGTGGTGCTGAGCGTCCTCTGAATCAACAGCTCGGTCCAAAATACTGTTTGCCGTCACACTGATACAATCAATCCAATAAGGTTCTTATCAGCAACAACTTCAGCATCATGCTCTATAAACTTGGTGCAGTGATAGCAGGATGTTATGCCTCGACCATAGTTGACCACAAACACTAGATAAAGCTTATCAAAGAAGCATGACAAAGTTAAGCATACCTATGACCAATCATAAACCTTACAACAATCCCCTTCTCTTCCTCCAACTTATGCAGTTTTTCGCCTTCACAAAAAAGGAAACAACACGGGGTCATACATCATCACCAGAACAGGTGAAGCTCTTGGCATTACAACAGCATTCATCATACCGGCTCAAAATACACTACCTTGGGGCATCCAAGTCTCCCTAACTGAATCACGTCTTTTCCTACTGCTGAAAGCAGTGTTTATTCCAATCACCATAAACACCTTCTTCCTGGTTGACGGCCCATCTACACTAGAGCTCTCCATCTCCTGGGAGCTCCTGGTAGCCGCCAATTCCATTTGGAGCATCGAAACCGACTTATCCAAGGACCTAGCCAAACCCACACAAAAGCGCACACCATCACTAAAAGCCTGAGCAACAATCCCTGAAATCCACGGAGTACAAATACACAAAAAGGCGACCGAAAAGGTAAACTCACTTGATGACTTCATGGGTTTTCTGCACTTCATCCATCACAGCTTTCTCATCTTCAACCTTCTATCACAACACGAATTCCACCATGCAGACACCCCAAAACATCATAATTCAAGACACCACCACATCACAACTAAACACACAATAATGAAACGCAGTATTAATTTATATTGGGGCAACACCTTCTTTGTCGAACAGTCATCGGACACGATTTGTAGCTCTTGGCTATGCTGCTGCGTCAATATAAGTTGACGATTCGAATCTAACGGGCCCGAAAACCTTCTCAAATTCACAAAAAAATCCCAATTCAAAATCCAAACTTTCATTGCTATACAAAGAAATTCGATAACCGATCAAGAGATGAAGAAGAATGCTCAGACCTGTTAGTGAAAAGGGTACCAAGGAAAAAGAAACCGATGCAGAGAGCAGGCAGACATTTCGCCGAAACCCTCCCACTATTTCGACTCTTCATGGATCTCGCAAATCTTGAAATCGACGGATCATTCAAAAATCACGATATGGGTAGTGACTATTCCGATTGGGGAAATAATGGGTCTCGATTCTTTTAAGCTGAAATCGATCGATGACGTTGATTCAATTCAATGCGGTGTGGACTTTGACCTTGTCAATGGTTTCGACTCAGCGTGTTCTCTGATGATTTTTGACAACGACAAAAGGGTTTGGTGTGGGCGTGAAGAATAATCATCATGCGATCTGACATGATGATTTCACGCAATTTCCAGGCTCATGGGAACGTGGTATCGTGTTGATGAATTTCATCATGAGTGCGTTTGGCTTGGTTTGAGAATGAGCCTCAAGTATGCAACCCAACTAACCAATCAAGTTCTCTCTCTTACTGTAACACAGTAGTGAATTTTGTTTTAATGATCAACGGAAAAAAAGACATTCTAGGACAATGAAATACTCTGAAACTTATCATCGAGGTAACAAGATCTTTTTTTAAAAAATTATCGTGATAACAAGAAGTTGTTATCAAATATCAACATGATAATTGGATCAACAACAATGACACATATGTTGTTTTTATTGAGAAACACTTTATTCAACAAAAAACTTCTTTATTTTTTGTGAATGGTATGATAAGACTATCAATTTATATCAAGCATTCGGCATGGATTAAATCATAATCAGGCATTAACAAATTCATGATTAATAAAAAAACATAATCTATATTTATTTGAATTATGTTAAGGCATAAATATGAGTAGGATTTGATTGGTAGACTTGTGACCGATCAATTGACAATAATCGACCAAGATGAAAAGAAATCAAGATGATAATTGATATCATAACCGACCAAGATTAATATTTATATTTGTGGGATTGTGACTAAACGAAAATCATGGCTGACTTAAGAGACTAAACAAAACAATGATCGACCAAGATGACTAATCAAAAATATGACTGAGCCACTAATATAACTAATCAATCTGCGAGGAGGGTTTAAATCAAAAGCATGACCAAGATGATTAAACAAAACAATAATCGACCAAGGTGATTAATCAAAAGTATGATCGAGTAAGCCATCAAAGTAACATTAATTCGCAAAGAGGGTTTAAATTAAAAACATGACCAAAGTGACTAAACAAAACAATGATCAATCAAGATGATTAATAAAAAACATAACCGTTGAAACCATCAATGTGATGGATTAATCAATTCGTGAGTAAATAAACTCACAATGGAATAATGTGAATATCTGTGACGAATCAAGATGATTAATCAATCTTTGATGGATGAAATTAAGAAAAATTTAACGAACTTATATTACAAATTAACCTTTATAATTAATATTCTCAAGACTATTCGTGATATTTTTTCATTTTAATAATAGTCATCAAATAAAGCCATTAAATAATGGAGTGGGATCGTCTGCTGTAGAATTGGTACAGCATATATGTTGTAATGGTTTTTCCACCCTGGGATAAAATAAAGAGCTAAACAAAACCAAAAAAAAAAAAAAAAAAAAGCAATCCAATGATTCAACATCCTTGAAGTTGAATTAAACCCAAAAAAAAAAAACTTAAATTATGAAGTGACATTTTTCTCAGTTTAACACAAGGTGTGTTTCTTCACATCTCTCTAACACAAAGTCAAGATGATGTAGGCATGAATCAAAAGATGAACCGAAAACAAAAAAAATCATCCATAAATATTTCAAGAAACTTCTCAACCATATCATAGAAAATTGCCGTCATGCATCTTTAAAATGTTGCTGGTGCATTACACAATCTAAATGGCATTCTTCTAAAAGTAAAAGTTCCATAAGGATAAGTAAAAGTGGTCTTCTTTTGGTCCTCAGGAGTTATGGCAATTTGATTGTATCCAGAATAACCATCAAGAAAACAGTAAAACTAATGGCCAGCAAGTCTATCAAGCATTTGATCAATGAATAGTAATGAAAAATGATCTTTTCATGTTGTATCATTTAATTTTCTATAATCCATGCTAACTCACCAACTAGTAATTGTTCTAGTGGAGATCAATTCATTTTTCTCATTCTTGACAGCAGTCATACCTCTCTTTTTAGGAACAACTTGCACTGGGCTAACCCAAGTGCTATTAGAAATAGGGTAGATAATACCTGCATCAAGGAGCTTGATCACCTCATTTTTGACAACTTCTTGCATGATTGGATTCAACCTTCTTTGTGGTTGGACCAGTGGATGATAGCGTTCTTCTATAAGAATTTTGTGCATGCACATGGATGGTGCAATTCCCCTTATATCAGCTATTTTCCATGCAAATGTCTACTTATGCTCCTTCAAAATTCGTAGCATCTTTTCTTCCATCAAATCTGTCAAGTCAGAGAAAATAATCATTGATAACGATTTATAATCATCCAAATAAACATACTTCAAATGAGAAGATAAAGGTTTAAGTTCAAGAGTTGGAGGTTTTTCAATGGATGGTTTTGGGGGAAAATTTTTTGATGTCTCCAAATTTTCAAATTTTGGCCTGTAAATCCTCTGAAAATGTGGATTCATCTCCAAGCTTTGAACCGCCTCTTTGATTCCTTCATTGTTAAAATCATGTTTGTTGGAGTTGACTAGGCAAATTTCCACTAGGTCTTTAGCTAGATGTTCCTGAAAAAATTTAAAAGCCAAAGAATCGCAGTCATCAATTCTAAAACATGTAGAAGCATCACTAGAATGCTTTATTGCCTTAAAAATATTAAATATGACTTGCTCATCTCCTACTCTAAGAATCAGTTTACTATCTTGGATATCAATTAATGCTTTTCCTGTAGCGAGAAAAGGTCTTCCTAAAATTAAAGACATATCTACATCTTCATCCATGTCTATTACAATAAAATCCATTGAAAAAAAAATGAATTTATCTACCTTGACTAATACATCCTTTACGATACCTCGTGGATATTTGGTTGATCTATCAGCAAGTTGTAAAGATATTGTAGTGGATGTTGGTTCACCTAGTCCTAATATTTTAAAGATAGTGGTTGACATCAAATTAATACTAGCTCCTAAATCACAAAGTACCTTACCAAATTCAATGGAACCAATGATACAAGGGATAGAAATACTATATGGTCAAAGTTGTCTGTGAGCAACTCTGAATTAGATACTTTAGTTGTCATCTCTCCTTTTTCTGTTTCTTTGGATATATCCTCCTGTTGTCCACCAATTTTCTTACCACTTCTCAATGTTATCGTCTTGACATGCTCCTTACGATTCTTTTCAATGTACAATGCATTTGTCCAGAAACCATGTTTTCCAGTTGTCTCATCTGAATTTCTAGATTCCTCACACATGCTTTCACATTGTTGAAGCGGGATTCAGATATGCTGATAAATTTTGTCATTAATTCTTCTAGGTTGGACTTTCTCTCCTGAGGTACGAATCCTGGAGATTGTTGTCTAGCTGCTTGGTTGTTCCATGAGAAGTTTGGATGCTCTCTCCATCCGGGATTATATGTATTGGAGTAAGGATTACGCTTCTAATAGTTGCCAACATAATTTTCCTCTTCTATTGTGGAACCGGCAAATTTGTTGACAACTTGGAAACTTGTACTTGCTTGCCCCATTGCTCCACATGAATCATAGCTTGGTGTTTTTACATGCATCACTTGAGCACCCATGTTATCTATCTTTTTATTTAATGTTTCAAGATGTGTAGTAATACGTGTAAGGGAAACAATTTCACTAACTCTAGCCACCTTCTTTGGTTGATAATGCTCAGCTTGTCATTGAAAGCTATTTGTGGCAATTTCATCAATTACCTCATAGCTTTCTTCTAGTGTTTTTTTCATGAGCGTACCTCCAGCAGCATTGTCAATGGTGGCACAGCTAGTGGGCGCTAATCCATTGTAAAATGTTTGGATTTGCATCCAAAGTGGAAGTCCATGGCGCGAACACTGCCTTAACAACTCCCTAAATCTTTCCCAAGCTTCATATAAAGATTCCCAATCGAATTGCACAAAGTTTGAGATTTCATGGCGTATCTTATCCGTTTTGCTTGGGGGATAAAATTTTGTCAGAAATTTTTGTGCCATATCAGCCCAAGTGGTGATGGAATTTGGTGGAAGCGATTACAACCACGTTTTTTCTCTGTCCCTTAGAGAAAATAGGAAAACTCATAGCCTTATTGCATCATCGGAGACACCATTATATTTAAAGGTATCGTATAACTCCAAGAAACTAGCAATATGGGCATTGGAATTATCTGTAGGGAAACCTCCAAATGAGTAGGATTATTAGATCATTTGAATAACTTGAGACTTAATTTCAAAGTTGTTTGCTTGGATTGTTGGCCTCATTATACTTGATCTAACACCACCCACTTGTGGTGTTACAAAATCACCTATTATCGTTCTTACATTATCTTATTGTTCCATCTTCGGTGTATGTAAAATTCTCTCGATTTCTGGATCAAAACCAACAAGTCCTTGTCCCTTGGCATACTTGTCAAATTTTATATTTTGTTTTGATGATAACAGTAAATGCAAGTATACTAAACTAAAGTATCAGAAAATGCAAGTAGGAAAACAGAAAGTGCAGTAGAGAATAAATTCTAGATTAAAGATAAAAATAAGAATTTCAATATTGCTTAAAATATAATCCTCGACAACGGCACCAAAAACTTGACCATTGTAATTTTAACTGGTAAAACAGCAAATGCACTGATCGCATAATAATTGGTAAATAAATACCGGGTTGTTGAACCCATAAGGATTGTGTAAACAAGTAGTGAAATTATGTTATCCTCGCTTTATCTTGACAATGAAATAGTTGATGATTGTCTAAACTAATACAGATAAAATAGAGTGAGTTTAAAGAAAGTGAGAGGTGACTAAGGCTTAGGTTTGCTAATTCACTTCAATATAATGTTAGCGCGGCTATGACTTGTGTTCTCATGTAACAGCGAGATTTCCTGAAACCATTAATATTCCCTCTTGAGCAATATTAACACTACTATTGTCTAATAACCCATATTATTTTTAATATGAGTTTAGGGAGACGCTAGTGCATTAAGATTTGTGAAATCCTCTAGTTTTCAATATAGGAATGTGACATCTATGTTTATAACTACTGCATGTATTAGGTTATATATTTTTATAAAAACTTGATCCATGGTGTTTTATTACTCGAGATTTCATACAATATCTCCTCTCGGTCTCAATTGCACAAAACATAACATTCACAAGGTGATCAATCTTATGAAAGCATTAAGAGCATAATAATCACTTGATCATGATAATCTTGTCAACCATAGCTTAATAGCAATGCATATTCATGAATTAGCAAACCTTCACCTTAGCTCTATGGAATTTAGTTCATGAATATAGTTGTGGAGAACAAAACAGAACATTCAACAAGCCAACAAACATGAATTTCAAGGGATTAGCGGTAAGAAAAAGTGCACCAATGGTATTCAACAAATTTCCTTTCTTCCTTCCTTGTTAGTAGCTATGTAAAACCGTTCACATCAGAATTGAAAATATTTCATTGCATGTGGCATATTCATGATCCAAACAACAGATATACAAAAAGTATGAGGAAATATTTTTTAGAAAAAGAACTTGAACGGTGTTGACTAGAATCTGGTTACACAATCATGTTCCGAATGGGTGCAGCAATCATAAGCAAAGGGCGATATCCAAACCTAATCTAAGGCTTACACTCGAAGATGGATCTAGAATAATAACCTTTGTAACTACTCATCTTTTTCTACAATCACGAAACAGAAAGAAATGAGAATGAACCTACAGGATAGCAAACCACATAGTTATACCATATACTTGACTGTTTTCGTGTAATTCACTGGCTGCTAGATGCGGTCCTCTCCTTCGCCCCTCCTTCTTCTCCTCCTCCTCCTCAATGGGTCGTCCCTTTTATCGATGGAATTCAACAATCCAACACATCAGCAAGGATGTCAGCAAATCTGACAAACCCTCTTAGTAAATCTCGACCCACTGAAAATCAGGCCAATGCAAATAGACACGATTTGATGCTTTTGGTGGAAAAAGAATCCCAAAATCCGGTCTTCAGCAATTGCTACTGGACTGGTTTGGGGCATGCTGGATTGGAACGAAATGGGTTAGAGCCTCGTTTTCGATGGGCTCCTCTTCATTGTGTGTTCTACGTATGGATTTGGCTGGACTTTGGTTGCTTTATGATTGGTTTTGTGTCTTGGCCTATGGCTATTTCAGGGCTGGTTTGTTTCGAAAACAACGACAAATGATGGGCTATTTTATGGGTTGGGCCTGCTGTTTTTTTTTTTTGGCCGGATGGTTTATGCTGGTTTTTTGGTGGCTGGTTTGCGGATAAAATGTGACAGAAAATTTGCTGGTTCGTGCGTTTTTGGAGCTGTGTGGCTAATACATGGAGATCTTGAAAGTGGTAGATCTTGATCTTATCTTTTCGTGGCCACTTGAATCACTTCAATCGGAGCTTTGTAGCCAAAGTTATGGCAAAAATCCCATGAGATGTCAAAATTTGTAATTTTCACCGAATTTGATCTTGAAATGTAATAATAACCATATTCAACATATTTTTCATCCAATTATCCAAAAACAATACTAAGTAAAAGAAGGTTAAATTCACGTAAAATGATTCCGATCAATTACTTAATTTCATCTTATTTTGTGAACATGAGAGCAAGAGTTGTATTTTGTGAAGATGCGAGTACGGAGTATTATTTTGATTATTCATTCATTATCTTTTATAGTAACTCATGTTCGGTTAATTGATAAATAAATATTGTTATTTTTTAAATGGATATACAAACTGCAAGTTCAATTTGGATTTTAAAATTTTTTAATATTAGCTTAATTAATTAATCTTTATAATTTTGTCAAATAAACAAACAAATATTCTTTACAATTATTTCTTTGTTTTTGCCATTTTCTTAAGAAATTTATTCCATTCCTTTATTCATTACTGCGATCCAAACATCATAAAATCAAACATTCCATACTAACAATCCAACCAAGCAGTTTCAATGGAATGTAGTGGCCTATTCCATTCCTCACTGCATTCCACCGAGGAAACAGAATCCATTCCTTCTCAGAATCTTTCTTGCAATCCAAAAGAGCATAACCGCAAGCATCACCCCGAAATCAAAATCCTCAAAAACTTCAATGGCGTCGAATTCCTTATCGTCAATGGAGAGTGTGGATCGAGATCTCTGGTTTACTTATGCAGACATCTCTGTTCAAGTGCTAGAAATCCTCCTCCTCAAGATCTAGAGTCGTCGCTGCAGCCGTTCGAGAGTCGACACATTGATCACTGCTCTAATCTTCCTCAAGATCTAGAGTCGCCGCCATAGCCGTTCTACATATGCCAAGTAAACCAGGTGTTGTTTAGTGCTAATCCTGTAAAGATCTTGATTGTTTCTTAATTAGGCTTAAAGTAAAGCAAACATGGTATCTAATTTGGGATAGCAGGATTGTTGTCTTCAGATTAGTATATATAGAAAACACTAGATTTGTCACGTGAACGATTTAATTTTCACCGTTTATTCATAAACTTAATGGTACGGGTAATATTAGAACATACAAATAAAGATATTATCTGTTATAAATAAAAAAAATATCTCAATGATCTCCTCTTATGTTCTTAATATTGCAACACCAATTAGCCTCAATATGCAATGTCCAAGTGAATAATGAACCAGCAAAGGAAACGAACTTCAAGCAATTGTCAACAAGTCTTAGAAATTAAAAATTTTAAACTCGAACAACTATCAAGAATGTCCAAATAAGAGCAAACTAAAACGAAAGCTCCTCCATAGAGTGACAACTCTACTCGTTGAGCAAATCATCATCAAGATTCAGATTAAGCTTCTCAGACTCCTTCATTTCCATATCTTCCACTGTAGGTAACCAAAACATGAATATCATAAGTAAATATGTATCCAAAATAATATACCATAGTATAAATGGTATCTAGTTCTACTACAAGAACTTAGCACAATTTTCACAAAGGAAAAAATGAATATCAATAGGCATTATGATCTAGTTTACCATCAGAACTAACAGTTTCCTTAAAAGAACCGTTTCATGTTTTCATTTGGAAGGCTATAATCAACATGCCTAAACATATAAGTTTGTTGTATCATCAAATTTTGGAATCACACTTCAAACCATGTAAGACTTATCATCAAATATGGAATGATATAAAGTCGATTATAACATCATTGATACATATCAGACAATTCTTATATCCATATTTAAAAATATTAAATACTAATATTTTATGGAAAGATTTGCCACATCATTAAATTTGGAATTACATAACAATTCCTCGCAGTCAAAACTTTGTACTAAATTGTCAGAATATTCGAATTACCTCGAATGTCTATTCGACTAGATTTTCAAAGTTCTCTATATTTGAACTCATTCAAAATGACAAGAAATGATTAAGACCTTTCTATAAAGTCTTTAATCTCATCTCCTCCACATTTTTGAATATCGATCTTTGGACAAACCTTTAGTAAGAAAATCTGAAATATTATTCTTAGACATCACGTAAGTCAAAGTGATAATTCCATGTTCAGTCAAATAATTAAGCATCTGTTGTTTAAGTCAAATAAGCCTCCTTTTTCCATTAAAGAGTGAATTATTGACCATCGTTATAGCAACTTGATTATCGTAGAACATCTAAAATCGAGTTTATCTTAAACTTTTGTAATGGAAGATCTAAAATTAAGTCAAGTATCCACTCCGCTTCATCAGCCATAGAAGGTAGAGAATAGAGTTCTGACTCCATAGACGACAACGCTATACATGTCTGTCTTTTATTTTTCCTAACTACAACAGCTCCACCCTAGAAAAAAAAAAAAAAACCTGTAGTAGACTTGATGTCTCCATTTCTGAGCTCCAAGTAACGTCAGAATATCCTCCCAAAATTGAAAGATGATTTGCATAGCATAAAGCATATGCGTGAGTACCCTTAAAGGTACCTCATCAATCTCGCAAGAGCATCCTAGTGGTGCTTAGTAGGATTTCTAGTGAAACGAATTAACATGCTTATCGTAAAAGGTATGTCAGGTCTAGTGTAATTTATAGCATACATAAGACTACCAACCAACTTAGAATACTCTAGCGGGTTCACAGCAGAACCCTCATTCGGTTTTAGCCGTTTGCTATAATCATAAGATGTCTCAACAGCTTTGCACTCACGGTATCCCCATTTAGAAAGTAGCTTCTCAATATAATGAGACTGACTAAGGGTGATCATTCCTTGTCGTTCAAAACCTACTTTCATGTCGAGTATAGTGCATCCTTGGTTGTAACTTCTCTTCGCTAATATGATAGCATGCATGACAACCAAAAACACGAAGCTTGGAGTAATCAGCGGGTTTACTAGACCAAGCCTCATAAGGTGTCTTCATAAATAATGTTGAGGAGGGTGACCTATTTGCCAAATAACAGACCGTCATAACTGCTTCAGTCCAAAGCTTTTCCTTCAGCCAATCACTAATCAACATGCATCGTGCTCTAATCAACATGAGCGTTCAGTTCGTGCACTCTGCTGGGATGTATATAGGTATGGCAAGATCACGCACGAGATATGAGATCCATCTATCCGAAGCAGTGACAACCAATGCCTTGTATTTAACTTCTCTGCTCGAGCATGATATAATAGGTTGATTCTTTCATTCCTAAGATATTTATTAATGGAAATTTCTAGCATATTTCATCGTTATTTTTCTATGTGAATATTTCAAGGTTGTTATCGCTAACAACGTTGTATGACATCGAATATTTCAGATTAAGTAGGATAACATCCTACAACTACCTCGTGGTGCTATTAGTTAATGGGACGAGGTTGTTGGTAATCCATCCAAGATGTGAGAAGATATGTTCTTTTCCAACAGAAAGATATGAAATATTTTTATCTTGAGAGATATTAGATTTTCTTTAATTATGTTTATTAGAGGAATCTTTATATCTTTATTAGAAGATTTTAAAGCTTAGGAAAAAGGATATATATATGTCTTAGATGTCGTCTAGGTTTCGATGTTAATCGTCGAGGGTTTTGGCGGTCAAGAAAAGTGAGAGAGGGAGACATATGTAGGAGAAAAATAACATGAAGGTGATTTGTGATTTTATTCCCTTCGATTAAATTATTTCTCGATTAGGCATTTTCTTGTATTCCTAAACGTTGGTTTTGGTTATAGTGGAATCTTGATCATGATATATTCGTGGTGTTCTTTTATTTCTTGATATTTTGCTGCATATTCGTGCTTGGTGGCGGTTGGTGTTGTTGTTTCTTGATCTCGTTTGTTCCTATCTTTGGTACTAGAGGTTCTGTTCGGAAAGACGGTTCTTAACGACTAACTAGATCTGTTACGAGAATCGACTCTTTGATTAATTTTGCTGTGCAAGTTTGTTCGTTATTTTGCTTATTATCGCCCTTAATCCCAACAGTTGTGCGGCTGCCAACCCTAACACTCAGCATGATGAGAAATATGTTTAGTGAAAATGATGCTATTGGGATGAAATACACTTCTTGCTGAAGTTTTGAGAAGGCAAACAACCACAACATAGTGTAGTTCAATTCTCTTCAACTGTTAATGCAAATCACCCTTTATATCATACACCAGCATAGGTTGGTTTGTTGAGGTCTTGTTAGTAGTTTATTGAGATCATATTTTCTGGTTTGTACTGGATATGACTCATGACGTGACCTATGAGTTTTCAAATTAGTTACAAATTTGTCTCTATTTTTTGTGGATTATTCTCTTGTTTTTCTCGCTTGATGAGATTAAATCTTTGTTTGAGTCTAATTGTTGATTTTTCATTATTTTCTAGTTGAGACCTCATCCGTGCCATAATTATTACAATACTTATTATTTTGAACCGTCATACAAATCTTACAACACTTACTTTATTTTCTAATTTAAAAATAATTTCATACTAAAATAACCATAATATCCTTGAATATTTCACTATCTCCTTCCTAATTTTTTTTATCCTTTCACATCCAATCCACTACCATCATCAAAAAAGCACAATATACTAATCAAAATATACTAAATTCAACACATATATAAAAAAACATCCGGATCAAACCGTTGCAAGAGTTGTGATATTCCCTCCGTTCTATAATATAAACAACACTTATCTATTTAGGCTGTTCCAAAATATATGCGACATACTATATTTAGTAACCTTTTCACATAAAAAGAATATCAAAACAATCACCATCTGCTACGGTATACCTATTATCCTGGCACAATAAACCACACTATCAAAAAAAAAAATTTTTTTCATCAAATTTCACATAAATTGAACACATACATAAATCAGCATGCGAGTTCAAATCATTTTCTATATTTTGGAATGGAGGGAGTATTATTTACTCCCTCTGTCCCATAATAAGTGCACCACTTGTTTTTTTTTTTTTTTTTTTATGTCTCATGATAATTATAACACTATCTTATTTGAAAAGTTTTTATCTAAAAAAATATAAAATCAATTAAACTCAATCACAATATACCTACTATCTTCCGTCATAACTACTACAGTAAACCTCACTATCATCAAAAAAATTTTTTTTTTCATCAAATTTATTATATATACAAATACACTAACTCATCATATGATATGGAGGACAGCGGCATGCCATGCATCATTAAATCACAACATATATTTAATACAAATAAATAAATCACCATCCATTATTTATTTTACTAAATGACAATAAAAAACACAACAAAATTCACAATAAAAAATCTATTATATACATAAATCTATTATATATAGAAGTACACTAACTCATTAGATGGTATACGGGTCGGCGACACGCCATGCATCATTAAATCACAATAAAATCACAACATATATTTAACACAAACAAATAAATCACCAACCATTATTTATTTTACTAAATGACAATCTATTATATATAAGTACACTAACTCATCAGATGATATATGGGACGACGACATGCCATGCATCATTAAATCACAACAAAATCACAACATATGTTTAACACAAACAAATAAATCACCATCCATTATTTATTTTACTAAATGATAATAAAAAAACACAATAAAAAGATCTATTATATACATAAAAACATCAATGCCCACACAACTCTATTATCTACTATATATAGAAATCCACAAAGTCATCTGATAGTATGAGGGACAACGACATGCCATCCATTTAAGTATCTATTCGACATAAAATCAAACATAAAATAATGTATTTTTAAAAGAAAGAAATATGCAAAAATATTTACTTCACACAGAATTATCTTTCTATATGACATAACTTATTACCTCCGATCCAATTTAATTATAACACGTTTCTTTTTTAGCCGTCCCAATATAAATATAACATTCCCGTTGAGGTAATGTTTTACTATAAAAAAAACCAAAATTAATCACATTGTTAAAGTATACCCACTATCTCTCTCGCAAGTGATACAATAAACTTCACTATCATTTAAAAAATATTATTTTTTCATCAAAATTCACAAAAATTCAATACTCATATAAATTCTTGTGGCAGATCAACATGTTATAATTCAATTGAGTTGATGGGAGTATTTAACACTATTATTTGATTAAAAATTTTCATTCGGTGTAGCGTATGGAGGATTATTTTAGTTCAATAAATATTCAACAGACACATAAAATTTTGTACCGATCAATTTATTGTATTTATTATGTGACAGACGGAATACATATTTTTGAAGATTAATAAAGGATTATCATGCTTTGAGTAATATTTTTTCAATAGTCAAGTCTACAAGAAGTCTAAAGCAGATCTCTTAGAATCTGCAAGCCGTATTTTAGTGCTGCTCTCCCCGTCCCAGTCTTCCAAACATATGATCCTTTGCACCATTATCTTAGGTATCATACAAGTTGACGCAACCATGTTTTTCTTGTTTATTGTGTGTTCGCCTATATGAATGGAGGATTATGGAGAGTCGATGTCCTGTGCTAATTTGATAACAATTGAGAGGGCTAGCTATATTCTGCAATGAATTTAATTACAAGCAACTTGGATTGACCTATGTTCATATGCATTCTCAATTTTTCTCTTCTGTTGGTGTTTGCTGAAGTTCTGAGAAGGCCAACAACCACAATATAGTACAGCTCTCTTTAATCATAATTGTGTGCATATCACTGTGCATATCATCATATAGCACCATAGCAGCATGATCGTAGGTGTGTTGCAGGGAAAACACCCCATCTCCTATCTCTGAATCGATGACAACAACAGTATGTGGTATCCTAGGGGGATTTGATTTATCCGAATCAATACGAACAAGAGGGAAATGCTAAATTCTATACACATATCAGTTTACACAACTCCTCCAGCCTTGCAGGAGTGAAGCTTGTTAAAGGCAGAACCCTGAAGTTGTCATTGTCTATGCAAGTGATTGTCAACTGTCCACCGCTGATAGTTGCAGTTGAATGGAGGAGGAGTTAACTGATATTTCATGTAACAGCAAGGCTTCTTCGCAAACGCACCAGACAAGAATGGTCGTTGGTGTCACAGGTCCAGCTTCTCGAAGGAACGCAATCGATATACTTGCACCAGCTGCAATACTCGCCAAGATTCACCCCATGGATGACCATGATAAGACAGCATATCAAACTGCATCAGAAAGCACAGTGCACACTCTTAAAGTTAGTACCAAGCAGCTTTTCATATATGCGTTCCTTATTTTCCCGATTTCAACCTAAGCTTACATGAAGCAGAATACGACGAGAGAGATGCTCCTTTGAAGAGGCCTGCCCAGT
Organism: Drosera capensis; assembly: GCA_001925005.1. Lineage (NCBI taxonomy): Eukaryota > Viridiplantae > Streptophyta > Magnoliopsida > Caryophyllales > Droseraceae > Drosera > Drosera capensis. The sequence continues at coordinate 72,270 of LIEC01012508.1, read as the reverse complement.
TTCTGCTTGAATGCTATCGACCTCTTTGTGCCATAGTCGAATATCCCGTTGTTTGAACCCACCTTTCCAAACTGTGGTGAAAAGAAAAGGACAAATCCAAGGAGGAATCCCGATATAAATCCACCAATGCTAGCAAAGTTATCCACATGAGGCAGTAAACCGACTATAAAATTGATGTTGGAGATGAAGCACAGAGCGACCAGGGCTAGAATCTGCAGTCAAACAAAAGGGTGTAAGATTCTTAGTCCTGGTGACGATCGTACAAATTAGGAAGAGTGAATGGTAATAGGACCTTCTTGTTATATGTATTCCAGTTGCGGACGAGCTCAGAGAGCATAGAACCAACTAAGCCGAAGAGGGCACCCGAGGAACAAGCTTCAGGACTACTTCGGACAAAAAGCGCGCCGATCAAGGCTCCAGTAAGCCCTGAGCATATGTAGATGATTCCAACCCTCGCTGAAAATAGGTACCCCAGTAAGTTCATATGATTTCGGGAGGATGGCAACAACTTGAATATAACTCACATAACAAAGGAACTGTAATTACAAGGTCCAAACTTCAGCTCTAATTGAATGGCAACAAAGATAATACTAGCGAGGCTGATGAACAAATGGAGAACACCAGCATGCAACCACGGGCTTGTGAAGAGACGCCGGATTTGACTTTCGTTTAGCAAATGTTTCTCTCTCAGAGCACCCATTTTGTCCAACCTATAATCAGAGAGGATAAGGCCAAGGATAGGTTTTGGCAACTAAGAGGATTATATGCTATTTTATTGTTTGCTTGGTTGTTTAGCCAAACCATTGATATATCCCAGTAGCAAAACTCAAATTAATGGTATGACAATGCATAAACGAAGAACTTGGACACAGTCAATGAGCATAAACAGCAAGACCCTTAGAAACATCAAGGCAAAAAGCCACCTTAGGTAAGCAAATAGTACAAGGGTGCGAATGGGAAAGACACCCCGCAAATCATTTGAAACACTCGTGTAGGAGGTTCCATGTTGAAAACCATGGATAGCAAGAAAACAAAAGCCTAATTAACCATTCAACATTTCAGTTGTTCCCCTAGGATCCTAATAAACATCATAGAACAAACCTCCCATACTCGCCGGAAAACAGAAGACTTATTGATTAGATTAACATCTACACATGAAGGAACAAATGCTAGTATCATAGCTGATTATCTGCCTCTCCCGTGTACTAAAAAAACCGTGAAACGTCAACATCATTCTTGGTTACTTGCCCCTCAACACATGGGGTTCTGATCAACTCTTTCTTTTGTTACAAAATCATACATAATAAAGAATAAAATGAATACCCAACCACTGGTAGAAGGAATACAAGTAGGTTTACCCACCGGTGAAATAGTGACATGTGAGTTCGTTGTTCCTCAAACATCAGTAATGATTGGAGAGGAAGAATTTTCTGTAAATTTGATCGTCGTAGACTTGTATGATTTCGAGATAGTTCTCGGAATAAATTGGCTTGAAAGACATAAGATAGCTATGGACTGTGAGAAAAAACAATAAAGTTGCAGAGTCCAAAAGGTAGGAGATTACTTTTCCATGGGGAAGGATCAAGACCTCACTTGCAGATAGTGTCTGCTATGATAGTTAGCAAACTTCTCAAGAAAGGGTGTCAAGGTTTCTTATGCAGTCTCGAGTCAACGGTGCAACATGAGCTTAGTGTCGATGATATACCTGTGGTACGAGATTATCCTGACATTTTTCCGGATGAACTGCCAGGACTACCCCCAACTCGAGAGCTGAATTTCAGCATTGAAGTAGTACCTGGAGCAGCACCTATCTCGAAGGCACCGTATCGCATGGCCCCAGCTGAGCTCAAGGAGTTGAAGTCTCAACTTGAAGAACTGTTGGAAAAAGGTTATATACGACCTAGTGTTTCCCCATGGGGAGCACCTCTCTTGTTTGTGAAGAAAAAGGATGGAAGCATGAGACTATGCATTGACTACCGGGAGCTCAAAAAGATCACCATCAAGAACCGCTATCCTTTACCTTGGATCGATGATCTATTTGACCAACTTCAGGGAGGTAGTATGTATTACAATATAGATCTTCGATTAGGGTATCACCAGTTATGCATTAAGGCTGACGACATTTCAAAAACCGCATTCAGGACTCGTTATGGTCACCATGAGTTCGTGGTCATGGCGTTTGGTTTCACGAATGCACCTGTGGTTTTCATGGACCTGATGAACAGGGTCTTCAAGCCGTATCTGGACTGTTTCGTCGTAATGTTCATCGATGACATGCTTGTTTACTCTCGTGATCATTGGGAGCATGAAGAGCACCTACGGACTACCTTGAAGGCATTACGAGAAAATGAGTTATATGCCAAGTTTAAGAAATTTGAATTCTGATTGAAAGAAGTAGCTTTCTTGGGACATTTGATTCCTGGAGAAGAGGTTAAGGTAGACCCTAAGAAAATAGAAGCGATTACTGAATGGTCTAGACCGTCAAATGTGGCTAAAATTAGAAGTTTCTTGGGACTAGTAGGATATTATCGAAGGTTCGTGGAAGGCTTCTCTAAGATCGCAATACCGATATCCAAACTTACAAGGAATCAACGAAGTTTGATTAGACAGAAAAGTGCGAGAATGGTTTTCAGGAATTAAAAGACCGACTTACCTTGGCTCCTATTTTGGCTTTACCTTCAGGAGAGGAGGGGTTTTATATTTATAGGGACGCTTTCAAGCAAGGCTTGGGATGCGTATTGATGTAGCATGACAAAGTAATAGCATATGCGTCAAGATAATTGAAGCCATATGAGCTTAATTATCCCACTCATGATTTGGAACTAGCAGCGGTAGTTTTTTTCTTAAAGATTTAGAGACTATTATTTATATGGTATTTCGTGTTGGATTTATACGGATCACAAGAGTTTGAATTATATTTTCACTCAGAAGGAGTTGAACATGAGGCAACGAAGATGGCTTGAGTTATTGAAGGATTATGACCTGGATATTCAGTACCATCTGGGCAAAGCTAATGTTGTAGCTGATGTTTTGAGCCGTAAGTCTAGAAGGACAGAAGGGAGTCTTAACAAGTCGATGATTACACAAGACAAGTTGTTTGAAGACTTCTGTAAGTTAAACATTACAGTGGTCCCCGAGCCTCCTATAGGTTTTCTAGGGTACATGTAAGTCCAGTCCACCTTGCATGAGAAGATTTTGCAGGCTCAAGGGAGTGATGAACAGGCACAACGAATCAGACAAGGAGTTTAAGATAGAAAGGCACCTGGATTCAATGTCCATGAAGATGGATCTTTGAGATTCCATGGAAGATTGTGTGATCCGAATGATGAGGAACTTAAGCGAAAAATCCTTGAGGAAGCACATCAGACACCGTATTCCGTACACCCTGGAGGCAATAAGCTGTATCAGGATCTTCGTCAATGCTTTTTGTGGAGTAACATGAAACGGGAGGTTGCTGAATTCGTAGCCAAGTGTATTACCTATCAACAGGTAAAGATCGAGCACCAAAGACCAAGAGGGTTACTACAGCCCTTGGAGATACCGATATGGAAATGAGATTCAATTTTCATGGACTTCATTGTAGGACTATCACCTATAATTCATGGTATGAACTCGATATGGGTGATAGTGGATAGATTGACAAAGTCAACTCACTTTCTTTCCATCAAAACTTCTTGGAGTGTTGATCGTCTAGTAGACATGTATGTTAGAGAGATCGTGAAGTTACATGGTGCTCTGAGTTCTATAATATCTGATAAGGATACTAGGTTTCAAACACGGTTCTGGCAAGGTTTACAAAAGACTTTTGGAACTATATTGAATTTCAGCACGACTTTTCACCCTACTTCTAATGGTCAGACTGAGCGTACGATACAAACTCTGGAAGATATGTTAAGGATGTGTTTCCTTGACTTTAAGGGTTCATGGGATCATCGCTTGCCATTGGTGAAGTTCGTTTATAACAATAGCTATCATGCTAGCATCAGCATGGCGCCATTCGAGGCTTTATATGGGAGAAAATGTCGATCCCCCATTTGCTGGGATGATATCGAAGACACTCTGGTAGTGGGACCAGAGTTAGCATGGGAAACCGCAGAAACGATCAAGCTCATTCAAACCCGGATGAAGACAGCTCAAGATCGTCAAAAGAGTCATGCAGACGTGAGAAGAAGGCCACTAGAGTTTCAAGTTGGTGATTATGTTTTCTTGAAAGTTTCACCTACCAAGGGTGTCATGACGTTTGGAAAGAAAGAAAAACTCAGTCCTCGTTACATAGGTCCATTTGAAATCCAATAAAAGATTGATGAAGTGGCCTATTGGTTGGCATTGCCGATAGGGTTAGCTGGCATTCATAATGTCTTCCATGTTTCTATGTTGAGGAAATATGAACCTGACTCTAAACATGTGATTCAACATGAACAAGTAAAACTCAATGAGGACCTGTGTTATGAAGAAAGACCGAAGGAAATAGTGGATCACATGGTAAAAATTCTCAAATGGAGAGGTGTCATTGGTAAAGGTACGATGGACTAACCATACCACAATGGAAGCAACATGGGAGCTGAAAGAGGATATGAGGAAGCGATAACCTTACTTATTCTCAAGTAAGCTCCTACTCTTTACTTTAATCAAGTTTCGAGGATGAAACTCCTTGAATTTTTAAGAATAAGGAAATATATATTTAGATATGATAGGATATCTTTGAACGATGCAAGAATCCCGTGAAAATCTCAACCGCTTTCATAAATATTTTAACTACATGTCGATATAAATACTTTCAAAATGGATTAGCTTCACAAATTTTGACCTAGCATCCTGAGAAGAAGCCTAAGCATTTTGAGGAAAATAAAGACAGAGAAAGGGTAAGATTTTGACTTTCATTTTTGTTTTTGTCTCGTATGTATGTTAACCTGCCCTGCCAGATTTCGGCCGTCCCGACTCCTTAACTCGTCCCTGACGACCTCCGGCCACCCAAGACGTTGGGAACCACTAGCAGTCCCCGCGTACAGCGTCGCCGCCTGGAGTTCCCTCACCGCCTTGGCCTCGCTGGAGCTACCCGATGCCGCCTTGCCTTCGCCAACGATGTCCGTCCTCGTCGACCCGTCTTCCCGACGTCGAAATAACTAGGAACGGTCGGAATTCGACCTTTCATGAATGGCGACGAACGAAGCTTGGCCAGTACCACAACCCCAATCAGATCCAGCACCGCCCTTGCCCTCACTGCCTCTAGTCGGAACAGCTGAGCCTTGGAAAATCATTGTTGTCTCGCACTAGCTCGCGCTTCGCTTTGCCAGCGATGCTCTGCCCTCATTAACCGGCCGGGGTTGACTGCCCTGTTTTTCCCTTGCCTTTCCCGATCTCTGTAGGCTTTGGTTGTGATGGGTTATCCTTCTCTGTGACATACAAAGATGAGGAAAGGGGAAAGGGTCTCCCATGAACTTTAGATTATAATATTATGTGCATAATCTCATTATTTGTGTATGTGTGTGTGCAAATATTTGTTGCACACAAGGTTATGAGTGGTACTTATGTTGAAGGTGTGGATATTATAGGTATAGTTGATGCGCAGGAGCAGAATTAGGCACAACGGTTTAGCTATCTTTTGATTTTAATCATGACGAAGTAACACACATCGTTATCCTGAATTAAATTAAATGCTTGGGTATGCGTGACTTGATTTGGTGTGACTCTTTGATCACATACTTGAATATTAAATAAAAGAATAAATCTTGATGTGCTTGTTTGTCTTGTATGTTGAATTGCATGCCTAAATGGATAACAATGTAACCTGTAGAATATTATAGATTATAATAAATTTCTAAATTCCTAAATATTGCTTGCTGATGTGTGATATCTGAATATTATAAAACGATTATTAATTTTGTAACGAACTGTTAATCCTAGTAAACTTTATAAAACATTACAAAAATACCTGACCCCGATTGTTTATAATGGAATTATTTCCATTATCCTCGAGTATAATTTAATGTGACAAATTACAATATAAATGCCGTGACAGTTATCTGTTGTACATGGAAATTAATGAAATTAATTTCATAATACATGCTTAAAAATCTTGAAATATACATGCCGTGATAGTCACCTGCTGTACATGGAAATTAATGAAAATAATTTCATGATATGTGCTTGAAAATCTTGGAACCCTGAAAATCTTGAAAACTTGCAAATCTTGTTAAACATGGAATTAATGGGATTAATTTCATGTTTGCTTGAAGATACTGAAAACTTGAAATGAAGAAATTTTTATAAATAACAATGACTCGGAGAGTTATGTGTACTGGACTAGCTAAGGAGGGTGTGATAAACCCCTTTGCATGCAAGCAACGGCATTAATGGATGGTCGTGTTTGGTTATTATTAACCGTCTTGGGTCGACTACAGCGACCATGCTTGTTTAATTGTTTCTGGTACGGCCATACTAGGTAACGATTGAAATTCTTGTGGTAACTCCTCTCATGTCATAAACTTGTAAAAATCACGAAAGTCAACACGACAGGACATGAAATACATGAAGAGCATGACATGAACCTATAAAAGCCATGTCATCAACTTGTTCTAGCCACGAAAGAGAACACGACTTGACTTTTTTTTTTTTACCATTGAAAATAATAAGGTTATGTACAAGCTATGAAAGGGATGAATCAACATAAGCCATTCCCCTCATCTCCTTGCCTAACGGTTAAAAACCTAAGCTTCTATGGAGGGTTGCATACACGCATGCTACAAGTATTACAAGAGGTTCTCTCGAGTAGAACCATTATATCCATGATTGATTACATGACTCACGAAGCATGAACATATACAAACAACTTAGCCATCCAGTTTGATCTTCCAGTTGGCCAGTAGTTTCTTCTCATCCTCATTGAGGCGCTCTTTCCTAGCATAGGCAATGTCCATAGCTGTTTTGAACAAGTAAGTCTTCATAGCATGTTTGCACGGCTTTACAGCTCGAAAAATGATGTCATTTCTGTGCTTCCAAATGGTGTAGACCAAACTGCAAAACAGAAGCTGAATGATGATCCGTGTGGTTCTCTTCGCCTTGAGCGCCTTGTGTAAAGCCTCAAAGTATCCGATGCAGGAGTCCGCAACAGGGCCAGCAGAGAGGTCTGCAATAGAGGGATATCCTACAGCAGGGCAAAGGCCTGCAGCAGAGGGAAGGCCTGTAGTAGAGATGACGCCTGTAGTAGAGGTGAGATCGCCAACAGGGATAAAATTCACAGCACAATTTTGTCGTCATTCCTGCATCAAAGGGTTAAGGAAGCTGAATGAAAAGAATAAGTGATCATAGGTCTCCACTTCCTTCTTGCAGAAAACACATAGAACACTATCCAACAACCCCATTCCCATAAGTCGGTCTTGAGTATGAAGCCTTGAACCATAGAAGTTTCTACACCATAGAAAAGACAGAAATCCGTCCCTCCATGGATAACGGGAAGGAAAGAGCCATGAAGCAGGTCCAGAATAGCTGAAGGTAGCTGCCAGGCTAAGTCCTGATAAGGGAGTACAGCGTAGTATCCTTTGGGATTCGAGTGTTGTAGATAAAGGTGTTGGAAACCTTTAAATACAAGGGACCCAAAGAAGACCAAGAATCATACCATAGCTTGATAGATTGCCCGTCCCTAACCTTCCAACTGATTTGTTGCTAAGCCAATGGCCTAAGCTGTAACAATTGCCTCCAGTTCCACGAGCCAGCCTTTGAGATCTTCATTGACCAGAAGTTGTTGTTACGCACAAGATTAGCATACACCCATTCATTCCAGATGGTCCTTTCCCTCTAGGCAAGACCCCAAACATGTTTCAACATGAGGGCTTTGTTCCAGGTTGGTAACCAACGAAGCCTATGTCTTCCTTCCTTCTTGGGGAGACATATAGTTCTCCAAGCCACCTTCGCACCCGCAGCAGCCAATGATGGTCCCTTCCACAGAAACCTCTGGCATATGCTTTCGATCCCAAGGAGTACACTCTTAGGCATCAGAAAAACTCCAGTCCAGAATACTTGAATGGATTGCAGCACAGATTTGACAAGTAGTAACCTGCCAGCATAAGACAAAGTGCGATTCGCACAACTGGCTACTCGTTTAGCAATTTTGTCCATCAATGGTCTACAGTCTCTCGCCTTCGTGGTAAGAGGAATGCCCAAGTATCGTACTGGCAGAGATCCCTTTCCAAATCCCCAAATACGTCGGGCAGAATCTATGATGGAGGTATCACCCCCCGCCACAAAGAACTCACTCTTAGAGGTGTTAGGATGCAGACCCGAGAGTGAAGACAAAAGGTCAACCCCCTCCTTGAGCAGCTCTATAGATTCCAAGTTCTCTTCCGAAAATAGCAGCACATCATCAGCAAAGAACAGGTGGGATAGGCTAGTTTTCTTGCATCTCCAATGGAGCTTGAAGCCCGGTTTTCCAGTCTGAGCATCAAGTATTCCGCTCCATAGCCAAGATGAAGAGATAGGGGGCTAGTGGGTCACCTTGCCTAAGTCCTCTTCCAGCTGAGAAATAACCATGAAGTTCCCCTTTCACGTTGATAGAGAATTGGGCATTGCATGTGAGCTCCATAATCCAGGATATGAGCTGTTGTGGGAATCCAAAATCCCCAAGTGCCTCCTCCAGAAACTTCCAGCTAAGAGTGTCATAAGCCTTCATCATATCGACCTTGAAGGCAATCCTCGGGAGGTATGGCTTCAGATGATAATCATGGAGAAGTTCTTGGGCTAGCAGTATGTTATCGTTGATTTTCCTGTCTTTCAGAAAAGCACCCTGCGAAGGACTAATGAGAAGAGGCAATACATTGGCACATCGGTTAACAAGAAGCTTTGCAATGCATTTATAAATGGTGTTGCAGCAGGAGATCGGTCTGAAGTCGGTGATTTGTATGGGGTTATCACATTTTGGCATCAAGGCAATGACAGTAGAGTTAGCCTCCTTAAGCATCCTTCCATTCTGAAAGAACTCCTGAATAACCAGAATAACATCACTCCGGACTATATCCCAAGCATCAATGAAGAATTCCACTGAGAAGTCATCAGGACCAGGACTCTTGTTCCGAGCAAGGGAGAATAGGGTGTGCTGGATCTCCACTTTAGTTACTTCGGCAGTAAGCTGGTGCTTGTAGTCTTCCGGGACCGACCTCTTCACAAAAGGCATGAGATTAGGCACGGAGTTTGTTTGCGGTTGAGCTTCCATAAAGGAGCTGAAATGATCCACAATGAACTCCTGCAAATGGCCTTGTCCTTGGACTGTGGTCCCTTCATGGCTAACGAGCTCTGAAATCCACTTCCTGTTCTCCCTTGTCTTCACATAGTTGTGGAAGAACTTGGTGTTGTTATCCCCTTCTTACAACCACTGAACTCTGGATTTCTGCTTGTAGAATGACTCCTCCTGTAGCCTCAGTTAGGAGAAACTCATGACCGTCTCTCTTTCCCTTTCTGCAAGCAGTTCATCAAAGGGGTTTGCCTCAAGGGTTTGTTGTGCCTTCATCATGTCCTGTCTAGCATCCTGGACCTATTTGGATATGTCATGGAAATGCCTTCTACTGAAGTCTCGAAGCCTCAGTTTGACGGCTTTCAGCTTCTTGTAGAGTTTGAACATTGCACATCTATAAACATGTACCTACCATGTATCATAAACAATAGGAAGAAAGTCCGTATGCATAGACAAGAAGTGGTAGTACTTGAACGACGCCTTAATCGTCCTGCCCTCATCAACACGGACAACTACATGGGAATGATCAGAGATCCCAGGGGGGAGAAAGTCTGCTTCAGAGAAGTTGAACTCAGCCTGCCATTTGGAATTGCACAGAACCCTGTCAATCTTCCTGTAGCAAGCATGCTCTCCTTGGCTTTTGTTACTCTATGTGTACCTACAGCCTCTGTATCTAAGGTCATCAAGTGCAGCATTGTCAAGACAAGCAGAGAACTCATCAAAGGATGGAAGCCAATTGTTCGTGCCTCCTTGTCTATCAGCCATCTCTTTGATTGCATTGAAGTCCTAAAGAATCATCCATGGAATGCCATCAAATGAGTGCCCCTTGTCTTCAATGTCCATCCACAGAGATCTTCTCCTAACAAAAAGGTGCTCAGCATAGACAAAAGAGATGATGAACTCTCTATCCTGCTCGCCGTACCGTACTCTCCCATGAATGACTTGGTCTGATGTACAGAAAGGAATGAAGTCAAGGACTTTAGGGTCCCACCCGACCCATAACCTTCCTTTATCAGAACAAGAATAGTTAGCATAGGATTTCCAGGTTAGAAACATCGAGGAAAAAGTATCCGAGTACTTCTCTTCTTTCACCTTGGTATCCAGAATGGCAAACAAGCTCAGCTTCCTCCGTCTCACCAAGTTGCAGACTTCTGCTTTTTTTATTGGGAGTCCTAGACCCCTTACATTCCAAAAACCAACTAACATAAAAATTGTATAGATAGTTGGGAGGTGCACACTATCTCTTTCGATGTATAGTTGTAGTGCTAGACCCCGCTTTGGTCTTATTCTTCTTGGCCTTCTTCACTTTGGGACTAGCCGCGTTGTCAGAAGCTGCCCCCAGAGACTTTGGTGCCATGGTAGTAAGGCCAACCATAACCTGGTCCAGTACGATGTCTTCTTTTCGCTGGGATGCAGAAGAATTCCCTTCAGTGGAAGCTACTCCCATTGCGATCTCGGACTCTGTCTCAGGAACTGTGTCCATGACCTCCGTGCTCTCCTCATTTGCCTCGCATTCATCACTGTTGAGCACATTGGAGCTCTCATTACTACCATTGGTGTCCTCCTCTAGTGCCGCTGGAACCGGTTTTAGGGTAGCTGGCGGGCTCTTCTCTGAGATCACAATCCCATTTGATGCCTTCTTCTTCTTTCGTACCAATGTGAAACCTTCATCATCGGTAGGCGTCCTGTCAACAATGGTATTCTTGCCCTTGTCGACGACAGGAGCAATGACAGTGGCTGCAGCAGTAGGTGGACTACCCACATGGCCGAAGACATGATATTTTGGACAGACCTGTGGCTTCCATTGGTATTCGACCTTCAGGGGGAGGACAGAACTCCTCATCTTCACATAAACCTCGTCAAGAAGGAATTTATTTGCACAGACCTCGACACAAATTCTTGCGAATGCAATCTTGGTCATGTTCTCCGTGAAAAAGTCTGTGTAGAGTGGTTTGCCTATGAGGCTGGCAATACCACTCAGTCCAGAGCTCGTCCACAATGCCAAGGGGATATGAAAGGTGCCTCTGTGGATCCTCACCCACAGAGGCACCTTTTCGTGGGTCTTCTTACACATCACCAGCTCCGGGGTCCATTGTTGTAGGATGATAGGTCTTCCAGCAAACAACCACGGTCCTTTCTCCAATATCTTCTATCTCGTAGCTGCCTCAGGTATATGAAAGTAATAGAAACCAGACGCATCTGCTGTCACTTCCTCCAACCCCAGCTTGCTCCAGGCGCTCTTCGCGATCCTCTCCACGGTCATCATCGGTAATTTCCCGGAGATGAAATAGCCTATCAAATAGCTGCCCCATTTGGTCGTCGCCTCTGTAATAGCCTCCCCCGATGGTTCAAAAATCATTCGACCATCCTCACAGACCGGCTTGATGAAGCTGAATTTCATCTTCCTATCCAGCGGATTAGAATTCAGCATCGACGCAAAGGTTCGTCCTTGGCCAAACGAACCTTACGTGGCGTCAAACTTCGACCTCAACCTCGACTTTGCTGTCTGAGGTGGTTAGGTTCAGGACGTCGAGATGCATTCCCGGCCAGGTTTTAAAAATTCAAATATTATTGTTCACGTCGAGATTCATCTCGTGAACAGTGACTCCGTGCTTCGCAAATCCGGTTTCAACCATCTCCCGAGCAATGACAACATCATTACCAACCTAGGTATCAATGCTTGCAACGTGTCCATCATGATTCATGGTGAAATGGAACAAAAAACAGCCAAATCAAGGCCGAATTTCGTCAATTTGAGAACACAACTTGACTTGAAATGCATGAAAAGCCTTAAAAGCTTTAATAAAGACAAAGATGAACGAAAAAAGGATTAATCTCATTAACTTGAGATATTATACTGTATGTATATATATTTATATATGTATTCTTAGCTGGTTAATGATTGTTTGGTGTTGCTTGCATTGCCTACTGTTTGTGCATGTGAAACGCATGATATAATAAGCATGTCGGACCTTGGAGATGGACGTGTATCCTGTGTGTACTGGGCTTTTGAGCTCACGGTTACGTGTTCATTTCAGGTAATAAAGGTTCGAGGAAGGGTCTGTTACTTAGCAGGGATGATTAAATTCGGCATGTTGTAACATTACCCTTTTCTTTCTAGACATTGATTTTCATGTAATATAAGACAATGTAAGTTGGACATTTATTGCTAGTTCCTATGTTCTGATACTTAAACCCTTTGTAATCTTGTCGCCTTGCTTCAAATTGGTTTTGGGGCGACGATAACACCATATGTCGGACATGTATTGGATAGGAAATCTTAGGGCGTTACAATAAACAATACATGCCTAATATATATATACAGCTTAGGCATGACTCTAAATCACGGCGTGACTCAGCTCATCCAAATTCAGGAGTGACTCAACTCAGACGCCTCCAGGTGTGAAGCCTGGGGCATGTGAAGCCAGGCGTAAAGTGATATGATATGACTTCCATATGCGTGGGTCTTAAAGGCATGTTACTGTACAGTTCAATGTTTAACACACCCCTCTCAAGGTGGACGGTGCAAATCGAAAATGCCAAACTTGCCAGATAGATAAAGAAATTGAGCTCGGCCCAAAGCCTTGGTGAAAATATCAGCCCGTTGATAATGGATTCGAATGTGTTTGGCCTGAATATCACCAGCTTGGACCCGTTCGCGAATAACGTGACAATCAATCTCAATGTGTTTGGTGTGCTCGTGAAACACAGGGTTGGCAACAATGTGAATGGTAGATTGATTATCGCAATAAAGAATCATGGGATGTGGATGTACAAAGTACATGTCAGCCAACAGGGCCCATAGCTAGAGAAGTTCGCAGGTAGCCACGGTCATGGCCCGGCACTCGGCCTCAGCAGAAGAGCGCAAAATAGTGCCCTATTTCTTGGTGCGAGATGAGAGAGGACTGTCTCCCAACAACGTACAATAGCCTGTAACTGACCTATGGATGGTGGAGCAGGACGCCCAATCTGAATCGCAGTAGCCACTAAGCTGAAATACATTGTCAACACGTAAAAGAATACCTTTTCTAGGCAAAGACTTGAGGTATGAGAGGATTCGGAATGCGACATCCATGTGACCCTGGTGAGATGAGTGATGAACTGACTGAGAGTGTTAACCGCAAAGGTTATCTCACGCCGGGTAATAGTCAGATAGATCAGACGCCCAACCAGGTGCCGATATATGCCAGGATCCTTGAGTGACAGGCCATCAGTGGGGTTTAACTTTAGGTTTTGCTCCATAGGAAAATCGACTAGCTTGACCCTAAGGTAGCCGGCCTCCTTCAGAATGTCCAGGGTGTAAGAGGATTCGGAATGCGGCATCCATGTGAGCCTGGTGAGATGAGTGATAAACTCACTAACAGTGTTAACCGCAAAGGTTATCTCACGCTGGGTAAGAGTCAGATAGATCAGACGCCCAACCAGGTGCCAATATATGCCAGGATCCTTGAGTAACGGGCCATCAGTGGCGTTTAACTTCAGGTTTCGCTCCATAGGAAAATCAACTGGCTTGACCCCAAGGTAGCCGACCTCCTTCAGAATATCCAGGGTGTACTTCCGTTGAGATAAGAAAATACCCATACGCGAACGTGTAACTTTGATCCCCAAGAAATATTTCAGCTTATCCATATCTTTAATACAGAATTTGGACAAAATAAAGGCCTTGACCTGCTCAATATATGTCGGGTTACTACCTGTAATGATCATGTCATCAACGTAGATCATTACCAGGGTAATATATAAACCCGATGTAATAAAAAACAAGCAATGATCATTGGCCGACTGATGAAACCCAAAAGACTGAAGAGCACTAGAAAATTTTACGTATCAATTTTGCGTTGCCTACTTTAGGTCGTAGAGGGATTTGTTTAGCCGATAGACCGGCCGGGCATGTTTCGGCCCTTGGTGCACGTACCCCGGACGCAAGTACATATAGACCTCCTCGTCCAGATCACCCTACAAAAAAGCATTGTTAACCTTCATTTAGTGGAGGGCCCATCCCTTGGTGACGGTCAGGGCAAGTAGGCAGCGCACGGAGATGAGGTTGGCGACGGGTGCGAAAATCTCCTGCTAATCAACGGCTTTTTGCTGGGTAAAACCTTTGGCTACCAGACATGCCTTATACCGTTCAATGCTGCCGTCGGCCCGATATTTGATTTTGTAAACCCATTTGCAGCCGATGGCCCGTTTGTGTGGTAGCAAGGGCATAACAGTCAATGTGTTATTTTCTTCAAGGGACTAGATTTCGGCCTGCGTGGCGACCCATCATTTTGGATGTTGAACGGCGACAGAGAAGTTGGAGGGTTCGATTGCCGAATTGATGGTGGCGAGAAAAGCCCCTTATGGTTTCCTGAAAATCTATGATAAGCCAAATAATTTTTTATAGGATATTTAGTACTTGTCGGAGACTCTCAGAGCAGGTGACTGGAAGATGGACGCACCAAGGAGCATTGAAAATCAGCAAGGTATCCAGGGGTATTTTTGGATCGAAAGAAATGTCTCTATTGGACCGGCTGGGCCAGTTGCAAGCTGATTTCGGGTAAAGAAAGGAAATTTTGTGGTGGATTTTGAGGTAAAGAAGGAAAATTTTATGGTAGATTTTAAAGTAAATTTTTATAACGAAAAATAGATTCATGAAATATGACATCACGACTTACAATAAAAATATTTTCTTCGAAATCAAAAACTCTATAGCCTTTCTTACCTAGTGGATAACCTACAAATATATACTTTTTTTTACCGAGGGTCTAAATTTATTTGAATTGAAAGTGTGCACATAGCAAAGACGGTCAAAGGCTCGAAGATGTGTGTAGGATGGCTTTTTATGAAATAACATTTACAGAGGTGATTTATTATTGAGAATTTTGGTAGGCAAACGATTAATAAGGTGGATAGCAGTGAGGATGCACTCTGCCCAAAATATCTTTGGTAGACCTGATTGAAAACGAAGAGAGCCTACTACCTCTAATAAATGTCTGTGTTTTCGCTCAGCTATCCCGTTTTATTGTGGAGTATTGACATAGGTAGTTTCATGAAGAATTTCATTTGCACTGAAAAAAGATTGCATTTCAATGGACAACAGTTCGGATGCATTATCAGATCTGATTTTTTTTTTTTTTTGAGGAAAATTGGGTCTTTGCCATGGCATAAAAGGCTTTCAAGCATGATTGTGTTTCGGATTTGTTTTTCATTAAATAGACCCAGGTGCATCTAATATGATCATCGATGATAGTTAAGAAATATCTTGTCCCGCTATGAGAAGGGATAGAATATCCTCCCCAAATATCACAATGAATTAAATCAATAAAAGAAATATTTTCTTTGATACTAATTGAAAAAGGTTTCCTAACAAGTTTGACTAAAGGACAAACTGAGCAACAAAATTCGTTATTTTCAAAAGGAATATCAATACCTTTTAAAAGACTTATCAGGCCACGCTCTGGTGCATGTCCTAAACGCTGATGTCACAAATCTAAAGGTAATTTTTTGTGGTGGCTGTAGTAACAAGCTGATTTTCTGCACTCGCTGAAGTAGTACACTCCATCTCTTTCCTCACCCATCCCAATAATCTTTTTTATGGACAGGTCCTGAAATAAACAGAATTTTGGAAAGAAAATTACAGCGCAATTTTTTTCTTTGGTCAGGTTACTCATAGATATCAGATTATGTGTAAAAGAAGGAACACACATAAGGCTTTACTTAATTTTAAATCTGGCCCCAAATTAATTCGGCCCATATATGAAGCAGGTGCAATAGACCCGTTTGGTATACCAATACGTTGATTCGTATAACTTTTGGAACTCAGATTCCACTCAAACGATGTCATGTAGTCCGATGCACCACTGTCTATAATCCAACGATTATAATTTTCAGTTATACCTGCAAAGTGGGCTGACTGGGTCGAATGGACTAGTCGGACCGAAGGATCAGCCTGGGCCGAACAGGCCGTATTTGGGTTGATGAGTGCCAAGAGCCGGTTGTACTGCTCGGTTGTGAAAGAAAGTAGCGGAGAAGAGGCATCAACTGTCCGTTTGTTATCCACTAACATGGTTTAGAGACGAGAGACTCTGCTTGGACCGATACGGGCTGCTGGGCCTGGACTGGGCTTGGGAGATCGAGGCCCAACAACTCCAAAAACCTAGACTGGCTTGTTGGGTCTGAAGGCTGAGAGGATGTTGGGCCGCTGGATACAATGGGCTTTGGGCCGCTGTAAAAAAATGTTGATGGGCCTTAGAGATCTTGAGGCCCATATCATTTCACCAAACTGGCCCAAGGGATTTTGAGGCCCAATCACTTCACCAAATGATTGGACTCGGCCCACCCTTCCTCCTATCGCCCGACCCAACTTCTTCACCAAAGTAACAAGTTGATTGGAAGTGGGTGACTCCCAATAATCATGATCCCGCTTCTAATACCAAAGCAACAAAAACCAACATCATAATCCTACGGTCAAGTCAAAATGGAGATGGTAGCCATGGAATCATCACGGCTGGAGCCACTGCTCTTCTCCGACCTCGGTGGCTTCGGTCTCCGTCTCAGACTTGGGTTTGCCTTGGCTTGGGACAGCCGTGCCGGCCGCTGCTGGGGTGTGTCTTAGCAATGTTCGGGCTGCTAGAGGAATCCCTTTATGGGTGGATCGTGACTGGATCGTGGTCGTGCTCTGATACGATATAAAATTTATGAAGTATTTTTGTTTGATTTTTTGATATTGTTGTAGATCTATATCCATAAAAAATACAGGCCTAAAATATATATATATAGCTTAGGCGTGACTTCAAATCCAGGCATGACTCAGCTCATCCAAATCCAGGCGTGACTCAACTCAGGCACCTCCAGGTGTGCCTCCAGATATGAAGCGTGAGACGTGTGAAGTCAGACCTGAAGTGATGTGATATGTCTTCCACATGCGTGGATCCCAAAGGTATGTTGCTGTACAGTTCAATGTTTAACACATCGGCTCCCCTGTCTCATCCAAAGATGATCCGCCGGGGATGAAGACGATCAAGGAGGATGCGTTGGAGATCGACGAGGGCTCGATGATGTCGATCGGGATTTGATCGGTTCTTGGGGTGATTGTTATTGTTGTTGCCAATGATTTTAGTGTTTGAGAATTGAGATGAGTAGTTGAGTTCTTGATTAGAGTTTGTGTGATAGGAAAAGGTGAATTGGGTGAAATGGGAAATGAATTCATTTTGTTCTTGGTGAGCATTTGGCGGGAAAATGTAGAATTGGCGCCAAATTCAGGATGATGAATATGTACAATATACTACAAAGGCAATATACGGTGTAGAAGAACGCCAAATTCTATCTTATACTCCTCTTTATTTGAATCTTTCACAAAAACTACAATATTTTTATAATTGAAATTTTTTTTATAGAAAATTATCAAAACATCTCTACTCCTATATTAAATACTACTCCTTCCGTTTCATAATATAGACAACGTATTGATCCGATACAAAGATTTATTTGTGTGTTGATCTTTTATGATATTTGGTGAATAAATTTTTTTTTTAAATGGTATAAGGTTTAATGTAATAATTGTGAGAGGAAATAACAGATGATGATTGTTTTAACATTTGTTTATATAAAAAGGTTACTAAATGTGCTATATTATATATATTTTTGGACGTTTTAAATAGTCAAATATTGCTTATATTATGAAATGGAGGGAGTACAACGTTTTTCTTTTTTGATTATCCCAAAATATATGCAACCCATCTAATTAGATACATTACGTTTTTATTATAAAAAATATCATGTCATTATAGTATATTCCATTAACGACTTTCATAACTAGTACAATAAATCTCACTATCATTAAAAAATAATTGATTTATAGCCAAATGAACTAAATTCAACCCACACATAAAATTGCGTGTCGGATCGAACTAGTACTCATAATTTAAGACGAATGAAGTCTTTTATACCACATCAACTAATCTCATCATTTTCTCTCATTGATGCTTTTTTTCCTCACTTTTCTCTTTTATAAAATTGAAAGGTCAAATAAATCATCTATATAAAATTGAATACATCCATAAATTTTCATATCGGTTAATTTATTTCATGTTTTGTAGGACGAGAAGAGTGTTGGATAACGATCTCTCTACTATTTGAACGGAGATAACCTACAAAATATTCCATCATCTCCAAAAATTATTCATGAGTGAAATATCTGTTAGTAACATCATTAGATTTTGTTAGAGGTTTTATTTTCGTCGTAACAGTATAAGGTTTGTATCAGAACCGCGTCTATGGTTGCCTTAACTAATTACACAAGTGTGTACAAATATATGAGACAATCATAAACAGTATAGTGTACTTTTGAGCCCACCACATAGATCATCGGATCACACAACCTTAAATTGATTGGTATTGGTATGCTTATCTGCTGAGATGTGGGACACACATCATGGATATATATTGGATACACAGCTAGCGGATGCCATCAACTAATATGTACTGATAGTGATCCAATACTGATGTGAACTTCATAACATTGAAAGATCATACATATATTATATTCATCGTCATGTCGAAATCTTCACTTAATCAAAGTTCAAACCCATGTTATATGACGAATTACTATCATTCATTGACGACGTCCCCTGATTTTTTCCAACTTCTTTGTCGTCTTTTCTGGAGAAGTTGGGAAAAGGCCGTTTTGCTATCTTGCAAGCAGCCTTTCTCGGATTAATTAATCCAAGATTATATTCCATGAAATTCATGATCGGACATCATGTGAAATCAATAGTCGTAATTCTTAAGGTCATGATTTCAACTAATATGACCGATGTTCCATCGTTTTCACGATATAAATTGAAATTTGTCCTTATGGGTCGAGCAACTAATATCTAATACAAAGACCGTTGTGATATTTCGATAGTCGGTTTACGACTCCAGATGTGAGTGGCCAACGGGGATCCAAGGAAACTTGTCGATCACAAATCATAGTCACCGAAGCAAGAAAGTAAAAAATCAACAGATCCTAACTAGAAGTTTCCAGCAAACGTACACGAAGCAACCAGCATAGAAATCTGCTAGAATTCAATATATTCGTTGTAGATAGTCGGCCAACGCTAAACCGGATTTGTTGGTCCAAGTCAAGTTGTGTGAACATTAATTAATTGGATTGGAGATTTGTATTCGTAAATGAAGGTCTATCATCATCTATGCATATACATACATCTATCTATAACAAATCAAAAACATTGAACACTGGCTGGTCCATTCCGTATCGTTTTCCACTGGGGTCTTCTGTAAATGTTTCACTTTTCCCATTTTGATCTGTTTCTCTTGACATTATATCATTTGGAGGTTTTTCCCGTAACTCGGACATGTATCGTGTGAATCCAACGAGTATGCCTTTGTTCATGTATAAAGTCAGGATGACACTTAAACGATGGATACATAAAATCGACCGTTGGATAATAGCAGTTAATAATTCGGTCATCATCCTTGAATGATGTCTAAAATCGAGCGTTACATATAATTTTTAGATATAATACAATTTGTACCTGGTACAAGGAAGTAATAATTGTCCACAAACTACGAAACCGACGTTAATAACTTATACTTTGTGTACACGTATATAAGAAAGATGATAATGCCTTGTTGCACAAAGTGATCGAGAACAGGCCCCCTCTCTTCTTGATTCATTATCAATTGTGCGCCGTTGTAAACGTCATGATTTTGATAATTAAATTAAAAGGCAGTGGAGATGTAATAAAGTCTAGCTTTGCTACTTGTATTGAGTGCATGTACAAGCAATGAAACAGTCCGAAGCCATTTTGTATAAGTCGTATACAAGGATATGTAACGAATTTGTTGCTAACTTCTAAGAAAAGCATTGTGAACGGCTCCAAGACAATTTGGGAATTTATTAACACATGGCTCCCAAAAATTATTTAATACTACATTAGTTGTTAATTATACTCTTTTCATTCCAAAAAAATTACAATATTTATTAAATTAAGATGTCCAAATTAAATTACAATATTACTTTATTTGGAAGATTTTTTCTATAAAAATATCAAAACATCACTATTATTTATTTTATATCACATTAATTCATTCAATTTTTTTTTTCATCCTTTTCTTTTTCTCACTCCTCTTATTTACATAGTCAAATGACAAATTAATCTTTATAATAAAAATATACATATATAAATTATCGTATCAGGTTATTTGATTGTGATTCTCTTGGGATAAAAAAGAATAGTAACCTCGAAAAGTAAGATCCAATATGGTATTGAACTCAAGGAATGTAAAGATTGTGTCATACATGAGTCCACTTTACTCTTTCATTGATAAAATAATGAATACAAGTTTTTATTTGCATTAACTTTGTTAAATCATAAATAAACTACTATAAAAAAACCTAAAGAAATAAACTCGATATTATTAATTTATTAAATTGCTTGAATAGACTTAAATTATGTTCCCTTCGTCTTAGATAAATTGTGACATATTACTAAATATGGACGTCTATTTAAATTATAATCTTTTCAAAATTTATAATATTTTTATATCAAAATATCTATATTATCTCTATTTTATAGTGAAAATTATTCATTGATGTCACTTTTGAAACTTATTTATCAATAAGTATTACATAATTTACCCTTTGATTTTTTTTAAAACAATGTTTTTTTATATAATTTATATGAAAGTTCACCTTTCATTTTATACCCACCTATAATTTCGGACATTGAATCAGCTAATAATTCTTTCCCTTTTCATTTGGATTGTTGAACACAATCAATCAAACACTTATTGGATTTTTGATTCTTTCTTTTCTGTCCAACGCTTTTTTTCTCCATTCATCTCCTACATAATAAATCTCATCCTCGACATCATCTTTCTATTCGCTTCTATCGTCGCTCACTCGCTCCCATCGTTGAGAATGAAGATGACGAGAGTGACGACGTCGCTCATCCACTCGCCCGCTCATCCTTTTTATGGAATATGTTAGATCCATGGCGTTTAGTGTACTAATTGAAACGAGATCAATAAGTATAGTCATCACGTAGGAGTCCTATTGGTGTTCGCAAGTGCGCCGTTTGTTGGGTCTTGCTATGCTTCGGTGTCTAAGGCATACTGTTGTTGCAAACAGTGTGGCATAATGTTTACAAAGATGGTCGCAGTCAATGACAACCACGAGATGAAACGCACTGTTTTGAAAAGATGGTCCTTTTCAAAAAATTGAATAAAATTTAATTTTATGATGATTATCATATATTATAATTTATTTCGTACATGATAATTAAAATTTGTTGAAAACGCTTGTTTGACGATATATTACTAAAAGAATATATAAAATACAACCCTGATACGTAAATATTTTTTTATGTCAATTTCTATTCCACATAAATGAGATTATTATCCACTAATTACTCACTTATTGTTCACTTAATTATTTTAATCAATTTAGTTTTCTATAAATACATGTTTTTTTCTCCTTGAAACTTCTTATAAACACAAATACATTCCTTATCATACAAAGAGATTATATAAGCAACAGAGGTGAGTTTGAGGAGAAGAGGAGAAACTAGGTTGGCAAAACGACGAGGATCCTTCATCATTAATAAAAAAAGATGATCATCATGATTAAAATTTTGTTGAAAATTATAGGTTATGAAATAAATTTTGATTTTAATATATGTTAAAGCCTCATATGTACAGTTCTTAATGAAATTAATAAATCATGATTCGAAATTGTGAATCTTAAGATATAAATCAAAACTTGCGGATATCTCAACTTGTAAAAACTAATTACAAGGATGACTTTATGATTTGATATGAAATTACATAATAAGCTTTATAAGACAAGCCTTATATCACTACAAAGATATGGAAGTCTAATTCCCAGAATAGTTTACAAATAATTTTTTAGAGTTGTACGTAGAGAGTTATAAGCTAATTAATGAAGTAAGGTTAAACTGTTTGAAGTAGCAGAAAATATAAACTTGAACAAATTAACTGCTATTATTGATAACGTTTTACGATGAAAACTTTAATTTAGTAGAAAGATTATGGAATCTAAGTCATGTAGAATTTTACTGAATAATTTTTGGAGTTATATACATGAAGTTATAGATTTAAATACAACCAAAGGTCATATTGGACAGAATCTAGGACACCCGTTTCAATGGTCGAGAACTCGTTTTAGAGGCCAGAACGCCCATTCCAGAGATCGGGATGTTATCTCAAAACCTTCTAGATCAGGAATGATTATTTCGACCAAACAATAACTCTAAATATTCACAAATATCTCTAATAATATTCAATGTAGAAAATCATCATTATAGACTATCAAAATAAGTATGAAAGGCTTGTATAAAGCTCAGTATCACCTCTTAATATTAATATGATCGTTTTTCATGAAGTACGAAGAAATATGTTTAACTCCGTACGTGAACAAACATTCACAAGAGAATGTATTAATATGTGAATCCTAATATGTTATATGAACTAAAGACCCTGCTTGTTGACATATAAAGGAAAAATCGAGCGTGTATGTGTGAAAAAAGGTATAAGAAGATAACATTTAGATTTATTGTGTGTGACGATATATATTATTATTCCATTAGTATAATAATATGCGTTGAAATCTTTGATCGTAGTCACTCATTGTATTTGACATAAAATGTGTTTCGACGTATCTTATTTTCTATCACTTGCTGTGTGCCGTAATAAGATGATAAGTGTATTTGCGTTATGCCTTGTTTGCTCGTATAATGAGGATGAGTGAGTGAAAGAAGTATAAATCTATAATTGGTGGGATAACTCCATGGTATAAAACACCAAGGGTATTATGTCTGTCGCATGTGTTATACAGTAACTTGATGGTGACATTCTTTTATCGATCTTGTAAGGTCATTGTGGTATAAGGAAAACTCACTACAAGAGACCTTGGGTTTCGGTTTGGTTGATCCATTTTCGTGGATATCCCTTTTACTAAAGCTGAATAAAGTTTGATAAGTTGAAATTGAATAAGTCTCGTCAAGGACACAATTATAATACTCAGGGTATGTATTGTTTATTTTCACTATGTTTTTTAAATGATAATTGTGAATGTAGGATTGACATAATAGTTCCAGAGTGTTGGAACAAAGGACCCAAGTTGACATTTCCATTTCTTTTTTTATCTTCTTCTCTCCTGATAAGGGGACATACACGTTATTGAGATCCTATAGTTCATGACAACTATTTTTCTATGGTTTTCCTCTTCTTTTTGTTTCTTGGATGAGAAATGTGACCAAAGATTTGATGCTGTGTGAAAGATATTCCGATCTTAAAAAGAGATGTAAATTCTGCTACGAAGGTGATATTCTGAGTTATGATTCAGTGCATCGAAAGTTTCTAAACTAATGATGTATAAGTGAACTTAACTTAATTCTTATGACAAAGCCATGATGCATAATTTTTGCCTAGTTGAGGCGTTTGACCCAGCGGTAGCGACATCATATATATCATTAATAAATAATGGAAATTGCGAGCGTTTCAGATTAGTATCAGAGCCAAACGTTTAGAATAAAAATTAAGTTGAATCATTTAGGAATAAGTTAAGCACAATACAAATGCATGGAGTGTAGGATGAGTATGATAGCATGAGTTGTATTGGATTGAACTCATATGTTTAATTAGAATTAAAATAGTAGTTGTACAACTAAGTCTAAGCAAGAATAAAAGCTTGATGTTTTGAGGATATGTTTTGAATGATAAAAGTAGTAAGATGTGCTAAAATGATATTAAGAGGATATATATTATGTGATAAATATGGCAATGGGAAATATAACCTATGTATCTATCTGGGTTATGACTGTTGTATGAGCGTTTTGTTTGATACCGTTAGTATGTGTGGTTTGGGATAGAACCTAAGGAAAATGAGAAGATATTTCTTTAATGGAATAAGATTACAACATTCATTGAATACAATACGAGAAGTATGAGTCAATGGGGCTGAGTATATAAGTGTGTTTTACTCTTTGAGACGAGTAATAATTAGATCATGAAGGATGAGAAGACAAATGCACGATTTGATATATATGAGCAATTTTGCTCAAGTATGAGAAGTTAATATATTCGATGTTGGAAGGTTAAATTATATATGTGATTTCTTTGCTGTTAAGAGAATAGCAATATCTGCTTAGTGAGAAAAGATGTTAGCATGGTTAGATATAGATGTTTCCAACATGATGTAGCACATAAATGTGTTTTCATAAACGAAGCATGAGGAAAATACATAGCAATGTGAATTATGATAGCAAGGAGAGCATGCTTAATTATTATTATCCTCAAATAAGTATAATTTTGTAAAATGAATTATAAAGTATCCGATTGTAGAGGACGAATAGATATATGGGATAATTGATATACATTTGAACATTGATAGTGAAATTTATCATTTACTAATAAATGCGTAAATTTTGAGGTGGAAAATGGTGACATGTTGCACACGAGGAGGACATGATATTGGCATAAGCTTGCATTTACTGTGTCTATTACTTTCCTTTACTGTATTGATATTTTGAACTGTTAGAAACAAATAATCACAGGCAAACAGAGATAAAGTCAAAGAGTTTGAACTCTTTACTGCAAATCACCAACTGTCATCTGCAGACTACCTAAGTGATCTGTATAGAACAGTGGTCTATAAAGAACTAATATTCCACATCAAAAGTTTGAATAAATTTTTGAAACAACCTGTAAGGTTTGAGTTTCACCCTAGAAAGGGGGGGAGGGGGGGGGGGGGGGTGAATAGGTTGTTTAAGACTTTAATGGTCTTTTTATGTGGAATACTAATTTTGTGAAGACTATTTCTCTATGCAGACTACTCAGGTAGTCAGCAGATAATAATTAGTAGTCTACAGTAGAGATTGGTAATTCTTTGAGTTTATCTCTTTTTTGCTATAATGATTTATTAGAAGTAATTCTAAATATCAATGTAATAAAAACAATAAATAGACACAGTATTTATACTGGTTCAGACACTCGATATCAAATGATGACCAAGAGCTTAGTACAGTCTTCCTTTAATGACGAGTGTAGTCAAGCCAAGAGGTGAGTATCACTATCTCCTTATTTGAGCTTACAAAAAACTTTCTTTTTACAAGTTATCTAACTTGTATGAAAGACAAAGAACCTAGATGCTTTGCATAAATCCAAACTCTGGACTCTGCTGCAGACTTTGTTCTTCTGCAGACTAGTGACACTTTCAACTGTATCTTCATGATTTAGCTTTCTTGAGTAATCTATGAATTCCTAGATTGCTTTGTACTCTTTGCTTTTCAATCCAAGTTCAACAGCACTACTCAATAAGTTCACCAGTTCCCTTTTAAAAGCTCAAGGAACGAATCTCAAAGGAGACAGCACACTATTTCTGGAATGACACTTTGCCACTAGTGTTCCCCACCATCTTGTTGCTGAGGCTGTTAGTCCACTATCTCCAGAATTTGTGCCGTTGCTACTTTAACTCAAATCCTTGCTTGACTGACTTCAAACCTCTGACCCCATCCTGATAATCACCTCTGCTGCAATCCAGTCTGCACACAGTCTCTATTACAACCCTAGTTTGCATCCCATATTACAATCCTAGTCTACACCCAGTCTCTGTTGCAACCCTTGTCTGTATTCGGATCTGACTCAGTTCATGCCTTACCATGTTGGTCCTCGTCTGCAAGCTCAGTCCTTCATCTTGAACCTTTTGAGTTCTTTTGTTGCTTATCAATGCACTAGCTGTTTATCCAAAGTCTTTTGTAGTAGTCTGTATCTGGTGGCTTGCACGATCTTCATTCATCTACAACCATCTGCTCACTGACATCTGACCTAGACTGCAACTTTCTACTTGATTTCTAGCCTAAACATACTAACTGCATTATTACTAATACATCTAAATTTTGTTACATCAATTTCTATACAAATGGAGGGATTGCACATTCCTATCATAACCTATTAACCCTCTAGGTTGAAAGTTGGACCTTACATGTTCTATATGAATACATGGATTGATGATCCAAGAACAAGAAAACATAATGCGTTTTGGGTTGCAAAATTGTGTTTCAATTTGAGATTTAACATTGCCCCGGTTTATGACTTCATTTGTAACTAAATATCATACAGAATCAAAAAGAAAACAAAACCTTGGAGATTTGATATTTTTGTAAATCTTTGATTTGGACTATTGAAATAAAAACTCTTATATCAAACTTCGGAATATAAGTACATATAAAAATAAGATAAGTCGATATGGTGTTAACTACTCCTGGGAAGTAGAGTGATGCATGAAACTTAAATTTCCAATGATAACTTGCTATTGGAGATATACAAGGAGTTGTTAAGTTTATTTTTAAGGAGCTGTATAGAAAAGTATGGAGTAGTGATTAAATAGTGAGAACTGTGACAAAAGACAATGAATCTTTTAGAAGGAACCTGATGATTTTGTCTTTTTTAATGCAAAAACATATCCAAAATGTTAATAGTTAGTTTGATAAGACTGGAGACTTCAGCAACAAAGAGAAAGTTTTCTCATGTTCAATAATTTCTTGGGTTATTATGAAATTATATTATAGAATAAAATTAAGAGCTATTGAGATAGAGAAATGAATTATAACCTGAACTTGAGCTGTAAATAAGGACTGTCTTCTTGGTAAAAGAAATATAAGTTATATGTGTTCAAGGTTGATATTTGTATACAGAAACTCAAGTATATATTATATATTCTATTCTATTCACTAGGGATTCTAAGATTCAGTAATGTCTCTGAATCAACCTTATCTGTGCTAAATGAATTAGAGTTATAATACAGTGATTGCTTAAGGGCAATGAAATTAGGTTGAACTTGACATGGATCAATATCTGAACAATTATGGTAATGTGATGGGACAATGAGATTTCAGGTTATGTCAAAGATTGGGATATCAAACCTAAATCCCGTTTATCTTGCTTGACAAAGTTATCCATGCATGACAATTGGATCACTTCACAAATCAACATGTTTATGGAGATAAGAAAACTTAGATTCTGCCTAGATTTTATCTTTGATACTCTAAGTGGTATACATAAGGAGCGAAACCCCATTGAACTTCTTCATGGTTTAAGGATCAATCCTTCTTAACAATTCATCAAAGAGAAATACAATGCACCCGATGATCAAGCAAGTGGTGAAGTCCTTACTTGGATTGTTGTTTGTAATGGCTTTCTATCTTGCGCTCATTGGTGAGGTGATTAGTATCATGACATTTTTCTTCGCAACACCTAAGGAATTGGATGTTTTGGCGCGATATGCCATGATACCAATTATATTAATCTTAGGACCTATATGTTTGATCTTATGCTGTAATAGGTAGAGATGAGACTGTAAGTTGATGTTATACAATATTAATAAGATTTCATATTTTGATGGTTGATCTACTAGGAATAATAGTCAGATATAAAAGCTTATATCCTCTGACAATACTGCAATTATAATGAAAAGAATCTTAAGATTCATGGTGATGCTCATATGGATGAGAATATAGAAGACAACGATGATCGGGGAGTTTGATAACAAAAGGATGTGCCATCAAGAGACATTGAGAAAACATGCTCTTGTGATAACACTAGAAGTAAGGAATAAGAGCTGTATACCTACTCTCTTTGTGTCTGTACCCTTAAAATGTTCGCTTGAAAATGTGTATATATGTGCTTTTCGAATCTACACTTTTGTGTGTTCTTCTGTTGCTTATCAATGCTGATAAATGGAAAACATGACGATATTACCTATATGAGTGGAAAATCTCTTTGACAACAAAGATAATTGTCTATGGTATTCGTACGACCATTTATAGTTAAGTTATCGTTTATGTTCATTGTGTTGGCTGGATGGTTGATGGTTGGTTGGGTTTAAATCAAACCCAGACAATAGATTAATAAACTGGAAGCAGTCCACCTTATTTGTGATTGAAGTTATGATAAGCTGTGCTATATTGTTATACAATGAAAGTTCGAGACAACCGTGTCTTATACTTAAGGTCTCGTTTGACTCTATAATTGAGTTCTCGTTCGTAAGTATATGATATATCATACTTTGTTAACATAGGGGAAGAACAACTTCTTTTGCCAAGGCATTATCAGCTGCTAGTCTAAACAATGTGGTATCTTATAATTCTGATCCAGAGATTATAAGGGGACTTAAGAAACTATTAAGTTGAACTAATTGTGGCCGTTGAGCTTAGGGTTTACATATGTGAATTGGTAATTATGTCTTTGCAAGGTGATGGTACTTCAAATTAAAGTGGCATGGGGTGTTAGGTGCCTGAAGATTACACCGGCATATAAGATTGTATTATTACAGAGTTCAGATAATCAATGATTACAAGTAGCTGATTTGTGTATAACCAAGAGTGGGATTAGGATGGTTCGTAACATATGTTCTTGATGTTGGAATTTAAGCTGCGGTATAATGATTTGAGCACCACCAAGGTTAAACTAGTGCAAACTAAAGGAATTTTACGAGCTAAGTTATGTATGATAGGCCGGTTATGTTGTTTATTTTACAAGCAGTCAAATGAAAAACAAATTTGAATGTAAATTCAAGAAAAGATATGTACATGAATGCCTAACATAGATGTTATGCTGGTAATGTTTTGAAAAAACTATGAAGGAAGTAAGATATGTTAAAGTGTATCGAATCATGAAATGTAAGGTCCAAGATATAACCTAGAGGGAGGTGAATATGTAAATTCGAGTTTTCACAATTATATGCAACAGATTATAATTTTGCAGACCACTATTCTATACAGACTACTTGGGTAGTCTGCAGCTAACAGTTCAAGGTCTACTGCAGAGATTCCAAATCTTGGAATTTGTCTCTATTTGGCTGTGAAGGTTGATTTCTAACAGTTCTAAATATCGAACAATGAAAGCAAGTAATGAGACATAGTATTTGTACTAGTTCAGACACTTCTTATCAATTGATAAACAAGAGCTTATTCCAGTCTTCCCTTGGTGACCAGTGTAGTCAAGCCAAGAGGTGAGTATCACTATCTTCTTGTTTATACCTTACAAAATAACTTCTTTTTACAAGGTTAACAACTTGCAGAAAAGATAAAGACCCACGATATTCAAATAGATTTAGCGATCTGAACTCTTCTACAAAGGGTATTCTTCTGTAGACTAGTGAACCATTCTTTATTGTGTTTCACGATTCAGCTCTCTTGAGTAATCTTTGAATGTTGATTGCTTTTCATACTTGCCTTTCAATCCTTATTCAACAACATTAATCAAAGAGCTTCGTCGATTTCTTTTTATAGGCTGAGGAAACAAACCTAACAGCATTGCACTGTTTCTGACCTGACACTTGGCCACTAGTGTCCCCCATCATCTTGTTTCTGATGTTGAGAGTCCACTATCTCCAGAATTTGTGTCATTGCTGTTTTAACTCAAATCTTCGTTTGATTAACTCCAAACCTCTGACCCCACCATCAGCAACCACCTCTCCTGTACCCAGTCTGCTGTACCATAGTCTGTATACTGTACCGGGAGAACTCGTCTGCACCAGTCCCTGTTACAACCTCGTCTGCATACAGATCTGTTACACATTGATGCATTCTGTGTTGGTCCTCGTCTGCAACCTCAGTTCCTAGATCCTGAAGACTTTGACGTTCTTTTGTTGTTCATCAATGTCCTAGTTGTTTATCCAAAGTCCTTTGTAGTACTCTGCATGTGGTGGCTCATTTGATCTTCATCATCTGCAGCTGTCTGCTCTCTACCATCCAACCTAGACTGCAACTACCTACTTGACTTCTAACCTAAACAACCTAACTATATTATGATTTATACATCTCAGATTTATAACATCAATTTCTATACAATTGGAGGGATTGCACATTCCTATCAATCTCTCCCTAAATTGATGCTAACAAAAACTCATATGTAAGACAACAAGTTTACAATTTTTCTAACTGATAAAATTACATTGTTTTTTGTTTATAAACCAAAAAAATAAAGAAAGAAAAAGAAAGAGCGGTAGAGATATTTTTACTTACCTTTGGTGCTCGTTTTCTTTGCTGCGTTTGTGCCTATGTTCTTCCTCTGATTTTTTTTTTGCATTTTCGAGATCTTTTTTCTGACTCTCTGTGTCGACTGGGTTCGTCATGAGACTATTCTCCATGATGTCTGTCTCTTTTCGCATGCCTTTCCCTGTCGAAGGAATGTGTGCAGAAGACTCTTCCTTGTCTTTGCTGTAGTGTCATTTTGTACAGACGACTCTTCCTTGTCTGCAGTTTTCATGACCTCTTATGCAGCATGTTTATTACATCTACATTCCTCATCAAAAACATTTGCATTTCTTGCGAATGTTTCTGTTTAATCAAATGATACATGAACTGACTCCTCAACTGTTTGTGTTCTTTTATTGTATACTCTAAAAGCTTTGTTATTTGTAGAATACCCTAAGAAAGCTCCCTCGTCTGTCTTAGGATCAAATTTTTGTAAATAGCTTTTATCATTGTTGTGTATATAGCATATGCATCAAAAAAGCATGAAAGCATTTGACACTTGGTGTCTTTCCTTTCCACAATTCGTATGGGATTTTCTTATAAAGCTTGTGAATTGTGCATCTATTCTGAGTATAGCAAGCTGTATTGACTGCTTCTGCCCAGAACCTTTTAGATAAATTTACATCAGAGAGCATTGTCCTAGTTGCCTCTATGAATGTTTTATTCTTCCTCTCAGCCACACCATTTTGTTGAGGTGTTCTAGGTGCTGAGAAGTTGTGTTTAATTCTATGATCATTGTAGTAGACATCTATTCCTGTTTGATCAAATTCAGTGCCATGATCACTTTTAATTATGATAACCTCTATTCTTTTTTCATTTTGAATCTGTCTAAGAAACTTTATCAACAGACTACAAGTTTCACTCTTTTTATGTAAAAATATTATCCAAGTATATCTGGAATAATCATCTACTATAACTAGAGTGTATTTTTTTCTGTTTAAGCTCTCTACCTCAACTGGACCAAAGAGATCCATATGTAATAATTCTAGAATTCTAGTTGATTCTGTAGAGTTTAAGGGTTTAAAGCTTGCCCTAGTCTGCTTTCCTTCCTGACATGGTCTACATAGTTTGTCATTTTTTAACTTTATTTGAGGGAGTCCTCTTACTAGGTTTTCTGAGGATAATCTGACTATTGTTTTGAAGTTAAGATGACCTAATCGTTTGTGCCATAGCTAGTTTGTATCTTCAGCTTCTTTAGTATAGAAACATGTTATTTGTTCTGACTATGATGAATCAAAGTCTA
>LIEC01012508.1:0-40740 GCA_001925005.1 Drosera capensis | reverse complement strand
AGCCACACCATTTTGTTGAGGTGTTCTAGGTGCTGAGAAGTTGTGTTTAATTCCATGATCATTGTAGTAGACATCTATTCCTGTTTGATCAAATTCAGTGCTATGATCACTTTTAATTGTGATAGCCTTTTAATTGACTGCTTTTGTCCAGAACCTTTTAGATAAGTTTACATCAGAGAGCATTGTCCTAGTTGCCTCTATGAATGTTTTATTCTTCCTCTCAGCCACACCATTTTGTTGAGGTGTTCTAGGTGCTGAGAAGTTGTGTTTAATTCTATGATCATTGTAGTAGACATCTATTCCTGTTTGATCAAATTCAGTGCCATGATCACTTTTAATTATGATAACCTCTATTCTTTTTTCATTTTGAATCTGTCTAAGAAACTTTATCAACAGACTACAAGTTTCACTCTTTTTATGTAAAAATATTATCCAAGTATATCTGGAATAATCATCTACTATAACTAGAGTGTATTTTTTTCTGTTTAAGCTCTCTACCTCAACTGGACCAAAGAGATCCATATGTAATAATTCTAGAATTCTAGTTGATTCTGTAGAGTTTAAGGGTTTAAAGCTTGCCCTAGTCTGCTTTCCTTCCTGACATGGTCTACATAGTTTGTCATTTTTTAACTTTATTTGAGGGAGTCCTCTTACTAGGTTTTCTGAGGATAATCTGACTATTGTTTTGAAGTTAAGATGACCTAATCGTTTGTGCCATAGCTAGTTTGTATCTTCAGCTTCTTTAGTATAGAAACATGTTATTTGTTCTGACTATGATGAATCAAAGTCTACTGCATAAATGTTTTCTTTCCTTACTCTAGTAATTTGTTTTCTTGTATGATTTTATCCTTTACTTGACATGTATCATAAGTTAATGACACATCATAATTTTAATCACATAATTGACTAATGGATAGCAGGTTATGTTCTAAGCCTTTAACATAAGCAATATCTTTAAAGATTAAAGAACCTGTACCCATAACCTTTAGTTGTATCTTTCTTTCCTCCTCCAAATATGACAAGGAGTTCTTGTTCCTTTCTGTAATCTTCAAGGATGCATTTGTTCCCTGTCATGTGTCCTAAGCATCCACTGTCCAGATACTATATGCCCTTTTGTCTTTCCTGTATTGAAAACATAGAGATCTTGTACATGGTACCCACTTATATGGGTCCTCATTGTTTAGCTTTTGGAACCCACACTTGAATTATCTTCTTGTAAGAATTCCAACATTCAAAGGACTTGTGGTCAATTTTTCCACAGGTAAAGCAGTAGACCTTTGGTCTTGTGCTTATTAGTGGTCTGCTCCACTGTGTCTATTGTTATTGACATGAGCAGGTGTATCTCAAGTATGGTTTTCTCCGATTTTTTCTGAAGATTTTATTCCATGCTGAGTAGTTATGTGTGTGCTGAGCTTCATAAGGTCTTTTATTTAATCTTCTTTCAAGATTCTTGGCCTTTCGCATTTTATGATAGGTTTGTTCTGGTGTTCTGCTCCACCCCTTTTGGTTTTGAGCAGCAGACGTCTTGCTTTGTAGTAAAGATATCTTTGGCAAACTATTCTTGTTTCATGGTTCTTTCTATACAGTGGAGCTTTTGCTCTTTTGTACACCTGCTACAGTAGTGGTATTACTTTTCTACATGTCTAATGCAGTTGAGATCTTCCTCTTCTGCACAGTTTTTGCAGTAGTCTTCTTTGCTTCCTTGGCAATGATTTTCTTGTCTGCATTATTGTATAACCAGTCACTATATCCTAACCCAGTTTTATCATGGGAGGATTGACCTGTATTGAGAAATTTTTGCAGACACAAGGTCTTGCCATTCCAAGCATCTACTTGCTTCTGAAGCTCAGTATTTCTTAAGGTTACTGTTTCCACTACTGCATTGAGAAGTTTCACTTTTTCATTTGCTTTTTTCAGTTCATCTTGAGCATAGATTAGACTATTATTAATCTCTTTATCTATTAAGTTGTATTTCTCTTTGAGAATTGCAATCTGCTTAAGATTCTCTTTATTTTCCTTTAAAAGAGAAATAAAGTTCTCAGAGGTTTCTTAAAAGGCTTCCTTCCATTCCTCTATGGTTGCGTCTGAATCAGAAAGATCAAATACCTACTGCTGTTCATCTTCTCTAGCCATGAGACATAGCTGAGCATTTGATATGATATCTTCATCATCAAAGTCTGGGTCGCTCCATGTCTTTGTCGCATAAGCTTTGCCTCTTTCCTTTCTTCCAGAGGTGCCTTTGTTGTGGTCCTTCTTAAATGTGGGTGCAGACGAGTCTTGTGTTGATCGTCTACATTGTGCAACAAAGTGCCCTGGTCTGCCACAGTTGTAGCAGACTTCCTTTTCTTCTTCCTTTGTTTTTGAAGGGAAGTTATTCTTGAAGTTTCTTTTCTTGAAGAGCTTCTTCAACTTCTTTTCCATTTGTGCCTGTTCTTCAGATAGACCTTGTTCACTTACAGACGAGGTGTCACTGGCCTTCTATTCTGCCATGGATTTCATAACTCTCTCTTGAGCTTTGAAGGCCAAAGTCTTCTTTCTTGCATCATCAATTTGCTTCTTTTGCTCAACCTCAAGATTGTATGTATGTAGTACATCATATAGTTGAGCCATGGATATCTTCGTTAGATCTCTGGATTCCCTTATGGCTATGGTCTTTATGCTCCAGATTTCACCAAGAGATCTCACAAACTTTAGATTGACTTCCTTATTTTAGAAAGTCTTTCCCAAAGTTTTGAGATTGTTGATGAGAGCATTGAACCTTTCATAGAAGATAGTCACATTCTCATCAGATCTCATTGAGACCAATTCATATTGTTGCATGAGGACATCCTTCTTGTTTTCCCTTATTTCCTTGGTTCCCTCACTTCTTAGCAGTAAAGCTTCTCATGCCTCCGTTGCAGTGGTTGTATGAACCATTATTTCAAACTTGTTGTCATCAAGAGATTTGAGTGTTTGATTTATAGCTTTTCTGTTTACCATCTTTAGATCCCAGTCTTCTCTCGACCAGAGGGATTTTGATCTTTGTACTTTTTTTTGTTGAATCTTTAGGATCTGATATCATTGGAACATGAGGTCCATCCAAGACAATGTCTTGTAGCTTTCGTCTATTGAATTGAGATATGCAAGCATCCTGAGTTTCCAATGGTTGAATTTATCGAAAGAGCCTGTTGGAGGTTCTCCACTGTTAGGACATTTAGGAAACTTTGGTGGTGCCATTGTTCTTCATAAAACAAAAACAGTTAGTAACTTCTTTGCAAATAAGATAATGACATTTTCTTTCCATAAACTGTTAAGTCTGGAAAGTCAGGCTTTGATACCAATTGTAAGGTCCAAGATATAAGCTAGAGGGGAAGGGGGATGAATAGGTTAATTCTAGTTTTAACAATTTTATGCAATGGATTATAATTTTACAGACCATTGTTCTATGCATATTACTTGGGTAGTCTGCAGCTAACAGTTCAAGTTCTACTGCAGAGATTCCAAATCTTGAAATTTGTCTCTGTTTGGCTGCGAATGTTGATTTATAACAGTTCTAAATATCGAACAATGAAAGCAATTAATAAGACACATTATTTATACTGGTTCAGACACTTGTTATCAATTGATAAACAAGAGCTTAGTCCAGCCTTCCCTTGGTAAGCAATGTAGTCAAACCAAGAGGTGAGTATCACAATCTTCTTGCTTGTAGCTTACAAAACCACTTCTTTTTACAAGCTTAACAACTTGTAGAAAAGATAAATACGCACTATCTTCACACAGATTCAGTAATCTGAACTCTGCTGCAAAGGGTGTTCTTCTACAGACTAATGAACCCTTCTTTACTGTGTTTCACGATTCAGCTCTCTTAAGTAATCTTTGAATGTTGATTGTTTTGCACACTTGTCTTTTAATCCTTATTCAAACAACCTTAATCAAAGAGCTTAGTCGGTTTCCTTTTATAGGCTGAAAAAATGAACCTGGCAGCATTACATTGTTTCTGACATGGCACTTGGACAGTCGTGTCCCCACCATCTTGTTTCTGATGTTGGCAGTTCACTATCTCCAGAATTTGTGTCGTTGCTGCTTTAACTCAAATCTTCGTTTGACTGACTCCAGACCTCTGACCCCATCAGTCTGTTGCACCTTAGTCTGCATGTTGTACTGGGAGAACTCATTTGTACCAATCTCTGTTACAACCTCGTGTGCACACATATCTGTTGCACATTGATGCATTTTGTGTTGGTCATCGTCTACAAGCGCAGTTCCTAGATCCTGAAGACTTTGACGTTCTTTTATTGTTCATCAATGTCTTAATTGTTTATCTAAAGTCCTCTGTAGTAGTTTGCATCTGATGGCTCATCTGATCTTCATCATCTGCAGCCGTCTGCTCTCTATTATGATTTCTAGCCTAAACAACCTAGCTACATTATGATTTATACATCTCAAATTTATTACATCAATTTCTATACAATTGGATGGATTGCACATTCTTATCATGAAAAAAATCAAAATGTGGATGGCTATTGTTATTATTACCATCCAAGGTATAATTGGGCTTGGTGATTGGTCTGAAAAATAAGTAAAGAGCTTGAAAGTTTTTATGAAGTATTACATGGGATACTTGTTTCATGAAGTTGGCTATGTTTTGGTTTAAGGTTTCATGTCAAATTTGGATTACCATAAAAGGTTACTAGGATCTAAGTATTTTCGAGAGATGAGACAAATTTCGAGTATGTAATTTTTGTAAGTAGGGAAGAATGTAAAGACCCGAAAAACTTCATAAAATTTAATTTCACGATAATTACGTGAATAGTAAATTATCATATGTTATAATTTATTTTGCGAGGCTATAAGGCTTGTTTATACGAAAATAGATGAAATGCAACCCCAATTTATGGTCGAAAATATCGTATTTATACGAAAATGACCTAAATATGATTTGACACTTACTTTTCTTTATGTCAATATCTACTCCACATAAATTAGATTATTATTCATTAATTACTCACTAATTATCCATTAATTATCCATTTATTTTTCACTTAACTATTTAATCAATTTAGTTTTCGATAAATACATGCTTTCTTCTCCATGAAAAAATTCTTGCAAACATTAAAAAAATTCCTTATCATGCAAAAAGAAGAGATAATAAAGAGAAGAGAACAAGGAAAATTTGAAGAGAAGCTTAGTGGCAAGACGACGAGTATCCTTCATCATTAATATTAGAAAATTATCATCTTGATTAGAAATTTTGTAGAATATTATAGGCTATTAAATAAAATTCTAATTTTAATATATGTTGAAGCCTTAATGAATTAATATATCATGATTCAAAATTGTGAATCTTAAGATATAAATCAAAACGTGCGGATATGTTAATATGTAAAAAACTGATTATAAAGATGACTTTGTGACTTGATATGTAATTATATAGTAGACTTTATAAGACAAGCCTTATATCACTGAAAAGATATGAAAGTCTAATTTCCAGAATAGTTTATAAATAATTATTTGGAATTGTATGTAGAGAGTTATGAGTTAATTAGTAAAGTAAGATCAAACTGTCTGAACTAGCAGAAAATATAAACTTGAACTAATTAACTACTATTGATGTATAACTGAACTTATCTTAATTCTTATAACTAAGGCAGAATGTATAGTTTTTATCTACCTTAGGTGCTCATCTTTCGCCAAAAGAGGATAATCCTACTAGGGCATCTACATTCAGGCCCATCTC
The DNA here is from genome assembly GCA_001925005.1 of Drosera capensis. Classification (NCBI taxonomy): domain Eukaryota; kingdom Viridiplantae; phylum Streptophyta; class Magnoliopsida; order Caryophyllales; family Droseraceae; genus Drosera; species Drosera capensis. The sequence continues at coordinate 35,024 of LIEC01012508.1, read as the reverse complement.
ATGTTGCTCCATTTTATACAAAGTTATATCGAAGTTGATCTATAGTAGGTTGCAAGGTTTTCTGCCTTTTTTGATTAATCACTCCCGAAGTGCCTTTGTGGAGGGTAGATTAACTGCAGATAATGTGATGTTGTGTCAAGAACTTATTTACGGGTATGAAAGAAAGAATATCTCTCCTCGCTACATGATGAAATTGGATATAAAAAAAGCTGTGTATTGATAGTTTTTGAGGAAGTTGCTTTGTGCTCTTGGTTTCCTTGAGAATTTTGTCTATTAGATAATGACTTGTGCTACTTCTGTAAGCTTCTCCTTGAAAATAAATGGTGAAATTGTTGGTGGATTTAAAGACTCTCGGGGGTTACGACAATGGATCCGTTATCTTCCTATCTTTTCGTGATTGCGATGGAGTATCTAAATAGAAGATTGAGGATGATGGCTCGAAGGAAAGGATTTAAGCACCATCCAAGGTGTAAGAAGCTTGATATTATAAACCTCTCATTTGCAGATGACCTTATGGCCTTCTATAAGGCTGAGCTTACTTCTATTCGAATGTTGAAGGAAGAAATGAACATGTTTACAAAAGAGAGCGGGGGTTGGAGATTAATCTGGAAAAAAGCTCTATGTTCTTGACTGATATTTTTTCCCAGAAAAAGAATGAACTTACAATAGAAATGGGGACTAAACTGGGATGATTTCTTGTTCGCTACCTAGGAGTTCCCCTTGCAGCCCAGTGACACAAAGAAAAGCATTTCAGGGGTTTTATCGATAGAATAACTTCTAGGATCACAAGTTGGAATGCTAAATTTTTTAGTTATGCTGGGAGACTATAACTTATTAAGAGTATTCTTATGTCTTTGCATCTGTATTGGACCTAGATTTCTTGCTTCCTACTGCAGTGAATGAGGAGATCGAAAAGAGGTATAGGATGTTCCTTTGGATTGGTTCAGCGATAAATTCCTATAGAGCTCTTGTAGCCTGACTTGATGTGTGTAAAGGGATAGCTCAAGGTGGATTGGGTGTCAGGAGTGTCAAATCCTATAACACTGCTTTTATCTTCAACACGATATGGACAATGAAATTGAAGCATGATAAGTTATGAGGGAAGTGGTTGCATGAGTACTACCTTAGGATGCTGATATTTGGTTTGTTCAGCGTAAATCTAGGCAGGGATAGGTATGGTTGACACTCTTGAAGGCTAGAGATTAGATGTTAGCAAAAGTTGACCAAGAGGTGATGACTAAATGGAGGAGACAAGGTTATTCAGTACGGAAGGGGTATTCTATGCTCATGGATGTTCGGAATAGAGTTGAATGGAGGGACTTGGTATGGCACAAGGTGTAACGCCCCAAGATTTCTTGTTCAATACCTGTCAGACACGTGGCATTACCACCGCCACAAAACCCATTTGAAGCAAGGCGACAAGAATACAAGGGGTTTAAGTATCAAAAACATAGGAACTAGCAATAAATGTCCAACTTACATTGTCTGGTATTACATGAAAATCAATGTCTATAAAGAAAAGGGTAATGTTATAACAAGCCGAATCTAATTGTCCATTCTAAGTAACGGACCCTTCCTCGAACCTTTATTACCTGAAACGAACACGTAACCGTGAACTCGAAAGCCTAGTAAACACAGAATACACGTCCATCTCAAGGGTCCGGCATGCTTATTATATCATGTGTTTCCCATGCACAAACAATATGCAATGCAAACAATACCGAGCAATCATATGTCATCCAAGAATATATATATATATATACATATACATATATACATATATACATACGGTATAATAACTCAAGTTAATCAGGTTAATCCTTGTTTCGTCCACCCTTGCCTTTATAAAAGCTTTTAAGGCTTTTAATATATTTCAAGTCAAGTCGAGTTGTCTTTCGTGGTTGGAACAAGTTGATGACATGGTTTTTACAGGTTCATGTCACACTCTCCATGTATTTCATATCTTGTCGTGTTGATTTTTATGATTCTTACAAGTTTATGACATGAGAGGAGTTACCATAAGAATTTCAATTGTCACCCAGTATGGCCGTACCAGGTACAATTGAACAAGTAAGATGGTCGCTGCAGTCAACCCAAGACGGTTAATAATAACCAAACACGACCATCAATTGATGCCGTTGCGTGCACGCAAAGGGGTTTATCACACCCTTCCTAGCTAGTCCAGTACTCGCAACTCTCACAGTCATTATCATTTATAAGAATTTCTTCATGTTCAAGTTCCCAGTATTCTCAAGCAGACTATATGAAATTAACCCATTTAATTCCATGTTTAACAAGATTTACAAGTTTTCAAGATTTCCAAGGTTTTCAATCATGAAATTAATTATATTAATTTCCATGTACAGCACGTGACTGTCACGGCATGTATATTTCGAGATTTAACCTTATATCATGAAATTAATCTCATTAATTTCCATGTACAGCAGTTGACTATCACGACATTTATATTCTCATTTGTCGCATTAGATTATACTCGAGTATAATGGAAATAAATCCATTATAATTAATCGGGGTCAGGTATTTTTGTAACGTTTTATAGAGTTCACCAAGGTTAATAGTTCGTTACAAAAATAATAGTCACCACAAGGTATCATACATCAAAAGCAAGCAATATTCAGGAATCGTTATTAAACTCTATAATATTCTACAGGTTACATCGTTATCCTTTTAGGCAAGCAAATCAACATACAAGGCAATCAAACATATCAAGATTTATTCTTTTATTTAATATACAAGTATGTGATCAACAATCACGCCAAATCAAGTCACGCACACTCAAACATTTAATTCAATTCAGGGTAACGATGTGTGTTACCTTATCATGATTATAACCAGAGAGTTATAAAATCCAATGCGCACTCAACCCTACTGCTCAGTATTTTCCGTACCTACATTAATAATACAATATCATAAGTATCTTAGCATATTATCCAAGCAATGTTTATATTCATGTGTGTACATTATAATACACACTTATATAATTTAAATAACCCCTAAAGCTTTAACAAGAGGGGAATCATCCTCTTCCTTCCTCTACCAGGGAGATCCCCAGGACACGACGTCGACTACTCCAGCTGCCAGTGGTAGTACACTCCCGATGAGGCCAACGAAGGCCGGCAAGCTCGAGGGTTGGGGATAATGATGGACAGGGAAGGTCAACCATGGGGAATGTTGAACTCCGAGCTGTCATCCATCGACAAGGAGGTCGAATCTGGCATTGGGAAAGGTTAACGGGGGTCGGGTGTGATATTTCGGGATCTCGAGGCGAGATCCATTCGTCGCCATTCATGGAGGGTTGGAGTCCGACCAATTACTGCTGTCATCGTCGCCGGCTACTGGTTGTCGACTTCGGCTTCGACGAGTCTGGACGAGGTGAAAGAGGGGCGGTGTCGGCCGTCAAGGACTCCAGCGGGGATGGATTTGAGGCTCTAGGCGGCGGCGATGGTTTAGGAGGCGTTCGGGTTGGCTCGGGTAGGTTCGGGCTAGGGTTGTCGAGGTCGGGGCGGCCAGAATCCTGCAGGGCAGGTTATAATACATGAAGGATGTATAAACGAAAACGAAATCGAAACGAGAGATGAATTCTTACCCTCCTTTCTTTGTCTCTGTTCTCCTCAAAACGCTTAGGGTTCTCCTCGGGATGTTAGATCAAAATTTGTACGGTCAACATATTTTTAGAGTATTTATATCGGCACGTGGTTGAAATATTTATGGAAGCGATTGAGATTTTCACGGGATTCTTACATCGTTCAAAAATATCCTACCATATTTAAATATATATACTACCTTATTCTTAATAATTATTTCGAGATATTACGCAAAGAGATAAATCCACGTTTTTTCTTTTTCATTATGTGGCGAGTCTTTCTGAAAAAATTGAGGACTAGGAGCTAGTTATTTGAGAAGGGGCTTCTTGATGATGATTCCCACCTATTTTGTCGAGGAGGTGTGGAGAGTATGGATCACTTGTTCTTCGAAAGCCGTGAGAAATGCAATTCTAAACAAGATGAAGATGAAGACGCAAGCTTGCAGTTTTGAAGAGTGGTAAATATGGTTATTGAAGGTGAGTCGTGGCAAGCGTGGAGCAGCAATATTGAGGGAGAAGGTGTTGCGACTCATTACTAAACATGGATATTCACATAAATTATAACACTTTTTAAAATGACATATATTGATGATTTAAATGTCTAAAATATCCTTATTTTATATCATATCATCTTTTATATCATTATGTTTTCTACTTCATCCACTCAGAAATTTTTCTTTCTACTCTCAGAGACTATAAAACACTCTGAAATCAATAGTTTTATTAATAATTATGTTAAGTCAATCCATCACGAAAAAAATAATTCTTTTATAATATGATAAATATCTTTTTCATATTTTGAACTTAGAAATAAAACGAAACACATTCGTACAATATAAACGACTCATTTAATTTCATTTCCTAAGTAATGATCAAAATCAAAATCAATATTCTCTTTTTTCTTGTCAATTTTCAATCTTTTACTGAACTTTCAATTTCTTTTTCAATCAATAAAAAACCCGACGACTTTCTAGCCATAATATCAAAAAATACATTTGCAATACTCAATAAAAGGACGTCACTTTATGAATACGTGTGTAATGACCCAGACAAGGTGCCCCACCACTCTGACAACGACCTCCTATTTTCTTCTCCTTTTTTTATTTTCATTATTTTTCCATTGCTTTTTGCCTTCAAATATTCACTGATTTCCCCTTTTCTCATTCTCTCTTCTTCTTCTTCTTCTTCATTTTTCCTTTTTTTGCACTCAAAGAATCTGCTGATTTTTCCTTTTGGGTTGAATATTTGGACTTGGAAATTTTGGTGAAACTCTTTGTGGATTTTTTTTGGAGTAACAGCAAAAAAATCATTGGAGCAGCGCTGAATCGTCGAATCAGTGAGGTTTGACTATTTGAGGACTGGGTTGATCCTTTGAACTCTCTGGTAAGTTCTAAATCTACTTCATTGATCTCCTTTATTTGTGTAAATTTGAGGTTTTTGTTAGCAACCAGTGTTGAATTTGCAGTTGATTTTGTTGGCGGATTAGTGGGTACTTTGCAAAGCTTGAAAAAATAATGGCATGTAATCAATTGGGCATGAAAATTTGATCTTTCAGGTCAATAGATCGGATTTCTGCTCGTTTGATTTGGTTCTCATCTGGGTTTTTTTTGTGTTATCAAAATCAGGGAATTTTTTTTTCTCTGAGTTGATTATGTTTGGTGAAATTAGAAATTTTGAGTTGTGGGTATTTTGTCTTTGTTTTTGTCCTTGGTGGATTGATTGATTTCTTCTTTGTTTGGTGCGCACCAAGCGGTTCCCTGGCTGGGTTTGGTGGGTAAAAACTCATTTTCTTAAATTTATTTTTAGGTTGATAATTTGAATTTTTTTAATAGAAAACACGGTTGAGGCGTTTTGGGTAGTAGGTGGAGTTCATGATTTTGTACTTGGTCAAAGCCTTTTTTTTTTTTCATTCTCATTCACCTCTTCCAAGTGAATGATCAATTGGGTTGCTGGTTAGTTCTTCAAGTACTTGTTTGAACTGTTCGATTGTTCCTGGGCTTGAATTTGGGTCTCTGTAAAGGTTTGATTTTGCTAGATCAGAGTATGTTTTTGGATCTGATTGAAGAAAATCTGTTGAATTCATGGCGATTTGTTTGGGCAAATCGAGGATTCTTGTTGATGTATTTCTTTCTTATTTTGATCATTTTTTTGCATGTTCTGCTCAACCAAATGAGATATGAGCTTTCCCTTTGTTTCTTTTTCTAGGATATAGTTATGTCTTAGTTTCTAGTTCTATCTTTTTGTTGTTGGAGCTTAGAGGAGATCCATTTTTGGAAGTTGAATTTCTTGATTTATGTTTATGCTGTTGTGTGGAGGATCTTGCCTGTGAGCGCATTCGACTGATTGAATTCATGAATTATCCGATTAGGAATTGCTTGGTTTGCTCGGGGAATAAACGTCGAACGTTCATTAGATGTGTTATCTGATGAGCAAATGACACCCGGGAATGAAAATCCTGCCAAAGCAAATGGAGGGTCTGGTCATATTGACAAGGCCAATGAAGTGCATCTGGAACCAGGCATGCCCAAGCAAGATAGCTGTACCTCTTCTACAGCTTCACTGATCACTCCAAGTTCTTCTTTCACAAGCCGTGATAGTTTTGCATCAAGTTCCAGTATGTTCTGTAATTTCCAATGCTTTTCATTCATGGCGAGGAACTATGCTAAGCTAGCATAACTGGTTGCTAATGTATTTGTTTTCTTTCTTGCGTCTTAAAATTGCAGGTGATTCCTCGGTGGAAATTAATACGTATTCCAGGTGGGTCTATAGTTCTCAATCACAGTAAATGATAAGTATAATGAGAAATGCAAAACACTGTGTACGCATACTTGTGCATTGAACTTGTCGGCGCTGGTTTACTAATTCTTGCTGTTATCTGATGTTAGATATGATCAAGATGGCTTGAAAAATAATGGGCATGTAAAGATATCAAGTTCTGTTTCTTCATTGAGTGAGCTTGATGAGAAGAATGAAAATCAAGATATCCTAAAACTGAGCACAAATGGGCATGTAAAGAAATCAAGTTCGGTATCTTCTATGAATGAGATTGAGGGAGCAGATGTGGAGCTTCAATTAAACGGGCATGTAAATAGATCAAGTTCAGTCTCTTCGGTGAATGAGGTTGACGGAGAATTCGCAGAAGGATATGATAGTAACCAAGAGGGCAATGATAGAAACATTTTGCGAGATGTGGAAATTACCGGGCCATCAGACCAACACAATACTGCTGAGTTACTGGAAGAAGAGAATGAAGAAGCTCGATCTTTTGATGATGACATGGATGCCCAGATCTGGATTCCACCTGAACCTGAGAACGAAGAGGATGATAATGAGAACAGTGTGGCCACTTTAGATGATGACGATGATGATGATGAATATGCTGATGGTGAATGGGGCAAGTCTAGTTCTCTGAACAACGTTGAAGAGGGTGCCATGAGAAGCTCCGGGTTTCAAGAAGAAAGAGAACTAGCCATGGAAGAGGTGATGAGCGGGAAGTTCAAGAGCCTGGTGGGCCAAATGCTTAAATCAGTTGGTATTGCCAATCCAGAAGGAGATGGTGGAGGCTGGTTGGACGTTGTAACTTCTTTGTCGTGGGAAGCCGCTTCTTTTCTTAAACCTGATGCTGGTGGGAACAAAGCAATGGATCCAGCAGGTTATGTGAAAGTCAAATGCGTCGCTACTGGAGCTAGAAACCAAAGGTGCACTGCTATAATTCTTTGAGGTCGTTGAAATAATGAACATGTTACACCTCACTAGGACAAATGCTCTCGATCATAGATTTTGGGAAATATATATATTAAAAAAGATTCACACGGTCCTATGCACTAGGTGACTTTAAGGCCTGGATGATGAAGGTCTTGTCTCTTTATCACATGTCTATCAGGATGGCATTTTGGAAAAATATCATATCATCCATGCATTCTTTACTACAGTGTAGAGGATCTTATTTGGTTGAATTCTCGCACTGATTTGGTTCACACGTGAAAGCACTCTCTTATTGTGATAATACTGCTTCTGTTTATCTGCTGATAATTTGAACTCAATCAGCTGTTTGAGTCTGATTTATGTCATTGTTCTGGTTTTTTTTTTTTTTTTTACTAGCTGTTTGCGAGTTATGTGTTCTGATCTTATATCTTTGTGTGCAGTCAACTGATCAAAGGTCTGGTCTTCAAAAAGCATGCTGCTCACAAGCACATGCCAACCCAGTATGAGAAACCAAAACTTTTGCTGATCAAAGGAATGCTTGGACAATCGAGTGGGTTATCATCGTTTAATTCAATGATCTCTCAGGTGCATTTAGTGAACCAATCTACTTTTCCATCTGAGGTATCAATTCACTTGTGACACACACTTATTAAATTTTCCTCATGAATCAGGATAAAGAGAACCTGAAGAAGGATACCCTCACTGATAGCCTGAAGATCCTCATTGAGAATATGGAAGCATGCCACCCAAATGTGGTTTTGGTGGAGAAATCGGTTTCTCATGATGCGCTGCAGGCAATTCATAAAATGGGAATGACACTTGTCTCAGATATGAAGCTCCATCGCTTGGAAAGAGTTGCTCGTTGCACTGCCTCACCCATCTTGATGTCCGACACTATGCTAAGCCAAAAGCTCAAACAAGGCGAATCAGTTTATTTCGAGAAGTTTGTGGAGGAGCATGCTCTTGTTGGTGAGGGAGAAAAGAAGCCACGTAAGACCTTAATGTTTCTTGAGGGGTGCTCTTCACATTTGGATTGCACGGTTAGTTTTCTTTGCTGATATTAAATTCTTTACATCATTTTTTAGAGCCGATCTGTATATTTTGACTAAAAAAGTGAAGATAATATATATGAACTAACAGTAGATGACCCACAATGTATATCTAACCTTAGCTAATATCTCTGAACCTTTTGGTGGTGCAGGTTTTGTTAAAGGGATCTCACAGTGATGAGTTGAAGAGGGTAAAGGCTGTGGTACAGTGTGCAGTTGTGATGGCATACCATTTCATACTCGAAACTTCTTTTCTTTTAGATCAGAAAGCAATGTTCTCTACAATTACATCTGATGGATCACCGACAAAGAACAAACCTATTCGTGTTAGCTCATTTATCTCAAGAAGAGCGACTGCTGCATATGGGGATGGTGCTCCTTTTTCCAATGGTTTCCATGAAGAAACTACTTCACTAAATGAAAGGAGCATTCAGATCTCCAATGTCTCTGATGAAGAGGAACCCCTTCACAATGAGGAATCCACTTCTAAAGTTACCTCGTCTTCTGACCTTGATATTCCTATTTCTGATGGAATCCATGAAATCCAATCCCAAAGATCGGCATCAGAAGATAAGTCTGCTTCATCTTACGAGCCTCGGAGGATATCAACATCTTCTGAGATGCCATTTTTTCCCGAGTCCCTTAAGAAAGTGATAGGAGAAAATCTCCCCCTCGTTTCTCCTTCTGCCTATCAGTCTATGTGTACGTACTTTGAAATAAATGAACGGGAGCCAGATGTTCCAACTTCAGTAGCTTGTGATTCGCCATTTGAAACATGCTCTCCACGTGATATAGAAGCAAGGGATCTCTCTAACGAGGAAAAGCTACTCAAGAATGAAGCAGACCCCTTGGCAGTTAGCTCTCAGGTAACAGGGGATGTGGGAAATGCTGTTGATGATGGTGAGGACACCATACAAAAGAAGGATGATATCAGCACTGTTTTGGATTCTGAGAGCATTTTGGTGTTGATGTCTCGCCGAAATGCACATGGAGGGAGAATTTGTGAGCAAAGCCATTTTTCTCATATCAAGTTCTACAGGAATTTTGATGTTCCCCTTGGGAAGTTCTTGAAGGAAAATTTGCTCAATCAGGTAACTTGGACGAGAACTTATGGCTGTAGACTCGTATTTTGCTATCTTTTCTTCTGATTCACATAGGAAGACATTTAAGGGGAAGGAGGGGGGGGGGGGGGGGGGGGGGGAAGACAAGTAGCTGACAAATAATATTAATATGAATTCAGCATATCCCTGTACTCACAAATTATGCGAACTTTGAGATGGAACTTGTAACCTTTAAAAATAATGCAGAGTCTCACATGCAAGACATGTAGTGAGCTTCCCGAAGCTCATTATCAGTATTATGCCCATCACAATAAGCAGCTGACTATAAGAGTCAAGCATCTTCAGAAGAAGCATCTACCAGGTTTTTCTGAAGGGAAATTATGGATGTGGAGTAGTTGTGGCAAATGCAACCCTAAAACTGGCATTGCTCGATCTACAAAAAGAGTGCTGATGTCGAGCTCTGCACGGGGATTGTCTTTTGGAAAGTTCTTGGAGCTTAGCTTTTCAAGCGATTCTTCATTTAATAGGTTGGCCAGCTGTGGGCATTCTCTCCACAGGGGCTTCCTCCAATTTTTTGGGTAAGAACAACCTATTGGCTAAGACTTTGCGTATTATTCTCCTTTGCATTATGTAATAAGATTTCAGGCCAGGCCTGGAGAATCTTGTTATGTTTTTTTAAACACTTCTCTTCTATAGTCCCATTGAATTACCAGGACACTCTTGATGTTAGCGTCTAATCAATGGGACAAGCTGGTTTTTGAGTGAGGGCTGGATCTAGTATTCCATTTTGTTGGGTATGTGGTGGATTATGGCTTGAATAAAACAATGACAACAATTCAGTTGATTTTTCGTACTTGTGTTCCTTTCTAGCATCCCCAGCTAATCTGGGGAAAACAATTCACCATATTCCTGCTGCTTTTTGAAAATATTGATGTTTGTGTTCATGGTCTAATTATCTCCTGTATTCGTGTAACTTGCAGTTTAGGCCCCATGGTTGCAATGTTCAGGTACTCCCGGGTTGCAACTTATACGGTTTCTGTGCCATCTCAGAAGATGTGTTTCACAAATTCAATCAAAGATGAATGGATGAAGAAAGAAACTGAGAATGTAAATCCTCTTTTATTTTTTTTCTTTTCTGTTATTATACCTTTGGGATCCATCATGAGAGTTTTGTCATCAACAAAGAAAACAATTTAAAGTTCATCAAATTATTGGCGTCAGAAAAGGAACGTTTAGTCTAGTCAAATTACACTTTTAGATTGATATGCTTCCTCTGTTTGCTGTAGGTATATACAAAAGGCATGATGATGTTTACTGAGATCGCGGACTATTTGAAGAAGATCAAACCTCAGTTTTCTGGGGTGTCTTTTAAGTTGGATGGTTCTCTGAAACAGTTCTTATATATTGAAGATATGTTAGCTTCTGAGGGTGATGAATTTGAGGTTAGCAACGGTGTTCTCCTTTGTTCTGTTATGCTAGTAGTTGTTTTTCTGTAGGATGAGCTATCGTTTCAGCCTATTTTGACTTGTATTTATAATCCAGGAGAAGATCAAAAGTGCATGTGTGGACAATGGTATATCAGTATGCAATCTTCTCTGCTTGAATCGATTAAGATGGGAGCTTCTACTTGAAGCCTGTGTTTGGGTTCAGCGACTGCAGCTGCTGCTTTCATTTGGTTCTGTAATATCTAGTCATGCAGCTGCTACCAATAATGTGAAACAAGAGGCTGCTGATATGAAACTACTTACCAACGGAAAGACAGAAGCAACATCTACCAATGTAGGAGAGATGAAGCAGCCTATTACTGGAGTTGAAACTAGGGAAGCTTGCAGCAAAGATGCAGAAACTGAGAGTGAAAAACCTGTTTTGAATGAGAGCCATGAAGCTTCTAAAAAAGGTGTGGGTGTTGTATCGGAAATGGAGAATCCTGCTTGCCAACCCTTGACAGACGGAGTTCCCTGTGATGATGGTGTGATTCAAGCAAGCAGAGAACCGGAACATGTTAGCCCAGCCTCCATTGCCAAAAATGCTAGAAGCCCAAGTTCAGAAATTGCAGTATCAGGATTGCACTCTAATGATTTTCAGGCTAATGGTAAAAGCAGCGGAGCAGATGGTCATCCTACGACGGACCGTTTATTAGTGGATGGAGATATTACTATTATAGGTGACCAAGACACAGGTAAAAATGAGCCTGAAACCACAAAGTGTCTCCCAGTGTTCGACTTGGAAAATTCCAAAGGACAAGTATGGAATAAATTTAAGGTGATTCGCCAGGAATGCATGAACGATCTTGAAAAGGGACAGTTGCCAAATTTTGAGAACTCTCCAAAAACTAAGCTCCCGCATCCTCCTGATTTCTTGCCCGCAGTGTATCAAGTGATTGCTGAGGAGAGCTCAAGGCTACATATTCCTCTTAGGAATGAAAACCATGTCGTGTCAGATTATGATGGGGAGGTGTCAAGCATCATAGCCTGTGCTGTAGGCTTGCTGAAAGATCTAAGACATCCGATTGAATATTCAGATGAGGAGAAACTCAAGGCCAGTAGAACAGTTGACCACCCGGTTTCTCTCCCACGGGCTGTATCTGCGCCTTCTCCACATCAAGCCTCTAACATCTCTCCTGATACGGATATGATTCGTGCAACACCAAGCTTGACATTAGAATCACGCCTCTCAAGCTTTGATGGGTTGAATCTGTTGGACTCATTGGTGTCCTTTGGGGCCCTTCATCCTGAGGTGCCTTTCGGGACTGAAAAGCACCCGGGAAAGGGCAGGTATTCAGTGGTTTGTATGTACGCAAAAGAATTTCATGATCTTCGACAAAGATGTTGTCCATCTGAGGTTGATTACATCGCTTCCCTTGACCGGTGTAAAAATTGGGATGCAAAAGGCGGGAAGAGCAAATCATACTTTGCAAAAACACTAGATGACAGACTCATAATCAAGGAGATAAAGAAGACTGAACTTGAATCCTTTATGAAGTTTGCCCCTGATTATTTCCGGCACATGAATCAGTCATTTGAGTTGGGGAATCAGACTTGCCTTGCTAAAATTCTTGGAATCTACCAGGTTTGCTTATTCAATGTCCCCATGTAACTTCAATAAATATATTTCTACTGAATTACTGTGTTTTGATTTGGTTGTTCCCTTGACGCTCGGTCTCTAGGCACTGGTCGAATCAGGGTTCATTTTCTTTATCAACTTATTCCTGTGTGATGATGTGTTCGTCCATCAGGTTATATCAGTTTCTTAGTTCGAAAAATGAAACAATTTGCAGGTTACCATTAGACAACCGAAGAATGGAAAAGAGGTGAAACATGACCTGATGGTGATGGAAAATCTTTCATTTGGGAGAAACATCATCCGTCAATATGATCTGAAAGGGGCATTGCATGCTCGGTTCACAACTACAGCTGATGGTTCAGGGGATGTTCTGTTGGATGAGAACTTTGTGATTGACATGAATGTATCTCCAATATACGTCGGTCAAAAAGCAAAGAGGCTCCTACAACGGGCTGTTTGGAACGACACCACCTTTCTTAATGTAAGTTCTGCAGCGATAATCTTGAAGGTTTTACAAAGGTGGCATGGTCTACGTAGAGACCATTTAAACTATACCTCGTATTGGCATATCAGCTATACTTGCCTGCCAAAGTTCTTCGATATTTCTGTGTTATTGATGTGGTTTTGTTTGTCTTGAAGTTCATGCTCCTTATGATTCTGTGATGTTGTTGCAGTCGATAAATGTCATGGACTATTCTCTCCTCGTTGGTGTGGATCGGCAACGTCGAGAGCTTGTCTGCGGGATTATTGACTACCTGAGGCAATACACCTGGGACAAGCAACTGGAGACATGGGTCAAGTCTTCCCTTGTTGTCCCAAAGAACGTCTTGCCCACCATCATATCGCCAAAGGAGTACAAAAAGAGGTTCAGGAAGTTCATGGATACCCATTTCCTCACCGTCCCGGACCACTGGTGCTCCCAACGATCTTCAAATCCTTGTAAACTCTGCGGGATCAAGGGTGATGATTCTCCTCCAGGGAAGGCCAAGAAGCAAGAAGAGCTGAATGGTTTTTGAGTTCAGCTCGTTCTCCTATAAATCCCAAGTTTTTTCTCTGGTCATGATGCAAGCTGGAAACTGTGAATATGTGGCTATAGTTCTTGTGTAACTCCCTGTTATTCTGCGATTTTTAGCGAATTTCTGGGGATCATAGTTGTATTAGATCGGTTCTCGATGCCCAGCTTGTGCTTGTATTGCATATCATATGCTGTAATTCTATGGTGCGTTTGTGTAAAAAGCCGTGAGGTTCTTGATTATTTTGGGATCAATACATAAGCTGTATGTTTGTATATCAACGGGAAATGAATCTATTTTTATGATCTTCCATTTCTCTTGCATTGTTTCATGTGTGACTTGTTTGGTCTATGGAGTACAGTCTTGAAGTGCTTAGGAAGCGGGAAAAGGATACTAGGGGAACCTGGGGATAATGTTAATGTTGAATCACAAAGCAGACAAGGTGCGACAAATGCAATGCAGGAGCAACATCTAACTTCATATGATAAGAGTTGAAAAGTGCACATAAAAGCAGGTCGCTGTTATAAATTAGAGTCGGGTTATCTGTCGAACATTAGGATCAACTAGAGTGACATTGGTGGAAGAGCAAGCTGTGGCTGCTATGATAGCACTCACTGCTTCAGTGCTATGCTGAGCATCAAAATAAGCATAGCTGCTCCTGTTTGAACAAATTTCACCAGATGCCTTGCAAAAGTATACCATGTGTGGACAGTTCACAGCAAGCACTCTTGGCATTTCTGAAACCTGAAAATCAAAAGACAACAGATCATTTAGTTTATTGATGTGTTCAGAGCTTCAGATAACAGCGCTATCGCCTTCCCTAATCGAGGAAGAATCTTTTGTACCTTTTAAAGCAGGATGATCGATGATGTCCTTGATGATATAGTACGGATTGATAACAACAAAGCGAGATCCGGACAACTGATCATTGAGCGTATCCACTAGGCATATCAATCGTTTGTTGAAGAGCCTAGTAGCCAAGTTCAGTCTCGATTGGCAGCGGTTTCCTGGAGTGTTTGCCCCGATGACAGGATCGCATCTGATGGGATTCACTGTGAGTGGTGCAAACTTCCTAGCTCCCAAGTTGTACAATCTCTGCATGTTCCATTATACGCAGTGCTTATAAACTTGTCATTGAACAAGCATCCGCAATCTAGAGACTTCTAATATTAACCACCAAGATAACTGTTGAACATACCATAGAAAACCAGTGTCTTAATATTTTTCGTTTTGACTTGAAGTACTGAATTTTTTTGGATGTTCACCTTGAGGCAATGTGAGTAAGCTGCAATAAGATTATCGGTAAAATTTCTTAAGTTGGCTGTAGAGCCGCCGTTAGAGAAGTAATTGAACTGATATTTGTTTCCTCCGGCCGGATGAAGAAGAGATAGTGAGGAAGTGATGCAGCCAAACCTAAAAGGCTAGATACCGTTTTAGTAACGAAGCTGATTACTCAACTTTAAGTAGAGAAGAATAGCTCTTCAAAGAAAAATAATAATATTATTAGATGATAAAGAACAAACCGGTGTTCCTCTATTTATACTAAAACAAGAAGATCTTTCTAACTAATTATTCTCCTAGAGATAAACAAATTAGTAAGCAATCTAAATCTAATTAGAAACTATATACTAAGATATTCACAAAGAGGATAAAATGCTAAATATCTAAAACTAAATAAAAAATTTTGGGTTAATCTTGCTTATCTTCAATAGCCGGTGAAACTCCTTCTACATCCGTCTCTCCGTCTTCGAAAGGACTCGTCCTCAAGTTTAAGTTGGGGTAAGGAAGATATTCAGGTGGGAAGTTTGATACATTAAAAGTCGTCGAAATCGACATTTCTGCAGGGAGGTCGATCACATAGGCGTTGTTGTTGATTTTATTCACAATTCGATAGAGACCATACCGTTTTGGTTTGAGCTTGTTGTATGTCCCTACTGGCAGACGTTCCTTCCGCATGAATACATAACCATGTCTCCCTCGTGAAATATTTGTTCACGATGATGCTTGTCAATGGACTTTTTGATTTTTGACTATGTGTTTTCTAGCTTAGCTCGAACCTCAGCCTGTACCTCATGTGCATCTTCTGCTAGTAAGTAAGCTGCAGTTTTCACTCCAGGAATTTCCCGGCAAAGGAATAAGGTCGAGAGCTGTTTTCGGTTGACGCCTATAAACCATAGCAAATTGAGATATCCCTATGGAATTGTTGATAGCGGTATTGTATGCAAATTCGACTTGTGGAAGTGCCATGCCCCATTGAGATTTTCGCTGGATGCAGATTCCCCGAGTTAAATTTCCCAATGCGCGATTTACAACCTGTTTGGTCATCTGTTTGTGGATGCGCAGTGCTACTATATTTAAGCTTTGTGTCGAACCATTTCCATAACGAGGACCAAAATACTGAAAGAAATCTAGTGTCTCTATCAGAGACGATTGTCAACGGTACTCCAATCTATTTAAAGAAAAACGTTGCCACATGAACTGCATCGGACGTCTTGCGGCATGGAATGAAATGGACCATTTTCGAAAACCTATCAACGACCACAAAGACCGAGTCTGCCTTTCGTTGTGTTTTTGGGAGGTCGAGAACAAAGTCCATGCTAAGATCTTGTCATATATCTTTTGGTATGGGCAGGGGAGTGTAATGGCCAATATTGTAGGATTAGCAAATCGAGAAGCTCCTGACAATTAAGTTGACGTCGCGTCGAATTCGTGGGCAATGATATCTTTCTTCAACTGCAGCCATGGTCTTGTCCCTCCCTAGGTGTTCACTCAATCCGCTGCTGTGCAATTCCCTAATAATGTGTTCATGTAGAGAAAATCTTGGAATGCACAATCGGGATGCCTTTGAAGAGAAATCCATCAATCAAGATGTAATCACCAGCGAGTATTTGCTTCTGACAATTGCTCCATATCTTACCAAAATCTTCATCGCCTTTATAAAGTTCCTTAAGGCTATCAAATCCGACGAACTGTGAATGAGCTGTGGCTAGAAGGCAGCTTCTTCAACTTAGTGCATCAGCCACTATGTGAATTGTTCCAGATAGGACGCCCATCTCGCATGCATCTTGTTGATATGCTTCTGGGTTTGAAAGTAATTCAATGAAAAGTGATCGGAGTATATTATGAACACTAGGGACGAGATAGCCTTTCCATGTCTTGATTGTACGAAAGACTGCATACAATTCTTGCTCATATGTCGACCGCTTCTTCCTTGCCTCGTTGAATTTCTCGCTATGAAAAGCGATTGGTCGTCTTTCCTGTGAAAGTACTCCTCCAATACTCGTGCCACTTGCATCACATTCCAGCTCGAAAACTTTGCTGAAATCCGGAAGAGCAAGAAATTTTTTCTCTTTTGATCTCAGCTTCCTTAGGATTCATTCGATAATGGGGTAGATTCGAAAGGTTGGCTACGGGAATAAAGTTAATCTGGTGTTGTACATCTCTGAGCGGTGGTAGTCTGTCTGGTAAATCTTCTGGAGCAATGTCTTTGAATTTTTGTAGAAGACCTTGTACAGCTGCTGGAATTTTTTTTGCCTTTCTGTTCTTCACCCTTAACCACCACAACAAAGACTTGCTTGTTCTCCTTTGCGGCCGATATAAAATCTCCCCGTGTAGAGACCAAGGAAATCGTGGGTAGAGGCGATTGTAATGCAGAAACATTGGTTGGACGAAGCGCGACTTTCATCTTGTTCCAACGGGAGTAATATATGTTTTGACGACCCTTGTGCGTGGCATCAACATCGTACTGCCATGTGCGTCCTAGTAGTATATGACAGGCTTCCATATCCACGATGTCACAAAAGATGTCTTGCTTGTATGAATTTTCAATTGAGACTGGGACACGACACCGCTTTGTCACCCGACATTGGTTCAGTTTCCAGTTGCAAATGATTGACAAGATTACAAGAGAATATTTTCACAGCTTCCATTGTCAATGATAAGATGACATACCTTTCCGTTCACTGTGCATTGGGAGTGGAAAATCTGATTTCGTTGGCTGTCATCGAACTTTTTGGGTGTGAACAGAAGTTTGTTGAATAATACTCCTCTTAATCTTCCTAACTATATTTCCTAATCAACAAAATCATCTTTAAGACTAGCCTCTTTTTGTTGAATTAAGAAAGATAACTATGAAAATTTTAAGAACAAGAAACTTAGTTAACCTAAGAAGAAGTTTAGCTAGCCTAAAAAGAAGCTAAGTTATGCTGCTACTATATAAGGAGGCCATTATGTACCACAAAAAAACTTGCATACATAAGTACAAGATCCTAAAAAGTTAAGTGTGTATTTGTAGAGTGTTCTTAAATAAAATGCGGTGTAAATTATAAGTGTTAAATACAATTACAGTGTGTTGTTTTTATAAGTATACGGGTTCATAATATTATATTTTTATTAGAAGTTATAATTTTCTATATATTTTGGTTCCGACGATCCGTTTTCTCAACAAGTGGTATCATAACTTCCTCTCGAAGGTGTACAGTTGAAGAAATATTATTTTCACTAGACTCGATAAATAACTTTTATCGATCTATTAAAAATAAAATTACTGGCATAAAATTTTTTTACTATTCCAAATTGGAATTGTAAAATATAACTGTTGTTGTAAAATTATTTTTACGGAGTTACCATGGTAGAAATTAGCAGTTCGGTTAACAATGTCGAGAAGTTAAATAGCAATAGCTACCGTACTTGGAGCATCAGAATAAAGTTTTACTTATTCGGTCAAAATCTCTAGGAGATTATTGACGGACCTGATGTAACATCACCAAAAGAGACAAAGGATGACCTTAAAAAATAAAAGGTCAAAGCTGATAAGGCGATGTTCATTTTTATCTTCTCTATAGAAGAAGAGGTTTTACAAAGAATTAAGGACGCTAAGACATCTAAGGTCTAATAATTGTATTAGATCGGTTCTCGATGCCCAGCTTGTGCTTGTATGGCGTATCATATGTTGTAATTCTATCGAGCGTTTGTTCAAAATGTCGCGAGGTTCTTGATTATTTTGGAATCAACACATAAGCTGTATGTTTGTATATCAACAAGAAATGAATCTATTTGTATGATTGTATAGTCTTCCATTTCTCTTGCATTGTTTCATGTGGACTTGTTTGATCTATGAAGTACCGTTTTGAAGTGCCTAGGAAGCGGAAAAAGGATACTAGGGGAACCTTCAGACAATGTTAATGTTTAATCACAAACGCAATGCATGAGCAACATCTAACTTCATATCAAAAGAGTCGAAATGAAAGCGCAGATAAAAGGTAAACAAACATCGCTCTGTTCATCATAGTTGGGATAGTTGTCGAACATTAGTAGGATAAACTAGAGTGATATTGGTGGAAGAATAAGCTGTAGACGCAATGATAGCGCTCACTGCTTCAGTGCTATGTTGAGCATCAAAATAAGCAAAGCTGTTCCTGTTTGAACAAATTTCACCGAACGCCTTGCAAAGTATACCGGTTATGGACAGTTCACAACAAGCACTCTTCACATTGCTGAAACCTGAAAATTAAGAGACAACTGATCAGTAAGTTTATTGATGTGTTCAGAATAACAGAGCTATTGCCTTGGTCTCCTTATCAAAGATCGTGTGTACCTTTTAAAGCAGGATGATCTATGATATCCATGATGATATAGTAAGGATTGATAACAACAAAGCGAGATCCGGACAACTGATCCTTGAGTGTATCCACTGCGCATATCAATCGTTTGTTGAAGAGCCTAGCAGCCAAGTTCAGGCTCGATTGACAGCGGTTTCCTGGAGTGTTAGCCCTGATGATAGGACCACATCCGATGGGATTCACTGCGAGCAGTGCAAACTTCCTAGCTCCCAACTTGTACAATCTCTGCATATTCCATAATACGCAATGCTTATAAACTTGTCATTGGACAATTTTCCGCAATCGTAATACACAAGTGCAACCCAGAACACCATTGCATCTATTGGTTTCTGATATTGACCACCAAGATAGTTGTTGAACACTATAAACAGTTGGGTTACCATAGAAAACCGGAGTCCTAATATATTTCATTAGGACTTCAAGGATTGAATATTCGTTGGATATTCACCTTGAGGCGATGTGAGTAAGCTGCAATAAGATTTTCCGTAAAATTTCTTAAGGTGGGCATAGAGCCGCCGTTAGGGAAGTAATTGAACTGATAGTCGTTTCCTCCGGCCGCAATGAAGAAGAGATAGTGAGGAAGTATCTGTTCCCTGGTGCAGCTCAAAAGGATTTCCAGCTCTGGCAAGGTCACTTCCTCAAATTTGCTAATCTGCTCATTCAGATTCATCACCATGCCCTGCCATGAAATTTCAAAATATTCCACCTTGTTGGCAACATCTGAACATAAACATGTGTTTTCGAACCTTTATTTTAAGATACAAATAATATTTTTGGATCTTCTAGACTTCATAACTTGTTGTCATATTTGCTCAACTTACTATTCAAATTTAAGTCCAGAAATAAGATTTGAAGTTTCCCGCTATCAGAATCCAAACATGGATAGCCAAATTTGATTCAACCAAATTAATGTTTTGGGGTCATCTCCTGCAATGTACTTATCTGGAACCATGATGTTACAAGATTGACTGTTTAGCCCACTGTTGATACTGCATTTTAAATTTATTGGGCAATGACAAATGCAGACTGGTCCACCAAACATTGACTTGCAGATTATAGTTATAACCCCATTACACTATACAGCTTTAAGTTATAAAAAGTACATCAGCATTGCACTGCTATTTACAAAAGTAAACGAACAGTGTCGCCTATGAGAAATGCGCTTATTACACAATCAAACTCAAAAAAAAAAAAAAGAATACTGATATATTTACCGTGACGGAGCCAGTGTCATTGAGTATGCCGGCACCACCAGAGCCATAGTTGACACCATGGCGGATACGAGACCCCTTAGTCGTCGGGTCCAAAACCGGAGGAAGAAGAGGGATACCAAGCAAGTCGCCTAGGAGGTCGACGACGTTCTTGCCATTACTGAACCGACCGGTCGGACGAGGAGGACAGAAGTCCACACCATAAGGCAGATAGTTTGCCTTACCTAGAGTGGCAATGTAGTTGTTGTTGCCATTGTCAACAATTGAGCTCCCAAATGCAAACATCCCATGTAATGATCTCGTGGCAGTTGCTTGTTTTGGCATTGCGTGAAGAGAAAATGATAATAGCATGAAGAGGATATGTGTATGTGTAGGACTACAAGATAGAAGTGAAGTGATCATGGCCATGATCATTTGGTTCTTGGCTTGTTGGTTAGTACACTAGAGTTGAAGGATGTTTGTGATGAGAGATGGATCAAAGCTGTAAAAAGGATGAAGAGGGGTACTCTTATAGGGCCACAAGCTAAGCTAAAGCATTTCTCGAAATGAGGTGTCACGTCGTGTCATGTTTGTAAGTGCAAGGAGATTAGCATAACATTATCGGAGTGTCAAACCAGTTGTAGATTCGAACCCTTTAATATGAGAAAGAGTTACTCGGTTACTCCCTCCCTCTCAATGTAATAGTTTTTTTTTTTTTTTTCAATTTATTTATAATCTTTTTTTAATCAATGTTTAATCCTAAAAAAATCATATCAATCATATTTAATTACACTATATCCATTATCTTTTTTATTCATCAAATTTCATAAAAATTCAACATACACATGAATTTTGAACGGATGAGATATTTATCACGAAAATAATCATTATCTAACGAGTATTTTTTTGACATTCCTTTACGATCAATGAGTCATTTATCGAGGTTGCTAACCACTTCACGTCCTCGATAAATGTGCGTTATGCTGAGTCAGTATTCCGCTCAAGATAAACATGATATTTAATATGATATCAACGTAGGCTAATGTTATTATTATTATGTGAAGAAAATAATATAAAGAATTAGAAAGTCGAGATGATTCACCATGGATTGGATCGTCCGTATGACGCATGGCCGTGCATCACGACTTTCTTGAGGCACTGTGAACAGGTTGGGGTAGCCGTGCGTCCGTACAAGGCGCACGACCGTGCTGTTGGTTTGCTTTGAGGCACTATGCACGGTCCAGGCAGGCTGTGCAAGCCATGACGAAGGTTTTATGCAATATATATCTTCTTTTGTTTTGTCGGTATATATACACAATCCATGTAAAAGGGTCAATCGATAGATAAAATAATTTAATATAATCTGTAATAATTTTTTTATATAATGTTTTATCATCAAGGTTTTTGATAATATTGTGAATTTTTCTCCATATTCGAGCTTCCCCACTTAATTCTTAATTCATATATTGTTTATTATTGATTCTTTCAATTTAACATCATCAAATTTTTCATCATGACATATACTCTCAAAATTTTCTGACAGTAAGTTTTAATTTTCATTAAGGAGACGTGGTACTTAGGCCCTACTTGGGTATCCATCAATTGATTTTATGGACTCGAATCGGTACCTAACACCATAAATGCACATTTTGGTCACGCTTTCTTCCTAGCAAACCACGACGTGTGCCTTTGAGGTTCCAGAAATAAATACTCTACAGTGGATTTGGGTCAGTCTATTTTTGCAGCATAGGTTCTAATGATCAGACTTCAGACACCCTTCACCGTTCGTAACATAATGTTCAGAACTTTTACCTTCAACTTAGCTTTAGCCTTTTCCTAAAAGCATAAGTTGTTGATCTTTAGTCACCATGTATTACTCGACGAGATTGTTATAAGGAAATCACTTCAGGTCACAAAATATAAGCCAAGCATTCCATGACGGAAGATACTGCACGAAACACATTAGTGGCATATACAGGAGAGTGGCATATACAGGAGAGACCTATAGATTAAACCCGTGACTTCGATATCACATCAATTTTGACATCAAATTAAAAAATTAGATTTAAAAAAATTCAAAATAAAAGATCCATTTTGGATCTGAAAAGACATCACACCAAAATATTTGTTCAAAATGTTTTGAGGTGAAAGTCACAGTTATTGGTTGGGGAAACCAGCATTGATTCCAAAATCTTAACCTTAGGCTCTAGGTACCGCATTGGATCATCTATTCAAAAGTCAAAGTTCAATATCAGTGAAAACTGAGATTATGTTGAAGATAGTGATATATGAACGGAAATCAAAGTCGCATCTGCAGTCTCTATATAGTTGTAGCTTCTACCTAAATTATCAAGAGAACAACAAACCTACTCCATCATGTCCCAACAAAGAAGTTAAACTCTATGAACTCCTCTTATGATGAAAACACGATGAACTCTTTGGTATCTTTAAGGTTGGAAGGTAAGGTTTGTCCGATCACGGGCGCGGCAAGCGGGATAGGCGAGGAAGCATTGAGGTTGTTCATTGAGCATGGTGCTTTTGTCGTGGCTGCCGATGTTCAGGATGAACTGGGAGAGAAAGTGGTCACCTCCATCGGGTCCGTTAGGGTGGCTTACCACCATTGCGACGTAAGAGATGAGACCGTGAATTTCACCTTGGAGAAGTTCGGTAATTTGCACGTCCTTTGTAGCAATGCAAGAATCATGGAATCCTACAGCAGCATCGTAGATTTCGACCTCGAGGTATTTGATAAAGTCATGGCCATCAACGTGCGTGGTGTTGCTGCCACCATCAAGTACGCTGCCCGAGCCATGATTGCCAAGGGTACCCGTGTGTCACGGGCCAAAATTTGGAACGAGGCCCAAAGTAAAAGCCCATGATAAGATGATGAGACCCATTAGAAAAACCCATCATCAAAAGGCCAAGTTTTAGAGATTTCTTCAAGGTTGCGAAAGAATCTAGAGAATTCCGAAGAACTCTAGGACTTTGTAAATAGGTAGACATGTTGGTAGATTATTCTAGAAAACTCTAGGCAAGGTAAAGTTCTAGATTATTCTCTTGAAATGTATATAAAGGAATATTTGGCTTATTTGCTAAACAATCCAATCCTCCACAAGTTGTAATCCCACAAAAACCCAAGAGCTATACAAAGAGTGTTTTCCTCACAAAAGCTTGTTCCAAATTTTCATTTTTCTTACGAGTTTTTACTTGGTCATTTCGACGCGAGAGTTAGACTAAGCTCAAAAGAAGGTGGGAGTAGTTTGAGTGTCGCACGGGTTGTGAGAACCTAACCCCGTGACAGTTGGTATCAGAGCCAAGATTCAACTTTGTGGGCAAGTTGTATCAAAGCATGGTTTGAGTAGGAAGAGAATGGCGGATCCAAGCAACATGACCGAGTTTGTCGAGGAGGCAAACACCGCGAACGTCACCGTGCGTAAAGGGCGGGCGAAATCAAAAGATATCCTAACATCCTTCGAGACTCGACTCGCAAGGATGGAGGAAATCATGGCGAAGATGATGGTAAGGTTAGAGAAAGATATACCAAGCAACGAGACCATTGATGCTCGGGAGGACGCATTCAAAGGTGAGTTGCAAAGTGTTCTTTACTAGTTTACGGACCAACTTCGTAAGGAGTTCTAAGCGCAATTTAATGATGTTCGCACCGAGGTAACTTCTCTTCTAGAGGAGTTGAGGTCATGAAGAAAAACATTTCGCTATGTCGGGCGGCCATAGCGAATGGGGAGTTAGTAGCTTTGGGAAGGGATCTCGTATTGATGTCCCCAAGCCAAAGGCCTTCTCGGGAAAGCGAGACGCGAAGGAGATTGATTCTTTCCTCTTCAACATGGATCAATACTTTGATCACATGGGCATTGAGGATGAAAAGGGAAAGATAAAGACGACAGCGCTCTTTCTCTCCGATGCGGCAACCATGTGGTGGCGTCGTCGTTATAATGACATCCAGGCGGATATATTCTCTCTCGAGACTTGGGAGGACTTTAATAAAGACCTTAAGTTTCACCTCTACCCGGGCAATGCTCAACACGAAGCCAAGTTACAACTTCGAAAGTTGAGGCAAGAGGATACGATTCGGGACTATGTGAAGAGTTTCACGGAGTTGCTCTTCCAAATCCCGAATATGTCGGAAGAAGATAAGCTCATCTACTTTATGGATGGACTTCAACCATAGGTGCAACAAGAGTTGCAAAGACGTGGAGTGAAAACTCTTGCGACGGCCATAGCGGTGGCGGAGTCATTCATAGAGTTCAAGAAAGGCGAGTCTTCGAAACTCAAGGAATCGCGGAAATTCCTTGGGAAGGACGAAGAAGAGAAGAGAGAAAGGAGCATATCACCATCAAACTCTCCACGCAAGGGGAATTCGAGCAAAAGTGATAAAGGACGATGGAATGGGAGTGCCTCCAAGGACGCGGGGAAGTCCAAAGAGGTGAAGTGCTACTTGGGCAATGGTCCTCATCTTATTCGGGAGTGTCCAAAGAGGAAGGCCCTCTCGGCAATGGTTTCTCGAGTTGAAGAGGAACCTGTGCAGGAGGAATCTATGCAGAGAATGGGTTCCTTGAAGCTGCTTAATGCGATGAAAACGATTGAGATAAAGTCTTCATCCAAGGGGTTGATGTACGTCGACGCGTTGATCGGACCATACACAACTCGTGTCTTGGTTGATATCGGGGCGACACACAACTTCGTCTCATTGGAGAAGGCGAAGAGACTTGGACTTCGGGTCGTCGACGAGAAGGGGATGCTCAAGGCTGTAAACTCGGAGGCCAAAGTAATCCATGGCGTGGCACATGATGTGCGGCTCCGCATTGGAGATTGGAAGTGAACGATCGATCTTACGGTTGTTTCAATGGACGACGATCCACTTGTGCTTGGGATAGACTTCCTTGAAAAGATGAAGGTGTTCCTAATCCCCTTTGCTAATACCCTGTGCCTAGCAAAGGAGGATGATACTTGCATGGTCCCGATGGTTCGACGGGAAGCGAGGACACAAGGGAAGGTGCTCTCGACCATGCAACTTGTCGAAGGACTTGCCACCAAAAAGGGAGGTGCGCAAGGCAATCGAGTAGGGAGGTGCGAA
Source organism: Drosera capensis (assembly GCA_001925005.1). Classification (NCBI taxonomy): domain Eukaryota; kingdom Viridiplantae; phylum Streptophyta; class Magnoliopsida; order Caryophyllales; family Droseraceae; genus Drosera; species Drosera capensis. Next base: position 9,626 of record LIEC01012508.1, on the reverse strand, counting down.
AACCTCAACTCGAGGGATCCTCCTAAGCCGAGGAAGCAGCGGAGGAAAGCGAAGAACTGGATACGAGGCAACATATCCAACCTTCGAGGACTCGAGATGGTGCGTCGGTTGAATTCCAAGTGAAACATGGAGGGTTGCTTCAAACGAGCATGGGTTGCCAGACGCCGAGCGAGAGGAAGATACATGCCAAAATGAGTCCAAGTGTCTGTCGTTATGCCAAGGTTTGGCGAAAGAAGTCCGAGACGAGAGAGACGGACAAGAGTTCGAGGCATACGGAGAATTTGGCACGGAAGGCACACTTGCCCAAGGCGAAGGCGAGTGCGAGGCAAAGGTTGTCTTTGTACGGGGACAAAGGCAACATTGAGGCTTACCGCAAGGGTCGCGACGAGGACGTCTGCGACTTAGATGGGGAAGAATGTCACGGGTCAAAATTTGGAACGAGGCCCAAAGTAAAAGCCCGTGACAATATGATGAGGCCCATGAGAAAAACCCATCATCAAAAGGCCAAGTTCTAGATATTTCTCCAACATTGCGAAAGACTCTGGAGAATTCCGAAGAACTCTAGGACTTTGTAAATAGGTAGGCATGTTGGTAAAATATTCTAGAAAACTCTAGGCAAGGTAGAGTTCTAGATTATTCCCTTAAAGTGTATATAAGTGGATGTTTGGCTCATTTGCCAAACAATCCAATCCTCCACAAATTATAATCCCACAAAAACCCGAGAGATATACAAAGAGTGTTTTCCACTCAAAAACTTGTTTCGAGTTTTCATTTTTCTTATGAGTTCTTACTTAGCCATTTCGACGCGAGAGTTAGGCTGAGCTCAAACGAAGATGGGAGTAGTTTGAGTGCCGCATGGGTTGTGAGAACCTAATCCCGTGACACGTGGCTCCATCATTTGCACCACTAGCGTGACCTCGAAGATGGGAGGATACGGACCGCATGCTTATATGGTGTCCAAGCACGCCCTCTTGGGGCTTGTCCGCACAGCATGTAAGGAGCTAGGTAAGCATGGGATCAGGGTCAATAGCATATCGCCTTTTGGGGTTGCGACACCTCTTGCATGTGAATCCACCAATTCGACAAGAACAAAAACCACTCTTTATGGGCCAAAAAATTCTTTCACAAAATACCTCATCTTTTATTGGTTTCTTGGTTTCGAAATCAAAAAGACTTAGTTCTGTCATTTCGCCAACTATCTCTCCATTAGGTAGGATTTTAGTGGCCCAAGCACGTATTTGTTGGGAAGAAACTAAGCCAATTCGGAGTTGTTGATGTTTATATTGATCGATCATAGAAGAAAAATTGTAATTTATTTTAATGACACCTCTTGCGTGTGAATCCACCAATACTACGCCTGATCGACTCGAGGTTGTGGTTTCTGGGGCAGCAATCTTGAAAGGCATAGTTTTGAAGGCGAGGCATGTGGCCGAGGCTGCTCTCTTTCTTGCTTCTGATGAGTCAGCATACACCACCGGGCATAACTTGATGGTTGATGGCGGATTGACAGCAACCTCCCCAGTTTTTATAACCACATTTACATAGAGACTCGCTAGCCCAGTATAATTTCATAGAATGGCTCCGTCTTCGGACTTGAGTTTCTTATGTGGTTTAATAAGGATTATTGGCTGATTGTTGTGAATTCAGCTTGAAACAATGATGAAGTTATGCGTGTTACCTTTTTCTTCTTATTGAACTGGTCACCCATCTTCAAGCAGATCAAGTTGTGCTCATTTCTGTTTTGAAGTTTATTGACCACCAACCCATGAAAAGTTGCTATTCTTATTCCAAGGCATAACAATCCAACCAAAACTAGAACACGGAAAAGGAAATATAGACAACAAGTGCAGAATTGAACAATTTGCACATTCATTCATGAATTTAAGAAACACAGGCGCTTCATAACCATGATACTTATCATCCAAATCCTTAGGCAAAGTCGAATGAATCATACATCAAGTTATGGTTTAGAAGTACAAAAAACATGTTACCTCTTGTTAATTTCTCATAGATTCCCCTGCATCAGCTTCTCAAATTCTTCCTTGAGTCCTTGAAAGGCCTTCGGTCGGGAGGTTTTTCAGTTAGCAATCTCCTCCCCAGTTTAGCATGCTTTTCGGTTGCCAAAAACAGCTCTCTCCCACGCTTTCCGGTTGCCAAAGACAGCTCTCTCCCACGCATTTCGGTTATCAACGGACTCCTTCTCCTCTTAGCACTCATTTCATCACTCCCTCTTCCTCGCCGCTGCGAGATAGTCATGTGAGACCCTTCTAATCTCTTAATTTTATTCACCTCCTCTTCGTTGTCATCATCATCACTATCGACCTCTTCAGAATCCGACACATGCCTCTCTTCATCTATTATATTGTTTTCGGCATCCTCATTCCCCTTGGCTTCATTAAGCTTTGGTTTTTCACTCGCGGTTTGCTCATTCTTGGAATTCTGAACTTCCTTCACAGTATGCATGAGATGCATATACTTATTCCTGATCTCCATCAAGGGATGTTTCTCGATCAACGACTCCCTCTTATACGCCTCCCTTAGAACAACGGTATACATCCCATTCTTATTAGAAAGATAGAATATACCAGGATGATTCACCACTGCTCGCTTAAACCTCGACCTGATCCCCAAAAACTCCCCAACTCGAAGCACATTCTCCCTCTCGCTCTTCTTGTGCACAAAAATATGAAGCAGCTCGTGTAAAACCGCAACCGCCCATTTATCCGACTCCTCACTCCTAGGTCTCTGACTGAACACATTATCATAAGGCGACACATAAGGCAGCTTCTGCCACTCCTCGATCTCCCTCTTCATCTGCTTATCCATCACAAACTCCTTCGAAAAACTCATAGGGAACGCAATCGGCATACCCTTCTGATACCCCGACCCGCCCTTCATCACCCTCTTCTCCATAACCGAAACCGCCAAGTCCTTATCCCAACAAACAAGCTCCAACAAACACGTCGAATCCTTATCCCTCCTATCCTTAACCCGAAAATAATGATTAAACTCCGGCACAATCGTCTCGACATAATCATCCGGCAACCCCAAATCCCACTTCAACCTATCTACCAATCTCACCGGAACCTCGTAACCCTTACAAAGCATCAACAACCTCAAAACCCTATCCGCCGCGGACTTCCTAAACCCATCACTCCCGTAAACCAACATCTCGTCCCTATCAATACTAACCGCCTCATCCGTCAACCTGACATGAGGTTCGATCTTAACATTTCCGGGGAAGAACTCCTCAAAAAGGGCCGGATACCGGCGGATAAATTCGATAGGGCGAAATGGGATTCCGAGAATGTCCTTGTTATTTACGATGAGGGAGAGGGGGAGGGATTTTGAGGGTTCGGATTTGATTAGGTTTTTGAGGGAGAGTGCTGGCTTGAGGTGGAGTTCTCGCTCCACCGCGTGGTCGAGGCCGCGGTCTCGGAGGAATTTGGGGTCGACGACGGTGGTGGGGCGGCGGTGTGCTGTAGTGACGGTGTGGAGGAAGCGGCGGAGCATCGTCGGAGTCGGCGGTGGGTGGGTTAGGGTTTTGGAAGGGTTTTGTCTGATTCGTTTTGTGAAGAATTATTGACTATGCAAGATAGCCGGTTCGGCTTTGGGGACGGTTTAGTCAAGGAGAGTTTGACGGTGAATGATGGGAGAAAACCGCAACAACCAAGGAATTATGGTTCTTCAAGATCACAGTGGTAGCTCTTCAAGATTACGATCAAATTCTTTGAGATTTGAAACAAGAGTTTTTCTACACTCAAATGAAATGAAATTGGAAAAAAAAAAGATATGATTCCAAAAAAACTGAGTTCATTCTTATTGTTACCCAGCTATAAAGAGAAAAAGGGACAAAGGTTCAAAGAGAAAAACAAGAAAATGACCTTATTGGAAGCTGAAATATAGAAAGTGAAAAACAAACTAAGCATAACTAACAAACCAAAAATAAAAGCAGTTGGGTTTGGACAACCAGCACGACTTGACTGACGAATTTGTTTTCGATGGTCAAATTGTGCTTCCAATTTTGATCCTGCATCATTCTCCCCCCAACTGATGAGAACTCATTCCCGAATTGAGATCATCATCAGAAGATAAATCACCATGGTAAGAAGTTAAATGACAGGCATTGAACACGTCCGTCATGTGTTCGAATATGAGAAGGCAACTTCAGCCAATATACATTGTTATTGTTATAATTCAGTACGGCTGCGGCTGCGACGAAGAGACAAGGCGCCATGCTAGAAGGACAACTAGAGCAACTACAGGTTCTATTTGGGTTACAAAGCCCTTTTATATTACTCTTATTTTAACACTACTTTTCAAATTGAAATATAAATATCAAACATATTCAACTTACTAGATATAGTATCAATGTGAGTTTTTCGCAATGACTTGGTTAGAATGTCGATGAGTTGAAAATTTAACCAAACATCAATCAACTGAATATAAGGATAACAAGATGAAATCCCTATGACAATGTTTCTAATCAGATGATAATGTACCTCAATATGTTTGGTTCGCTTATAAGAAATCTGATTTTTTACGATGTGCATTACTGCTTGATTGTCACATTATAATCTCAACTGATTATCTTGATGAACACCTAACTCATTAAGTAGACGTTTTGTCCAAATTAGGTCACAGAAAGTGTGTCATTGTTCGATATTCTGATCTTGCACTACATCGAGACACAATACTTTTTTTCTTATTCTTTTAGGAAATGAGGCTATCATCAAAGAAGACACAATATCCAGTAGTGGATCTTCGACTAGTAGGACACCCTACCCAATCGACATCAGTGAGAAATGATATTCTGCTGTGTCTCTGATCAGAGTATAGTTGTAAAACCCACAAAACTCCAATAAACGTCACTGAACTCCATTAACCTCCACTAAGCTCCATTAACTTCCACTAATCTCCATTAAACCCCACTCAAAATCCACTTAGGATCCACTCAAAGTCTCCCATAAACACAAAGAAATAAGCAACGTGATTTCAATGATAGGAAGTAAACATTCTGAGGAGAACAGCGACAATAGCAGAGAAAGGGGTAAGCTTCCAACCTTGTTGTCATTGTAAATTAGTCTCGTAGGATACCAATCGATCACCCGATCCTCGACAACCATTTTCCATGTCGGAAACAATCATAAATTGATGTGAATTCGGGAACCAAGGTCGCTGGCTGGCTGGCTGTGCTTGGCCCCGTCCTCATCCTCGTCCTCTATCTAACCAGATCTGGCGCTGGCTGTGCTTGGCCTCGTCGGAACAACCTCCTTGCCTGAAACCAACCGCTTATAAGGCTCGACCCTCGTTGTCTCGTCGAGCAGCGAACACCCCTCGCCTTTCCCGGCCATACCCTGACTTTTTTCCCTCAACTACCTCGAGCCTCGCCTGAAACAAGCCGACCATCGGCAGCCCGGATCCGGCGGGCGGAGGGGACCGCCGACCTTCGTCGTCCGTTCCAAGTACCGCGAGATCTTCATGCCGGCGCTCAGCTCCACCATGACGGAAGGCAGGATCGTATCGTGAATCAAATCGGAGGGCGACAAGCTCTCGAAAGGCGACAGCGTCGTCGTCGTCGAGTCCGATAAGGCCGACATGGAGGTCGAGACCTTCTATGACGGATACTTGGCGAAGATCGTCGTCGAGGAAGGAGGTGTCGCTCCGGTCGGATCCTCGATCGCGATCCTCGCCGAATCGGAGACCGAGATCGCCGCCGCCGCAGCAACAGCAACCGCAGCGATCTCGGTTTCGAGGCACGAGGCCTCGGAGGGAGGGAACAGAGTGGTGGCGACGCCGTATGCGAAGAAATTGGGGAAGGAATTGGGGGTTGATTTGAGGGGAATTGTGGGGAGTGGGCCGGATGGGAGGATCATCGCCAAGGATGTGGAGGCGGCGGCTGTTGCTAGTGTGAAAACTCCGGTGGCTGCCAATGTGGCTTCTCCGGCAGTTGCGGTGGCCGAGAGGAATGTTGGTGGAGTGGAATTGGGGAGTAGTGTGGCGTTTACGACGATGCAGAATGCGGTTAGTCGGAATATGGTGGAGAGCTTGAGTGTTCCTACGTTTAGGGTTGGGTATACTATCACTACCGATGCTCTTGATGCATTGTACAAGAAGGTGAGCTTCGTCGGATTCACGGTGTATTGGAATCCGATTTGATGGTTGCATTTGATAAGATGATGCAGGTGGCGAAGTGGTGTCTGATTGAGTTTGAATGTGTGTGTGTTGTAATTGTGTAGATTAAGTCCAAGGGTGTGACTATGACTGCGCTGCTAGCAAAGGCGACAGCATTGGCTTTGGTAAAACATCCGGTTGTGAATACGAGTTGTAGGGATGGGAAGAGTTTCACATATAATAGTAGCATCAACATTGCTGTTGCGGTGGCAATTGATGGCGGGTTGCTCACTCCGGTGCTTCAACATGCAGATAAGGTTTGTTGTTTGTTATGTTATCTTGAGGGTTGTGTTTCACTTGTGTGTGTTTCTTTCCTCGTGATGCTTAATCCTGTAATGCAGGTTGATATTTACTCGCTTTTGAGGAAGTGGAAGGAGTTGGTTGACAAGGCACGAAACAAGCAGCTACAACCTCATGAATACAACTCGGGTACTTGATTTATAACCCCTCCTCATGGGATTTACGTTTGAAAATTCATCGATGTTTCAAACGTAAATCCCATGGGTGGCTGTTTAGATGGGGGAATTGGATGCTTTATGGATGACATTAGCTTTGGCGAATTGTGTAGCTTTGCAGTTGGCTGGCTGAGTGATGTGCATTCTTGAATACTCATCTATAACTGACAGGGCGAACTGTTTTGCTGAGTGCGACATTTGAGCCTTGAAAAACTCCAGGTGTCAAGTCGTATATTACTTTATTGGTGGTCTTTGTATGATCGGGCATAGGCTTAGCATTACCAATTCTGTTGATCCGGTTTGTGAGCTGAATTTGAGAAAAATTTAGTGTTAGTTCTCTTTGTTTTAGTTCATTTCAATGCTTTTGGTCAAACCCAGAACATGGATCCCTATTTATTAAAGTATGGCTTGTGATAGTGCTTTTCTTTCTGTCTTTTGTTTAATATTTTTCAGGGTTTGATAGAGAATTTGATAAGCCAATCCTTTTTTCCGTGTTTCAGAATACGGTTAACCAACATGCTAACTAATTGATTACGAGAAAGTGGCTTGGATTTTGCAGTTCTTCTTCTGCAGTAACTCGGCGTTACATGAATGTGAAAGGGTTTTAAGAATTCGTTTTCTTTTTATAAGGGCCAAAATCACTTCTTTTGTTTTGACTTTTTGACCCCATATTTAGAACGTTCTTCTTGACGATCCTTTAATCCACCAGCATCTGGGGGTCCTTGAACAATGTGATATCTCACACCGGGTAAATCTTTAACCCTTCCCCCTCTTACTAAGACTATAGAATGCTGTTTTACAGTATGACCAATACCTGGTATATAAGCAGTGATTTCATATCGAGAGGTTGCGAAGTTGAGCCTGTGTTCATTCATGAATACTTGAAATTTGCCAGTAATCAAACAATATTCTACTAGTTAGCATCAACGTACTTCATAGTTGAATAGGTTTTGCTACTACTTTGAAAATTAAGACTAGCCCATTTAGCCGTGGCCATGATGCATTCAAGTGTTGCATCATCATGACCATAAGTTGTGGTTGCTTCCATTTTGATAACTTCAAGCAATTAATGTTCGTGTTTTCTAACTTAGAACTGAAATCAATAGACAGGCATGGATCAAATTGTGGGTTCTTGTGTTCCTTATGACTTAGCAGGATTAACCTAAATTCTGTGAAATACCGAGTATATTTGCCATTGGATCTCAATTGGCTAGAGAGGAAGCCTGCAATAGATTGCAAAGTATGGAAGTGGTCTAATGGGATAGTTCTCACGGTATTTTTTTTAAAATTCATATTTCTCAGGATATTATACCAATTACCTAGTAACTTGGAGTACTTGAATCCTGTTAAGTGACTTGTTCCATTATGGCATATTGGTAAAACTTTGCGTCTCTATTTGATGCTTAGTGCTTGATGCTGGTTTCTTTAGGTACTTTCACCCTGTCAAACCTTGGCATGTTTGGAGTGGACCGGTTTGATGCCATTCTTCCCCCTGGAACTGTATGTGCTTGCTTTCTTCTCGCGCGTATAATTTAACACCAGCCCCATCAATCGAGACTTAATTTGTATTGGTTTCCTCTTTGTCAGGGAGCAATCATGGCTGTCGGTGCATCTCAGCCTACTGTAGTTGCTAGCAAGGATGGTCGAATCGGCTTGAAGAACCAAATGCAGGTAAAGCTAATTGTGACTTGATCTCCTGAACTATATATTATCTGCTCCACTATCAGAAACTGAAGATTGTTGCCTCATTCTTCTTCTTCTACAGGTAAATGTCACTGCAGATCATCGAGTGATATACGGCGCTGATCTGGCTGCTTTCTTGCAAACACTAGCACAGATTATCGAAGACCCCAAGGATCTTACATTCTAGCCCTGTCTTTCTGCAAGACTAAAGCTACTCGGCTTCTTCTGTTGAGGATCTCTTCAAAAAGGATATGTCGGCTCAAACTATTGCAATCAGAATGCTGAGATGGTGGTGTAGACTGATGGTTTCTTAGGACAGTGGAGATATTTATTTTGTAGCTATCTTAGTATCATTCCATGATTTGATCCCTGATATGTTCTCTCGACTTGGTGTATTTAACATTCAACTGTGTGAGTTCTCATACATTGAATAAAATCTCTTCTTGGTTTATACATTATACACATGATGTCTTTCATGCTTCTACCAGAAACTGCAGCGCGGTCTCTACTGCCTCTCATGTTTGATGGATCAATTTTTTTTAATCTATTGCAATCTGGATTCTGAGACTTCCCTCTTGGATTGTTGGTTTTCAGGCTTGTAGTTTAGGCCGAACTGTCGGCTCTCATGTTTGTAGCTTTGTCGGACATCACAAAGCTTTCTAGAATTCCCTTCGAGTCAGGTGGTGACACAACTGATGTACTAGTATCACACACAATTTAATGCGTATCATGACATAAATCTTCTAAATTACATTCTTCTTAAAAACAGATCACAATTATGAACATTCCTGTAAAATATTTGATTTAATGATGAGTAATTATAAGTAACGGTCCACAAAGAACGTTGCCTTTTGTGCACAGTTGCGTATTGCACAAGTCCATCTCTGACAACAAACAGGGGGCATCAAGGGTTTGAAGGTTGACCTTTGTTTCTCACTGTCATCATCGCTTGCAATTGACCTCCAAAATTCACTAAAATTCCCCATTTTGATCCCCTCACTGCCCCTAAACCCTCAAAATAATTCGACCCGTTTGCCGATTCCACTCAAAACAGCTGATTTGTATTGCAATTTGGGATCTTTTCGTTCAATTTGGAAAAATTGGTATCATTTCTTGCTTAAACTGCAGTTTTGGTCGATGGGTGTGATCGGGTTCAGCAGCTATACTTCATTTCTATGCTCTCCAAAGTCGATTAATGTTTGTGGGTCGAATCAGAGAAGGGTTTTTGCGATGACTACTACGTTGCCCGTGAAATCTGTTGAGGGAGAGGAAAAGGGTGGTCGGGTGAAGTTGAGTGGTGACTCGTTCATCAGA
>LIEC01012507.1:36053-95043 GCA_001925005.1 Drosera capensis | reverse complement strand
TTTTAGAGAGAAGCGAAAGCAAAAGCCTATGGGGTCGCTTTTGTAATTGGATAACTAGCACTGAAAACCTCCCTGACATTGGATGGTTTGGTGTTTTGATGATCCCAACATTATTGACTGCAACTTCTTTATTTATTATAGCCTTTATTGTTGCTCCTCCAGTAGATATTGATGGTATTCGTGAACCTGTTTCTGGATCTTTACTTTACGGAAACAATACTATCTCTGGTGCCATTATTCCGACTTCGGCGGCTATCAGTTTGCACTTTTATCCAATATGGGAAGCGGCATCCGTTGATGAATGGTTATATAATGGTGGTCCTTATGAGCTAATTGTTCTACACTTTTTATTAGGTGTAGCTTGTTACATGGATCGTGAGTGGGAACTTAGTTTCCGTCTGGGTATGCGCCCATGGATTGTTGTTGCGTATTCAGCTCCTATTGCAGCTCCTATTGCAGTTTTCTTGATTTACCCAATAGGTCAAGGAAGTTTTTTCTGATGGTATGCCTTTAGTCATTTCTGGGACTTTCAACTTCATGATTGTCTTCCAGGCTGAGCACAAACAAAGATTACAACTCAAAATGATGAACTTTGTAACACGATATTAATTGTCTTTTGCGTCATAAACGGTTATATATATATACACACCAGAAAAATTAAACTTTTCATAGACATTTGCATCTGGTCCATGTTTGGTTAGTTCCATCCAGTAGCATCAGGTGAATGAACAAGTGGGATCAAAAAATTTACTTGAAGTACTTGGTTCACATAAACAAATAGATGCCACATCTCCTACACAAAGTGATGTTGTATATGTATCTTCACTTCCCCGTTCCCTCCAGAAAGGATGGAATGTCTAGAATATGCGATTTATCTAGTCTAGTAATAGCAGCACACCTTTGCCCAGCACAGTATGAGCAAAAAAATCAACAGAAAGAAGAGCTTAAGAAAATGAAAGTGGACGCTGCATACGAAATAATAGCTTGTATGGCCAGTGAAAGAACAAAAGCGTATTATGATTAGTCGTATGACGGAATCAAACGGCGGAATTATTTCAAGAGCTCAAGAAACGAAAGAGACAATGATTACTTTTCAAACAAGAATAAGTTATTGCTGACTTTCAAGTATGCAGCGCATATCTTTCTTTTATCAGCCTCAATTCAACCATTATCTTTCTCATGCTGCAGCTAATACAATACAGTACAATGAATCCTCAAAATGTGTAACCAGAAGCGTTCATCGTCCTAGAAAGTGTCTCTTGCTGCCTAATACAATCATCAGCAAAAAAAAATATATATATATATATATATGTGTGTGTGTGTGGAAAAACCTTTTTCGCTGCAAAAGGTAGCCAATAATACCGTGCAGCAAAGTCCAAAAAACATCATTTTATAATAAAAATGATATGAATTGTGTTTGTGATACTTAATAAATCAACCAAAAAAACATTAAACATTAAATCCAAGATAAGAGATTATGTGGTTTTCTCTTTACTTATGAAATTTTATCTTTTTGACATGAGTTATAACAAAAACTTGAATAAGTGTTTGAGTCCGCACATGTGATTGCTTGCGCCGGTGTCGAGATACCAAATCAAGTCATTGTCGATGTTGATATCGTTTTGCGCCATTAAGAGCAGACCTTCGTTTGACGCGTTTTCTATTACTAGATTGGTGTCTAGCATTCGACCACTTTGTTATTTCTACCGCATCCACAGCCTCTCCAATTTTGTTTACTAGATTGTCCCTTCCTTTCTTGACCTCCATTACCGCACCTCCATAGTCACGTCCTTGTCCTCGAGAGTATAGCACCTTATCATCTTTGATTGATGCTTTGGTTTGGAGAGTTTCTTCGAATCTGATTTGCAACAATGACGTCGATCTCGGTTGCGCTCGATTCTTCATAACCGATGGTGATGAATTCCCACACGTCTTGCGAACCGAGCAACATTTTCATTACTGGGGCTGGAGGATCTTCCTGGAGTAGGATGTTTCTTCACATAGTCAAATCATTAGGGGGAAAGCTCATGGCTGAAAGTCAAGTTGGATAGGGCTTTGGGTAATCCAGACTGGAAAAGCTCATGGATGAAAGTCAAGTTGGAAAGGGCTTTGGGCAATCCAGAGTGGTATGAGAAGTAGGACAGCTCATTAGTGTTCTTTGCAAATGAAGGCCTCTCAAATCACTCTCCAGTCCTTGTTTCACTTGTGGGAGGGAATAATAGACCTAAGCCACTGTTCAGATTTCAGAATATGTGGAGTAGGGTTCAGAATTTCGAGGAGACTGAAAAGAAATTATACTAGAGAAGTGGAAGGGTGTGGTATGTACAAGGTTATGCAAGCTGGATTTGTTAAAGTATGATCTCTTGTCAGTATGTACAAAGTATGATTTGTTAAAGCTGGTATGTACAGATGATGACGGGATTTTTTGAACAGCCTATTAGTGAGGAGATTGACAGCATTTGCAGAAGGTTCCTTTGGACTCCGTTGGAAGGGTATGAAGGAAGGGACAATGGAGAAGCTTGGACTTCGATGTATTAGTTCTAATATTGATAGCTGGAGGAGATGGTCTGGATTGGTTATGGCTGGTAAATCAAGAATAAATAAAAAATAACATAACAAAATTGAACGTGTTGCAAACGATTCGCGTGAACTATACCTAAACAATGACAGAAACCCTAAAATATCCTTTCACCTCGACGCTACCGTACTCATCGCCATCGCCATCATAGTTGGAGCAAACAGTGCGTCCAAATCAGCATTCAGTGCACAATGATAATTCTATCATAAACTCACAAAAACGCACTATTCTCGACAGTACGTCTACAATAACAAACAATGCTCCAAAATAAACCACAAGTAGTATAAAACCAACATCGTTGCCCCTCGAGAGTTCTACCCGATCATGGCTTCTTTTTAGATCCTCTAATTTGTGGTGAAAAGACGTTTGTCCTAGTTGTATGAAAACTGAGAGTTCTATTTTTAAAATAACTGAATTTTATGCTAAAATGATACTGTGAGTGTGTTTACAAGTAAATTGGTTTGACTTTATAGTATGATTATGGCTTATGAATATTCTTTTAATAACATGGAACTGCCTACTACAAGCAACTTTTGGAGCAAAACAAGGAATTTATCCAAGAGCCTCGAACTGTTGAGAAATGCAATTTGTTAGTTAAGCAATTATTTTACACTCGGCGTGTCAGGTTAGCTTTACATAACCCGTAAATGATTAGATACCCTGCTCACCCTTTTGTTAATTCAAAGCGCAAAGTTCTTTCCAGGGTGCACAACAGATGATTGCATAAGTATATGCAGATAGGAATCACCACCATAACCAAGGAATACACACTTGCATGACTTTGTATCAAGCTAAACACCAATTTATAACATGATATCCATATAATTGAAAAAATCATTACATATTACCCAACAAGTTTGAAACACAAATGTGTACTGACGCACTGTTTGATCGAAATAGTACACCTATACAAATCAAATAGTGCATCAGTTGAATTTTTCTCAAAATAAACTACACACTGGCGCAGTTTTTAGAAATAGAGCAGTGCACTAGTTTAAAAATCAAAAACATTGCGCTGTTGTTGTGGAAATGCTCATGCACACATTTCATAACACTGAGTGAGAAAATTTATCCAATGTCAATCTGTGCAGGGGATAACATGGATGTCAGAAGAATATTATGAAAATAACTTCTAAATTATTTAAATATTTCATTTATGTTTGATAATATTGTCAAATATTTTCACAAAATTTCTTTTAGGTAAACAATATGAATGTATGTCTTTAATATGTATGAAATTATCATGATATATACTTTTTTTATCGAAATGATTAAAGTTAGCAAATTAATCATATCATACCATGAATCAGATCTAGTTCTTATAATATGTGATATAAAAAATTTTGTTTTTTTCTTTTTGGCAAAAAGTCTTGATTTTTTGTAGTAAATATTTTCAATCTTATCATTTTCTCTCAAGGAAGAATTACCTGAAGATACCACCTAGCAAAACAATGATAAGGAGCTACCCTACTATTTTTTTTCCCTAGATACGCAAAATCAAGTTAGCAAATTAATCATATCATACCATGAATAGAGGAAGGGAAGGTCATTTCAGAGGCCGAAACATTAAGAATGATCGCTTTGACCCTAAAATATTCACAAATACCTCTAATGATATTCAATATATAAAATCATCATCATGGATAATCAAATTAAGTATCAAAGGTTTTTACAAAGCTCAGCATCACTTCATAATATTAATCTGGTGGTTTTTTCTCATGAATCACGAACAAAAATTCATAAAGAAATATATTAATATATCAATCCTATTATGTTATAGAATTTGGAGATACCGCTCGTTGAGAGATAAAGGACAAACTGAGCGTGTGTGTGAGAAAATGCAATTAGTAGGTAACGTTTAGATTTTTTGTATGTGACGATACGTATTATTATACTATGAGTATAATAATATGCATTGGAATCTATGAGCGTAGTCATTGTATGATTATGTCTTGGTTGGTATAAAGAGGATGAGTGAGTAAAAGGAGTGTAAATCCATAATTGGTGCGTTTGAGGTCATTTATGAGAGCCCCTTTCTAGGATATCCCTTTTACTAAAGCTTGAAAAGTTTAAATTGAATAGGTTACTATTTTTCTGTGTTTTGTTTCTTCTCTGTCTTTTCAGGAGCTAGAGACGATGGGCAGGTGTGTTATTGATTATGGTGCTAATGCGTATCTACTGTATTATTGTTTATAAACTATGTAAAATATTTAATAAATGAGAAGTTGCCACTGTATTATTGGTTATGTCTAAATGGATTTTTTTTTATTTCTATATCTAAATCGATTAAGTAATTTTTGTCTAGTTAGGATGTTGGGACTCAACGACAGTAACGTCTAGTTATGTATTAATATGTTATGGTAAATTGGGGCGTTACAAGTTAGGATTAGGAGGAGTGTGGGTTTGAGGTAGTGGTGAAGGTGAGGTTTCTTCATAGAGAGGGATGAGAGGATTCTTCAAGGTAGTGGTTGCAGTTCGGATATGTAATATTAGATTATTTATGAATTTAAATTTTGGAACCTAATTTTATATCATTAAGAAAGGTAGTAGTAGTAGTAGTAGTAGTAGTTATTCTCTCAAACTAAAAGAATCTCTCATATCCATTTTCTTTTCATTGTATGGTTTCGATTCGTCTGATCAGCTCGATCCAATATCAGACTGAAGCAATTTCCCATTGGCGGAACATCTTATCCATTAAGCGGGAGAAGCTCGATTTGAAAAGCAAAAAGAAGCTGCTCACATTCTTGGAAAACGGACTAAGAGTGTCAGCGAACTCACTAATTTTCCAAATGAGATACCGTTACTGTATAGGTTGATCTCGTTGTGAAAGATCTCTTATTGGATAATTCATAGGTAGGGCCAAGGAAGTAGAACTGTACAAGTTAGGAATAAGATGGACTATGAAGTAAAGAGCTCCGGTGTATAGAAAGGTCCTAACCGTTTAAGAAATAACCATAGAAACGAAGTAAGCCACACTTTTTTTAGATTGATCAATCTCTATTTATTTAAAAAAAGGATTTCTATTCGAAGAGTGCATAACTGCATGGATAAGCTCACACTAAACCGTCAATTTGGGATCGATCTTGGAGGTATGTGGAAGGGATTGGAATGTTAGAATATTGATTCATAAAGAAATACATATAATATATAACTGATAAAAAATTGAAGAATGTGACAAAGTGACTAGTCAAGAAAGGTGGAGGGAACTATAGTAAGAGAAAGGATTCTTCTTTGGATAATCAATAGTGTAACTGGTATTCTTTTGATCGGGTTTGTACTAGGTCTGCTTTTTTCAAGATTGATGAGAAAGAGCTTTTCAAGATTGATGAAAAGAGAAAGAAGAAACGAAAAAGAGATTGAATGACTTAAGATAAGAGTCGACAATTACTTATAAAAAAAGAAATAAAAATAGATCAATAAAGGAAGCAACTCTTATCTTATTCTATTTCTATGAGAGAATAGAACTTCAGAAATTGACTGCCTTGTTGAATCTTGGTATATTCATTATATAGAAATCAAACTTTCAATTGACTTTGATCAAGTTTCGGAAATCAAAAACCATAGAAGATTTTTATAAGGAGGTACTCATTATGTCTACAAAAAATATTCACTTCCTTGCGGTGATAGTCATATATGGCTACCTATTTTTTGTTGCCTAACGGTTAAAGAAGAACATCTTTGTTGACAATTAAGAAAAGATGAGTGGGCACAACTTCTTAGATAGCCATTTTAGATACTCATTGACTCTCGTATCTAATAAGTTATACCTACTATTGGATTTGAACCAATGACTCTTGTCGTACGAAAGCAATACTTTAACCGTTGAGTTAAGCAGGTCATTTTGCATCCCAACGAAATGGGACCCATCCCAAGAATTAGAAATCTTACTAAACTAACCAATACCAATCTAGCAGATTCAAATTGAAGAGAGATAGCTATGGCCTTCGATCATGGAATTTTCATCTTGACAAGAAATTATCGACATTATCAAATTGAATGACTTAAGATAAGAATCGACAATTACTTATAAAAAGAGAAATAAAAAAGATCAATAAAGGAAGGAAGCAACTCCTATCTTATTCTATTTCTATGAGAATAGAACTTGAGTACTTGACTGTCTTGTTGAATCTTGCTATATTCATTAATAGAACTGCATGTCAATCTTCGGAAAAAAGAAAAGATAGAGAAGACATGTTTAGGGCGAAGAAGCATCGGTTTTCTGTTTCGGACAAACAAGATTTCATCACCTTTTTTTTTATTCTTTTACAAAGGTACTCTTATGAATAAGAAGAGTACCTTTGTAGGCAAAACAAATAACATAACATGGATCATTGCTTTGAAAAGAACCAATCAAAGAATTTTATTCGTTCTATTTTATTCGATATTTTGTAGGCATAAACAATACGCGGTTACAGTAGAGTTGCGAATGACTTAAGACAATGTATATAATAATTTTCAGTTAAATTGAAATATTTAGGCTCTATTTTGAATCTCACAGATCGACAAATATTTTTTCGATTTTACTTGATTAAAATGAATAAAAATGAATAGATCGTAAATGAAAGAGAAAATGAAAAATAAAAAAAATAAAAATTGAATACTAATTTATATCTATATATTAACTATATATTAATTATATAAAAATTTGAAAACAGTGCTAAGCCTACAAGAACTGTTTTTAATCTTTTAAACAAGTTGGATATTTTTAAGAGAAAAAAAGAGAAAAGGGAAACTTAAGCGTTTGTCTTTACCGGAGGTTTAGATCCTTGCTTTCATGCAATTTCCAAGGTAATTCCATTTAATCAATATAGATACTTTATTTTTGTATTTTTTTTTTTATTTAAAAAATAAAAACCAGATAATCCTTGTTTCCTATTTCTCTTTCATTTATTCTCTATACACCTTTTCTATCTATGTATATTTTTTCTGTATTTCCAATCCAAGCCAAGAATCTTTTTTTTTTTCCTTTTATAACATCTATATGTTATATGTAAAAAAGAAATAAATTTATCTTCTTGTGAAGTTTTCTTTTTATTTTATTCAAATTCAAAGATTGGTTTGATTTTGTGTGATACGAAATGTGTCTTTATGTTTCTTATTGTAACCTAAGAACCCCTAACTTTGACTTAATCGAAAAAATTCAAGGAATTTAAATTATCTAGATCTTGGGAACACGACTTTTTCTATCCACTTATCTTGCAGGAATATATTTATGTATTAGCACATGATTTTGCTTTAAATAAAATAATTTTGTTGGAAAGTACGGATTCTGAGAAGAATAAATACAGTTTATGAATTATAAAATGTTTAATTACTCTTCTCTATCAAGAGATTCTTTTTGTTCCTAATTCTTCTTATTTTAATGAGAATCCTTTTCTTATTTTTGGAGATAAAAAAAGATGGATTTTCAAATGGTATCAGAGGTATTTTCAGTCATGATGGAAATCCTATTTTTACTTCGATTAGGAATTTACCCAGAAGGAAAGGAAATCTTAGTAAAATCTCCTAATTTACGATCAATTCATTCAATCTTTCCATTTTTCGAGGACAAATTGTCTCATTTAAATTATATGTTAAATATACTGATAGCTTACCCAGTCCATTTGGAAATATTGGTTCAAAATCTTCGATATTGGGTGAAAGATGCCCCTTCTTTGCATTTTTTATGATTCTTTATTTACGAATATCGTAATTGGAATAGAAAGAGTATTCTTTTTTCAAAGCAATTCATTTATAGTTTTTCAAAAAGGAATCAAAGATTCTTTTAATTCCTATATAATTCCTATCTATGTGAATATGAATCCATCCTTCTTTTTCTTCCAACCAATGCTATCACTTTTCATTCAACAACCTTTTTCATTCAACTATCCCTGCTGTAATAGTCATGGTGCTTCCTTACAGTAGTATCATGGGCATTCTTAGCATTACAAGATGATGGGCTTCTGAGCTACTGAATGCTGTTAATTACTGAAAGCTACTGAAAGCTGAATTACTGAAAGCAGTTGGAGCCGAATTACAGATCAAAAAAGTTGATGATAATTAAGGATTGAATCAACTAAGTATTCAAATTTTTTGAGTTTTGTCGAATTTAAAGAATCTCCCTTTCAATTTTCGATGTATACTCTGTTTTCATTTTTACTTGGACAGATCTTTAGGAACATTCCTCTCTCTTTCTCTTTTTTCCTTTTAATTAAGAATAGGAAGTAAGAGATAAATAAGATCGGTATAAATATTTTTTTTTTCTGATAGAAAGTGATCTATATAGGTTGACATAGACATATAAGTCATGTTATATTGTTAAATAACAAGCTTGAATTGTCTTTCTATTCGCCTCGCCTTAGAGAGAATTCAGTTGCTTGGGAGATTAAATGAAAAAAAAAAAAACAAGCTTTTACCATGAATGTAATTTTAGAGAGAAGCGAAAGCAAAAGCCTATGGGGTCGCTTTTGTAATTGGATAACTAGCACTGAAAACCTCCCTGACATTGGATGGTTTGGTGTTTTGATGATCCCAACATTATTGACTGCAACTTCTTTATTTATTATAGCCTTTATTGTTGCTCCTCCAGTAGATATTGATGGTATTCATGAACCTGTTTCTGGATCTTTAATTTACGGAAACAATACTATCTCTGGTGCCATTATTCCGACTTCGGCGACTATCAGTTTGCACTTTTATCCAATATGGGAAGTGGCATCCGTTGATGAATGGTTATATAATGGTGGTCCTTATGAGCTAATTGTTCTACACTTTTTATTAGGTGTAGCTTGTTACATGGTCGTGAGTAGGAACTTAGTTTCCGTCTGGGTATGCGCCCATGGATTGTTGTTGCGTATTCAGCTCCTATTGCAGCTCCTATTACAGTTTTCTTGATTTACCCAATAGGTCAAGGAAGTTTTTCTGATGGTATGCCTTTAGTCATTTCTAGGACTTTCAACTTCATGATTGTCTTCCAGGCTGAGCAATCAATTTTTATCGTATAGAAAAGAATAGAGTATCTAGCTATTATCGTATAATAACAATCAATTTTTAGAACCAATGAGTAGGCCAATTCTATGTTATTTATCAGATTTCTCAGAGAAATATGCTTGACTCAATGCTTGGCTATTCGGGAGTCAATGACTATTCATAGCTCTTACCTTGACACCAGAGAAGAGTTTGACCCAATGCTTTATCTCGGTTTTAGTTGATCCTGATTCGACATTAGAAGTATATTGGTTTTGAGAGCGTAATTGATTACTTTTGTCTGTAAGAATTAGGTATATAAGAGTATCCATAAATCTTCTTGCCTATGAGTTCTATTCTCAATAAGAATTCTAGTTCTTATGTTTCCTATTAAGGAATGAATATAGCAAACAATTCCTTATGCATGTATGATGAGATTTCATTGATAGAGATCCAATTCCAATAGACTTATCCTATCCCATTGGTATGCATCTAGTAGGAATTGAACCTACGACTTCGTAAATTATGAGTTGGGTGCCTTAAAGCCATGGAGAGCCGTCAACTTCTTTACAACAAAATTGACATCTCGAGTACTACACAGAGACATAGTGATCAAGAGGTAGACATTGAGATGCCTAATCTGAACCTGTCTACGCCATTACAGGAACAAGTCAACTCAAGTGCAACAGAGGCGTAGTGGTCAACAGGTAGTCATTGAGATGCCTGATCTGAAACAGGAGAGACCGGCGCCTTCAGAGATCACAATGATCGTAGTGTCCAGTGTTGGATTAATGGACTCATATTACATGGATAATTTAACTATACGGATTAATTATATGTTATGTGCTATCTTACGGTTTGACCCAAATATTGGTGGTACCACGGATATTAATATTAAGTGGATTAATATATCGTCTTATAAAGTATAGGGCATAATTGTGTAGAGACCCACCGGGTTATTCCTAATTAATGATGGGCTGATTAGAGATAAAAATCACTATATATATAAAGGTTATGGTCCCCAGTTGTACATGTGTTACATCTTTCTAGCCTCCCATCATAAGAAAGAGAAACCCTAGCATGTGTATCAACTGAAAGATACCCTAACCCTAGACGATCTTCAACCCGAATTAAAGACTTGCTCTTATGGATTCAATTACGTTTCCGTTTATGATGTAGTCAAAATAATTCGATATGAAGGGCATAGTTTTAAGTGTATTTATTCCAACAATTGATATCAGAGCCCCTTTCATATTGAGTTATTTGAAAATCAGTTTATTTTATGCTTAAACAAGCAAAGCCAAAGCAGTGGATTTTTTCGATGAATTTTTTTTTTTTTTTTTTTTTTGTTGAATCAATGGTAGTTGACATGATCCGAGAAATGGAACATCGGGGAATTGCCTTTGTGTTGTGTGTTGAGGCAATATTTTGTATCGACATGTTTAGATTCGTCTCAAGTTGCTTGTGTTAGGTGTCTGACTCTCTCGTAACCAAGCATCTCTTGTGTTGTGAGGTTAAATTTCATGTTTTTTTATAATCTGAGCCTAGTAGCCAATCGAGATATTCTGAAGATAGCTTGCCCCAGCATATTCTTGTAGTAAGACATAATTATATCAGCAATCTCATTTTGATCTGTGACATACACCCCTTCAGTATTCATGAGGCTAGTGATGGCAGTCCTCCTTCGAGCTTGCTTGACCACATAATGAAAATACTTCGTGTTTCGATCCATACCTTTAACCCATCTACCTCTGGCAAGCTATAGAAAGTGAACTTCCTCAGCTGCCATAAGTGTCTTTAACTTCAGTACACCCTTTTGCATAGCCTCTCTATTCTCAGTGCAGAACTGCTACTGGAGTTTCATATGCAACTCAAGTACTTCAACAATGGCCTCATCAACCCTACATGTAAAATTAGTAGCCGAAGATCTGTGCAGTTTCCTAAGCTCACTCTTCAACAGATTTAGCTTAGAGATCACTTGAAACATAGGGCACCCTGAAATATAGGACTGTCATACCCTTCTAACAATCCCAATGAATTCATGGTGCTTTGTCCACTGATTGAGAAAACGGGAAGAGCCTCTACCAGAAGTGTCCCTTCCCAGCCAAGAGACAATGATTAAACTATGATATGATAGACCAGCTTCTGAAAAATGTGCTTCAACTTCTCAAAATACTTCCATCCATAAAGAATTTGTCATTGCTTTATCCAACTTCACCTTCATCCACGATCTCTCATCTTGTTGATTATACCAGCTGAATAAACATCCTCAATTTCTAATGTCCTCCAGCCCAGCCTTGGTAACACACTTAAGAAACTCCTCGCTAGGCTCCACCGAAACACCCTCATATCCAATTTTTTCATCCATAAAAATAAAGAAGTTAAAATCCTCAAGAATAACCCATGGTATGTTAACCGCCTCACCAATATAGCCTATGTCCTTCCATATATCCCTTCTCTTGACCTTTAGATTACTAGCATATACTACTGAGAGGAAATACACCATCCCATTATGATTATGACTAACTAAGCCATGAATCAACTGATCTGAATGAAATCTGAGGTCAAAATTTCAGAAATCCTCCTTCCATAACAACCATATTCTCCCATTAACAGTTTCCTCATAGCTATCCACATATTGCCAACCTTTGAAACAAGAATTCAGAACAGTTTTTTGTTTTCCTATTTTCACTCGAGTCTCAAAGCATCCAAACAAGGACACAATGTACTTGGCTAACAATAGCCTTATTGCCCTATGCTTTTCCGGCTTATTCAAGCCTTTAATATTCCAAGAGGCAATCTTCAAGAAATGGCATCATCAAACCCACCTTTCTCTTGTTGGCTAATAACCTTGACATGAAACACGTGTGTACAGTACACACGCGTGTACAGTACACACGCGTGTACAGTAACGCCGACCACATCTCCGACCACTGTTCATCTCCACGTTCATCTCCACGTTTTTATACAAAAATGTGTTTAGCATAACTTGTTTCATTCCTTATAAATAGCTAGATTTGTAAGGATAATATGTAGCTCGGATTGAATAAGAAAAACAAAGAAAAGGGACGGATTTGTCCCACCAAAGATCCGAGTCTCGCCTACATCTGGTATCAGAGCAAGCAACGATCCTGCCACCACCGCCAATATACAGATCTCGATCCACAGCTGCTGCCCAAGCCAAGGCAACGCCAGATCTGAACGGCAGCCAGAGACCCACACGACATTGGACTTCCCCGAAACAACCAGATCCGACCACCAGGGCACCGGCCACCCCCAGGCCACCATAGATCTGGCCGTAGGAGCCACCTACACCGCATATCAGTCGCCCCGCGCAGCCCCTAGCTCCAGTAACCACGGGGAGCCGATCGGATCCGGCACGAAGCCACGAACCCCAATCGACGCTTAGTCACAGGTTTGAAGGGCTGTGTTTAGGAAGAGGAAGGAAGAAGACGTGATTCTGGGGAAGAAGACGAAGGCTGTCTCAGTGTTTTTTTTGGGGAGGAAGGAAGCAGAGGAAGGAGGAGGAATTGGTGGGTGAGGAAAGTTGGTCGGCCGCGTGAAGGAAAAAAAAAAGGGGAGGAAAGGAAAGGGAAGGAAACACATAATTTCTTTTATAAAACTTTAATTTTGGTTGTTTTTGAGGGATATTTTTTTTTAAAAAAAAAAGGATGAATATTATTAAAAAAAACCGTTTGTTTTTTTTTAAAAAAAAAGAAAAACATTTGTTTTTTTTTTTTAATCCAAACAATGTCTATTGTTCCCCAACAGGTGTTAAAGGAAAGCGGCGGAATGTCGTTTAATTTTCCGATGCTGAACTTCTCAAACTACACGGTATGGAACAGGAGGATGATGAAGTCAATCCAAGAAATGATAAAAAGGCACGTGCATACATCTTCCAGGCAATTCCCGAAGATGTTCTTCTTCAGATTGCGAAGAAAAAGACAGCGAAGGAAATTTGGGAGAGGCTCAAGATGAGGTATCTAGGTACCGATCGAGTAAAGAAGGCTCGGTTGCAGACATTAAAGAGTGAATTTGATGCTTTGCGGATGACAGAACAGGAGTCCATTGACGAGTTCGCCGGAAAACTAAGCGGCATGTCCAGCAGGTTTTCCAGGCTTGGCGCAGAACTTGGCGATGACGCACTAGTCAAAAAGCTACTCGACTGTGTGCCAGACAGATACTTCAACGTTGTTGCAGGAATCGAACAATTTTACGATCTTGAAACGATGCCGTTCGAGGAGGCCATAGGGCGGTTGAAGGCGTTCGAGGAAAGAACTCGGCTCCGTGAGAACACCGGTAATGGTGGGAGTCAGCTCATGTTCACCCGTAACGAACGACAGACACCCCAGAGGAACAACACTGGGGAAGCTTCGTCATCTGATCAGGAATACGGATCCGGCATCTCAGACCAAGGAAAAGACGAGTGGCATGAACGAGGTCGCGGAAGGAGCGATCAAGATGACAATTATGGAAAGTGCCAGGAAGGTGCGGGAGGCACCAGCAACAAAAATCGTGACAAAAAGCATATTAAGTGTTTCAACTGCTGGAAGATGAGACGCTATGCTTCGGAGTGTCGCAGCAAGCGACGGAATGACGAGAGGCAGTACATAGATGCTACTCCGGACGAGCCAGCGTTATTATTTTCTATGTCTCAGAAGGAGACACGAGCTAAGCAAGACGCCATACAACCGAGAGAAGAAAGGGTGGTGAAGGTGTTTTACCATGGCGAGGAGGAAAAGACATCAGCTAAGGATGTTTGGTACCTAGATAACGGTGCCAGCAATCATATGAGGGGACGACGAGATATGTTCCAAGAACTTGATGAGAAGATCACTGGGGAGGTGAGGCTTGGCGATGGCAATGTCGTTCAAGTCAAGGGCAAAGGAACGGTCGTGTTCCAATGCAAGAATGGAGATCAGTATATCCTCCATGAGGTATACTACATTCCTAAACTTTGCACTAATATCATCAGTCTTGGACAAATGACAAAGATTGGAAGCGAGGTGAACATGGTGGGAGATGCCATAAAGGTGTATGACAACGGAAAAGTTGCTGATGTTCGTGAAGCGCACATCGAATCGCCTTTACAAGATTAGTTTGGAGTTAGCCAAACCAATCTGTCTCCTAGCAAGTTTCAAAGAACCGGAAGGTGTGGCAGGCGCAACAAAGTTAGCTGATGGTTATTCGCCACCTGCGACAAGAGAGACAAGTCCATCTACCTCGACTTTGCACATAGAAGTTTCGGGCTCCCTCGACACCAGCAACGGTGAATTCCAACGACAACGATGGCGAGATCGTCTACGAGCAAGGATGCCTAGATAGCACAGAGGCAATGATGTGGAACTTCAACGCAAGAAGCCTGGTTCCCTCAAAAAGGCAAATTGGGTCGAATTGATATTTGGTCCATCTAAGAAGAATGGCGTTGACAACAGCGAGAAAAAACCCGATGGTTTATCGGAGCAGAGGCTCGATAAGCAGAAGATCAAGAAGGTTAGAAATCTCTTCAGACTCAGGAAAATTAGCATGGGAGAAGAAGCGGATTGCATTCATGCCAGGACGACAGACAGGGATGCGCACGGAAAGAAATGCTGGAAGCATTCATGAAGATGGGAAAAAAGCGGGAAGCTCTACTAACCAATCTTCAAACAAAAGTGAAGAGTCTCGAAGAGAAGTTCGCAAGAATACAGAAGGAGAAAAGGTCATCGCATAGGCATTATGTGAGACCGAGTTTATTGCAGCCACTACAACATCATGCCGAGATCTTTCGAAAGAGCCGTGTCAAGATTAGGGGGGAGTATGTTGGCTAATAACCTTGACATGAAACACGTGTGTACAGTACACACGCGTGTACAGTAACGCCGACCACATCACCGACCACTGTTCATCGACCGGCCACTGTTCGTCTCCACGTTTTTGTACAAAAATGTGTTTAGCATAACTTGTTTCATTCCTTATAAATAGCTAGATTTGTAAGGATAATATGTAGCTCGGATTGAATAAGAAAAACAAAGAAAATGGACGGATTTGTCCCATCAAAGTTCCGAGTCTCACCTACATCTGGTATCAGAGCAAGCAACGATCCTGCCACTATTCACCGGCCAAAAATATTTTTTTGCACAAACACGTTTTGATTGTTAGACCAAAACAGTTTGATTCATTTATCTATAAATAGGATAGTTTTGTAAGCTTAATTTGTACCTCGGCAAAGACAATAATACGAAAAACAGAAAACGGGAAGGTTTTTCCCACAAATCATTTGTCTCAACACACCACTTATAGATCTAAACCAATATTTGGTTTAGAATGCGCATAGGAACTGATAATCGTCACATCGAATCAAGCATTATTCTCGATCCACAAGATAATGTGGATTTGGAACGTAAGAAACCCGGTGCCCTGAAAAAGGACAATTGGGTGAATGCTAAACATGACATCTTTTGCAAAAGGGATGAGGTTAGAAACCCGAGAGAAAAATCGAAAAAGAAGTCCGATGAGAAAAAAAGCCATGTCAAGATTTTTGGGGAGAGTATGTTTGCTATAATCTTGACAAAGAAAAACAAGAACACGTTTTCACCGACCACTATTCACCGGCCAAAAACGTTTTTTTCACAAACACGTTTTGTTTGTTAGGCCAAAACAGTTTGATTCACGTATAAATTGGATAGTTTTGTAAGCTTAATTTGTAGCTCGACAAAGACAATAATACGAAAATCAGAAAACGAAAAGGTGTTTCCCACAAATCATTTGTCTCAACACAGCACTTATAGATCTAAACCAACATATTATTCATGCACTAGCTACTATTCAGGATTTTATAACGATCATCCAGATCTGCAAATCGACACACATAGTAGCCATTGTGAGCCGTTAGTTAATCCTGAGTGGAGAAAGAGGAGGGCCTTACCACGAAGGTAACGTAAGGCATGATGTATGCGTCATATGTACTCGTGTATATATGTATGCACACATTTGTATTTTGATGCATGAGTTTTTAATAAGAAAAAAACACAAAAAGGGGAAACTTTTCCCCACCAAACACCTCGTCAATCTCATCCAAACACCAAGAACCTACACCTATTCCCGATCGAGCAGCTAACATCTGGTATCACAGCCGACGATCCAGCAGGTGGAGGCGCTCTGTGTCGGCCATATAGGAAGCGAAGTCTCATAGTTGCTATTGCCTAGCCCGCTTGTTCCCAGTCCTCCTCTTCCAAGTTCCCTTTGAACCATCAATCCAGTGCTCCAGCACACCATCTTTGCGAGCTTCGATGACCTGGGAATTGAAGGCAGCGGAGTGCTGTTGAAGTGTTGGTCGTAAGGGAGACGTGGTGCGGAGTTGGTGTGTGTTCAGAAGGGACAGAGGAAGGAAAAAAAGTGCAGGGTATTGTTTTTTTTGGGTTCGGTGGAGTTAGTGCAGGGAAACAAAAGGCACAGGTCAGGTTTGTTTTTATGGGAAGAAGTTAGTGTTTATTCCCCAAGGGAAAGTAGGACAGGGGACAGGGAGACGTGCAAGGGAACTATGTAGTTTTTTGATCGTTGACCAAGTCAACGCATACAAAAAAAAAAAAGAAGATGTACGTGTTTGTAGAAAAACCTGCAAAAAAATTTTGATTTCACAAATCAAAATTCGGCATTATGTCTATTGTTCCTCATAACGTGTCTAAAGAGAGCGGTGGATTGTCGTTCCACTTTCCGATGTTAAACGCTTCCAACTATACGGTGTGGGCCATCAGAATGGAGGTAATCTTAGATGCTCAGGAAGTCTGGGAGGCAATCGAACCAGCGGAAGGTGAGGAAATTGATCCTAAGAAGGACAAAAAGGCACGTGCGTTCATCCTCCAAGCTATTCCCGAGGATGTTCTGCTTCAGATTGCGAAGAAGAAGACAGCGAAGGAAACCTGGGAGAGTTTGAAGACGAGGTACCTGGGTGCTGATAGAGTCAAGAAGGCTCGGTTGCAGACCTTGAAGAATGAATTTGACGCAGTGCGAATGACAGAACATGAGTCGTTGATGAGTTCGCTGGAAAACTTAGCGGTATGTCCAGCAAGTTTTCGAGTCTTGGAGCGGAACTTGACAATGCCGCTCTTATCAAGAAGCTATTGGATTGTGTGCCTGATAAATATTTCCCAGTTATTGCCAGGATTGAACAATTCTTTGACATCGAGACGATACCGTTCGAGGAGGCGATAGGGAGATTGAAGGCATACGAGGAGAGGACGCGACTCCGCGAGAACACCGGGAGTGGTGACAGGCAACTTATGTTCACTCCTACCGAGCGTCAGTCACTGTAGAGGAATAGCACTGTTGAAGCTTCATCATCTGGACAGGGTCGTGGGTCCAACACCTCAGACCGAGGCAAAGGTCCATGGCGTAGACGAGGATCTGGAAGGAGTGGCCGAGGCAGAAATACTGCAACACGTCAGGAAGGTGCAGGGGGTACTGGCGGCAGCAGCAGCCGTGATAAGAGCCACATCAAATGTTTCAATTATGGGAAAATGGGACATTATGCTTCTGAGTGTCGTAGCAAGCGACGAACCGACGAGAAACCACACACGCGAAAAGCCATCATTGCTGTTTCCAGGAGAAACAGCAGGATGTCTGCGGGGATATAAATATCTGGTACT
This sequence comes from Drosera capensis, assembly GCA_001925005.1. Classification (NCBI taxonomy): domain Eukaryota; kingdom Viridiplantae; phylum Streptophyta; class Magnoliopsida; order Caryophyllales; family Droseraceae; genus Drosera; species Drosera capensis. The sequence goes on along the minus strand of LIEC01012507.1, from coordinate 76,893 downwards.
TAGACAATGGTGCCAGTAATCATATGACAGACCAGCGAGGACTGTTCCAGGAGTTGGATGAGAACATCACTGGGAGGGTGAAGTTTGACGATGGCTTGATTGTTCAGGTCATGGGAAAAGGGACGATCGTTTTTCAGTGCAAGAATGACGATTAATATATTCTCCATGGGGTATATTATATTCCGCAATTATGCACTAACATCATTAGTCTCGGACAGTTGACAGAAAACAGGGTCGAGATGAATATGGTGGGAGAAGACATGATGGTCTATGACAATTGTAAGATATTTATGTTCATAAAGCGTACATTAAATCGCTTATATAAGATCAGTTTGAAGTTAGCCAAACCGGTCTGTCTGTTAGCCAGTCTCGACAATCCGGCATGGTTGTGGCATGCCAGGCTCGGTCATGTCAACTTTCAGACACTAAAGCTCGTGGGGGATAAGCAATTAGCAGTTGGAGTTCCAAAGCTGTCACATCCGAACAAGCTGTGTGAGGCTTGTTTGATATCCAAGCAGATTCGGCTTCTCTTTCCGGCTCAGACGACCTACAGAGCGAAGAAGCCGTTGGAGCTATTGCATGCTGACCTATGTGGGCCCATCACACCAAGCACACTTGTTGGTAATTCATACTTCCTCCTCATTGTCGATGATTTTAGTCGGTGGATGTGGGTTTTTACACTCAAATCCAAAGATGAAACATGTACCGTGTTCAAGAAGTTCAAGTGTCAAGTGGAGAATTTGATTGAGCATAGAGTGAAGACCCTGAGGACGGACCGTGGAGACGAATTTTTCTCAAAAGAGTTCACGCGATTTTGTGAAGATTGGGGTCTGCAAAGGCATCTCACTGCACCGTATTCACCTCAGCACAACGGTGTGGTAGAGCGGAGAAACAGGACCGTAATGGCGACGGCTCGCTCTTTACTTAAGAGAATGTATGTTCCTGCTGAGTTTTGGGGAGAAGCTGTTAGACATGCAGTGTACCTGTTAAATCGATTACCGACAAAGGCGTTAGGTGAATGTACACCGTTCGAGGCTTGTCTGGTCGCAAACCACATCTCGAGCATTTGAGAGTGTTTGGCTGCACAGCTTATGCGAAGGTAACAGTTCCACATCCCAAGAAACTCGATGATCGGAGTTTGCCTATGGTTTATCTCGGAGTGAAAGAAGGATGTAAGGCACACCGTCTTTACAATCCTCATCAGAAGAAGTTTCATATATGAAGAGATGTGATCTTCCAAGAGAACCTGGAATGGAACTGGAGTGCAAGTACTGATGCCGGGGTGTCGGAGTTCATCATTTATGACACCTCGAGTTTTGACGCAGTACCTTTATCACCTGTGGCAAGTGCAGCGGAGCCAGAGGCAGTTGATGGGGCATGTGCATCATCATCTGCAACAGGAGAGTCCACACCATCTATCCCGAGTTCGCATAGTCCAGTACAAGTTCCGGAGTCCCCCGATAGTGGTCCTGTGCGTCTCAGAGACCTCAGCGACATCTATGCCAACACCGAAGAAGTTGTTCTTAGTGATGACGATGATGAGTTGATGTTGTTGGAATCTGATGAGCCAATCTGCTACCGTGAAGCCGCGGCTGAGAGTGCTTGGTATGAGGCAATGCAGAAGGAGTTGGAGTCCATCGAGAAGAACAAGACATGGACATTGACCAAACTTCCAGCAGGTCATAAACCCATTGGCTTGAAATGGATATTCAAATTGAAGAAGGACTAAGAAGGTCAGGTTGTCAAGCACAAAGCCAGATTGGTGGCGAAAGGGTATGTTCAGCGGCAAGGTATTGATTTTGAAGAAGTCTTTGCTCCTGTTGCTGGATTGGATATGGTTCGGGTGATTCTTGCCCTTGCAGCGAACCGTAGCTGGGAGGTGCACCATATGGATATTAAATCAGCATTCCTCAACGGAGAGTTAGAGGAAGAGGTCTATGTCACGCAACCGGAAGGGTTCGAGGTACAAGGCCAAAAACATCTGGTGTACAGACTGTCGAAAGCTCTTTATGGGCTTAAACAGGCTCCGCGAGCGTGGAACATTCGGTTAGATCGTAGCCTGAAAGAACTTGGTTTCAAAAGATGCGTACAAGAACAAGTTGTATACACTCGAGGCGAAGGAGGTGCAACACTTATTGTGGGTGTTTATGTTGATGACCTTATTGTGACAGGAGGAAACAGTACAGAAGTCAAACTCTTCAAGCAACAGATGATGACAGAGTTTGAGATGAGCGATTTGGGACTTCTATCGTACTATCTCGGGATTGAGGTTGAGCAAAAGAAGGGTCAGATAAAGCTGAAGCAGTCACCTTATGCCAAGAAGATATTGTCACAATTTGGGATGTCAGAGTGCAATGCTACCAAGTATCTGATGGAACCCAAACTGCACCTACACGAAGATTCAGAAGGAGTTCCGGTGGAGGCCACAGAGTATCGACGCATCGTTGGATGTCTTCGGTATCTTCTTCACACACGGCCAGATCTCTCATTTGCTGTCGGGATGGCGAGCAGGTATATGGAGAGGCCTACTGTCTTGCATCACAAGGTTGTGAAGCAGATTTTACGGTACGTGAAGGGTACGATTCATTATGGCCTTGTTTACGTGAAAGGACATTTTGATGAAGTCCTCATCGGTTACACGGACAGTGATTTAGCCGGTGATCACGATGGACGAAAGAGCACCAGTGGCATGACGTTCTACCTCAATGACAGTTTAGTGTCCTGGACTTCACAGAAGTAGAAAACTGTCGCATTGTCATCATGCGAGGCGGAATTCATGGCTGCCACAATAGCCGCATGCCAAGCATTATGGTTAAGAAACATGCTTAGTGAAGTGACAAAAACTAAGCCTAAGCCAGTCACCCTCTTCGTGGACAACAAATCTCCTATTGCCCTAATGAAAAATCCCGTGTTTCATTGTCGTAGCAAGCACATTGAGACAAGGTATTGAACACCGGAGAACAGAGAGCGGACGCACTCACAAAGGCAATGTCAGGAGTAATGCTAGAAACGGAGTGTCATTTGATGGGTGTTCGTGATCTTGAGCCATGTCAGGATTAGGGGGGAGCATGTGAGCCGTTAGTTAATCCTGAGTGGAGAAAGAGGAGGGCCTCACCACGAAGGTTGCAACGTAAGGCATGATGTATGCGTCACATGTACTCGTGTATATATGTATGCACACATTTGTATTTTGATGTATGAGTTTTTAATAAGAAAAAAACACAAAAAGGGGAAACGTTTCCCCACCAAACACCTCGTCAATCTCATCCAAACACCAAGAACCTGCACCCGTTCCCGATCCAGCAGCTAACAGCCATCATCGTGAAAGTGAATGCGAGGTTTAGACACCCCCATCCAACTTCGATCCACAAACCTCTCTATATGAGAAAATGGAATACGTTCTCCCAACACATATCTAATGAGGGCAAATGGCCAATATTTTCTAGCATCACTAACCTCCTCAATCGAGATTGAAATCTCCTCCTCACGACGATGAACATAAGAGAGTTTAGATCCACACTGTGAGTCACGATTATGTGCCATCGTTCCTATAGTAACCTCCGTATACGAACGAACATCAGGAGTTCTAGGATTTGCTTTATCACACTGCTAACCGCCCTAGGATTGCTCTCCAGTTCCACCCTATCAACGCCATCACCAACTACATGAGAAACCTCTTTCGAAACCTTCGCATCCACTTCGTTCCCCGTCTCTGGCATGACTGGAATTGGTTTAGAATTGCTCTCGAGATGAGAGGAGGGAGAAGGGGAGCTTGCTCGAGATGAGGAGCTCTTTTTGATGTGTCCCATAAGGTCTCGGTCAAACCCTTTTTATAGTCGAAGGATGAGGTTCAAGAAGGCAACAAGGTCATTTTCAATAAGGCAAGAGCAAAGTCGATCTCCATTGTGAAGGAAACATGATCAAATCTTTGTGTATATCAACAAGGTATGATATTGCTTCGGGCAGAAAGAAGGAAAGAAGTATTTTTTTTGCTTGAAGTATTTTTTTTCCCCGATTTGAGATGTTTTGTTCTAGTTTATTTGCTTGAGCCAACCCAATGGGCCTGATCAGGTGCGCCTAGGCCTCGTTCCATTGTAGGGTTTTTATCCTTTTTAAATTATTTGTGTTGTTCAGCATGTGGGCCTTCATATCGGATCAGATTTTCTTGCACTAATGCCCATGTGATTATTTAGTTCTGTGTTTAATCAAAGTTTTAGTTTTGGTGTCTACACTTGGGAATTTTTTTTTTTTTTTTTTTTTTTTTTGGCAGAAGATGATAGTATATAATTTAAACAATCAATTTGAAATCCCACGATAGATTTTTCACGAATCGTTTCTAACATGTCCAATTTTATTACTTATGTGTTCTTTCGTTGTAATTATTATGAAATAAATGGAGTAACATATAAATTTTGAACAGTATGGTTGTCATTGCATTTGATACATACGTCTTGAACGGTATTGGTTGTCATTGTATTGATATGTCTTGAGGAGATGTTGGAACGAGTAGAGTTTAAACGCAAACCTCATAGTATAAGTAACCTATAGTAAAAGCAGAGACAAAATGTAGTGGTGAGTTCAGCTAATTAACCGCAAGCATTAACTTATCCCAACTACCATTTGCCTTGGTTTTCACATGCATAGAAACCACAGAAATATGAACTCCAAATACGGAAGAATAACAGCTATGCCAGAAGCATGAGCTCTGAAGCTTCTCCTCAAGCTAAGCAATGGTGAAAAGTGAAGCACCACTTTTTGATGATGATCGTGTGCATGCAGTTTGCAATGCCGGGGACAACGACGACGACGGTGAACACAGAAGTTTGGCATCAGCTGATCGTCATTTCTTCCGGCCCCTTCTTCCTGGATTCCGTGATCATATGGTAAGATATTGAACTATATGTATAGCATACACATGTGCTCGCTCAGTAATCTGTCCAACATTACCGTTGACTTTGCTAGTATCATGTCGATGAAAACAGTAACATCAGTTTGTTTTTTTTTTTTTTTCAGCTCACATTTAGATCTAGTGTTCTATGCCATTTGAAGTAGTTTATGAAGACATGTGATGCATGATTTTGTGTAACCCTTAGATAGCGATTAGATTGGTGGAATAATTTGAGACAGGAATGGAATGAAAAGGAATGAGATATTACAATTTTGTATTCTCTGTTTGGTTGATATTTTGGGATGGAATGAAATGGACTGAAAATTTTTAATAGTTTAACCAAAATATTTTTATAAAGACACAATTCAAAAAGGAAATTACTATCATGCCCATAACTTAACATTTATGTTTACTCTTTTTCTTAATTAATTGAACAATTATACTTTCAAAAAAATTCATTTTCATGATGATTATACTTTAATTAATTTAATATGTGATTAATTAATTAGTTTTATTTGACATTTAAATCAAATTAAATACAATAAAATAATAATATTTTTGTCATTTCATTTCGGGCGGAATGAAGCATTCCTCTTCATCAAGACTAGAATCAAATGTGGGTTTTGGGGCGGAATGCAATTCCGGATGGAATGCGAGATTCCGTCGGTATTCCTGCCTTCATTCGGCCAATCCAAACATAGCATTAGTGTCATTGGGCACAAATAGTTCTATGGTAGTTTTAAACATTTACAGAAGAGGATTAGTTCTATGTATCTTATGAGTACTCACTGCTAGAGCCAATGATTCCAGGAAATACCGAAGTATTTCATCAAGTACATACAAGGAGAGAAGGATAAAAGCAAGGTCGTGCTAAGGTGCCATGGAGTTGACAGAGTTTGGAATGTGAAAATTGACAGTTGCTGGCGTTTCAAGGATGGATGGCAGGATTTTGCAACCATATTTGACTTGCGAGTTGGAGACTTCTTGGTCTTCCGACACCAAGGTTTCTTGGTCTTTGAGGTCCTAATCTTTGATCCAAGCGGTTGCCTAAAGGAATATCTGCCTTCTGATGCCAATGCACGTATTTCTCAGAAGGATCAGTGCACCATGAAGTCAAAGCGCAGGAATCGTTATTCTTCGACGAATGGCGTTGCACAGAAAGAACCCTATTGTTGGATTATGGTTAACCGGTGGTTCTTGGAAAGTGGTCGAATTGTAAATATTATCCGTCTCTCCTTTAATGTGGCTTTCATATAATCACTTTAGGTATGACTCTGCTTTCTTTTTGTATTGTAGAACATTCAAAAAGCATTCGCAGAGTCAAGTGGTTTAAATCAATGTCGAGAGGTGATCGTCAAAGATCAGAGACAAAGGTCATGGCCAGTTAAGGTGAATGTTAAAAGATGTGATGGTCAGGTTACATTAGGACGGGGTGCCCGTAAAATGAAAGCTGCAAACTGCTTTGAGAAAGAAGACGTTGTTATCTTGAAACTTGTCAAGCGTTATAAGAAGCCTATCTTGGAACTTCTGAGTATGCTGCTCTAAACTTCTGCTACAATATTTTATTTGTTCTTTGATTTTTTGAACTTTTAGTTAAATCCTGAGAAGAGCATCGACTTATCTTGGAGTATATGCCTGTGCATTTGATATTAACTTTATTCTCTCCAACAATGTTAAAAAGTGATACCTTATGGAAACCGCACGTCAAAGGGAGCTAGCATGTCTACTTTGACTCATCGACATTGTTTTGGCTTCATCGAGCAACAAAACTTGGACGAGGCTTATTTGGTGAGTGAATCCATTTCATGTCGACGGATTAGTTATGCGCTGGAAATGAAGTTTCTTGGTTTAAAAAATAAAATGAAACAGTCAGTAACCATAACCGGAACAACGTTTGATGACAGCGTGTTCCTAAGGCCTTTGCTAAGGCAAATCATCTGAACCAAGCACAATACGAGATGATTGTAAAAGATCAAAATCAAAGAGTGTGGCCAGCGCTCTTGAAGTTTCCTGAAGACCAGTTGTGCTTTGTGAGCAACTGGAACGAATTCGCCGTCACAAATGCACTTAAACCAGGGGATGCATATATGCTTGAACTGACGATGACACAGAGGAAGTTTCAGGTGGACTTTTACTGTAAGTTCTGATCAATCTCATGGTACTCATCTTTAGTCTCTTGCAGTTTCTCACGTCAACAGTTTAGGACTAGTTATTTTTTTGTTATGATTCTCTCTTAGTAATCAAGCAGTGGATCTGTATACAAGTAGAGAAATACTTTGGTCACATGAGGGAAATAGAAAAAGCATCAACTAAGACCAAAGAACAAACAGGTGGAGTGTAGATCTATTATAACTATAGTATAACTTTCTCTTTGGTACTACAAAATACTGTAGTAATTACAACTACTAGTTGCCCAGTTAAAATGATGTCAGCGGCCGTGGCTCACGGTTAACAAGCTAAGTAGAAATGAGACAATAGCTTTACATGGTCATTAATTTTTCTGTCGTGATGTGCCTACTGCCATGTACGTTATATATGTGACCTTGAAAACAAAAACTTCGTCATGACAACCTTAGCTTGCTTCATCATTTTAAACCACTTCAGCAATAGAAGTTCCTCAACTATCATTGTTTTTTGATCGAGAATTAATTTGCAGGTTCCTCCAGTCAATAGAATGTGCAAGCAGATGATCATGTGAAGCATCTAATTTGGCAAACACATTGTAACATACACGCCTATGAAGCTAGTAGTCTACAATTTTCGGAATGTTGGGATGTTCAGAAACCTATATAAATAGTTTGGCAACTTAAAAGTCTGTGTATAGTCTTTCCCAAAACCAAAACTTACCTACGTGCATATTGAGTAGAAATTTATGATATATACTGTATGTGTAGCACCTCGGTTTCTTGAACACCAGCGGGAGCAGGCTTGGGTTGTTCGTTATTAAGAAAGCACAAATGACCTTCCTGGAACGTCTTTGTCTACTCTTTCTACCATAGGTGTCACGGCTTCTAGCATCTCTTCATCGTTCATTGTAGTTGTTTCATCCTCTAGCCTTGGTTTCTTTTTAGGACTGTTTGCAAACAACATTTAGCCACCGAAAATCGATTTTTTTTGTTGCAAATTCCTGTTTATTTTGTAGTGTCAATTGGGATAAAACACATGGCTATCGAAATCGTGAGCATCAGCATTGATATCTACAAGATCATTTCAACTTGCACACATGTGAAGGGTAACTTTTGCTTTCAAATCCTTTGCTCCATGTAAATTTCGAGATCGAGATCTCCATGTAAGAAAGCATTCTTGACATCCAGCTGTCACACCTTCCACGACTTGCTCGGAGGAGGGGGGGGGGGCAAATACTAATAGAACTCGAGGCACGAATCTAACTTTTTACATTTTAATCGAATCAACAGATTTGATTTTGACCTTGTAAACCCACTTGCAAGAGTTAAGTTGTATAGACTTTGGCTTAGGAACTAAATCCCAAGTCTGATTTTGATTTAGTATATCGATCTCTTCCTGCATGGTTTTTCTCAATTCCTTGTCTCAAACGGCCTACTCATAGAAACTCGACTCTTGTGGCTTGTCGTCTTCAACTACAGCTGCATTAGCATATATTGGATTTTGCTTTCGGTCTCTGGTAGGATAACGATGCTTTTGTTCATTTTTTGTGTGCTCCTGTTCTTGTTTAACTTCTTCTTCGGCTTCTTCCAGTTAGGTAGGTCAATCCTCCTAATCTTGTAGATCCCGTTTTGCCAGGGACTCCTTTTTTTACTTGAAAATTTAGGAGATGACTCTCCTTCAAGTTCTTGAAGAGCTTTCGGTTAAGTAGCTTCCTTTTCTTAGTTCATCTTTTCTTGCAGCATCTCTTCAAGCAAAGTGACTGACTGTGGATCCCACCAAGATGATGCTTCATCGAACACTGTATTTCTTAATGGATAGCATTTGTATGTGTTGGGATCAATGCTTTTACATCCCTTTCGCTCATCATTGTATCCCACGAAGATACATCGCATCGCCTTCTTGTCGAACTTGTTTCGAAAGTGGTCAAGGATGAACACATAGCACGCACATCCAAAAACTCGAAACTGACTCACTCTTGGCTTCATCTTCCAAAGCTTCTCAAAAGACGTCATGAACCCATGCGATTGATGACATGAGTTGTCCTCTCCATACATTCTGCCCAAAAATATGGTGGCACGTTCTTGGCATATAGCATGCTTCTCCAAGTCTCAACTATATGACTATTCTTTCTTTCCACAACGTCATTTTGGTAAAGGGTGTCTGGACAAGTCAACTATCTCCGGATATTGTTTTGTTGCACAAACGTCTTGAACTCGTTTGACGTGTACTCGCTTTCGTTATCAGTATAGAGACTCCACATCATAGTTCTCAACTTCTCTACGTCTTCTTTGAAAGTCTTAAACAATGACAGTACTTCAGTCTTTTTCCTTCATGAGGTATACCCACACATACCTCGAGTAGTCATCGATAAAGGTAATCATATATCTTACAATGGTGACCGATGGCTGCTTCACTGGATTGAAAGCATACGAGTTAACACGCTCCAATGGAACCTTCATTTGAATTACGACTGCGTAAATAACAACTCGTGAGGTTTGTCATGTTGATAATCAACACAGACAGTACCCTTTATTAATCTCCAATTACGGGAGACCCATGAGAGTTGACTTTCTAATCATCTCTCTCAGCTTCCTATAGCTAACATGACCAAGTCGAGCATACCACAGATCTCTAGTTTCGTTCTTTCGAGTCTTATCCATGTAAGTATATTGGGCTGAAATGACATAGACAGATTTCATTTTTCTTTCTTCTAAAACAGACATACTCTTGTCGTAGGTACGGTAGACTTTGACTTTAATAGACCCGAATACCACATAGTGTTCATTTATCTCCAGTTGTGAAACCAATAACAAATTGTTTGCCATACTAGGTAAATGAAAAATATTATCTAGAAGTACCTCTTTGTCTCTATGTCAAGGGACAATCATCGTCCTATCAACATGAGCCATTAGCAACTTTGAATTGTTGGCGATGAGAACCACATGTTTCCCTTTGTACTAGGAAATATCATGGAGTTTTTCTTTACTTCCTGTGATGCAATTAGAACAACCAGAGTCTAGAATCGAGTCATGGTTGTAATTAATCAGCTTATTGTTATTGACAATCGCAAATGCCAACTCTTCTTCTAGTTCTGCAATATAAGAAGTTATTAACTCTTGTTCTTCCATCGCCAGCGATATTTTGAAATCTCATTCTTCTTTGGTACTGTCTTTGCTTTTACTAGAAGAGGAAAAATTGCCTCTTCCGGACTTCCTCCAACAGTCGCGAGTCCCTTCTTCCACAGTTATAGTATTCTTCATTTTAACGTTGTCTTTGTCCATCATCTTGAGCTCGCTCTTGATTAGAGCTTCTTTTAGATCAAGAATTTCTCCAAGTTTGCTTCCTCTGCCAGCCTTCTTACTGGCTTATTGCACTTCTTGCATCCATTGAGCATCCTGGTTGGATTTCTTCTCTGGACCTCTCTTGTTGTTAAAGAGAGCCATGCTTTCTTCCTTAATAAAGGCTCCAGAAATTTGTTTGCCTTGAGCTTCTTGGTTTGTCAAGATACTCTTCAGCTCTGCGAGAGTCACTGAGTGGTCCACCCACAGGTTCCTATAACAAGACTGTTGATTTCCGGTCTTAACCGTTGAATAATGATCCTCCTCATACGAGGATCACTAATTGGATTCTCTAGATCCAATATAGTAATCTCTTTACATAAAGCTTGCACTTTAATGAAATATTGGCTTATCGTTAAGTCCTACTGTAAGACTGACATAAACTCAGTCTCCAGCTACTGAAGTCGGGTATAATTTGTTTTGACAAAAAGAGTGGTTAGAGTGTTCCAAACTTTCTTGGTCATCTTTGCGTCTTTGATCTTTTGTAGAAATTCATCTTCTATAAAGACAGTAAGAGCAAGCATTGGTTTATCAGTTTTGACATTCCATTTCTTAAGATCAGCCTCCGACTATTTTGATGGTGTTGTATCAGATTCGTCAATAATCTTTTTCATTATCCTTTTGATCACTCTGGTTCTCTTTCTGGTCAATGAAGAAATTTACCTCAAGTTCTTGCTCAATTTCTTTTGCCTTTTATTTTTCAAACTCTTTTAATTCCTTTCTACTTCTCAACGTTATTGTTTTTGCATCTTCGTATGGATTTAACGCAAGAATATTATTTGACATTTGAGTCTCGAGAAGACTCATATCAGAGGCAAGTTGACTCATTGTATTTTTTAGATTTTTGATGCTCGATTTAGTTTCATTTTGAACAAGAGTTAATTCTTTTGTCTTTGTCTGATTTTGAAATTGACCTTGTGGAAAGCCTGAAGAAAGATTTTGGCTTTGAATTTGGAGTCTAACTTCTTGATTATCCCATCTGAAATTTTTATGGTCATGTCATGCTTCATTGTAGGTGTTTATGTCGTCTTTGTTGTTGATGGGGTGGTCCAAGAAATTGATCACATTAAATTTTTCCTCTAAGAAAGTTGGACATGAATCTGTAGAATGGCTTGTGTTTAGACAGACATTAAATTCTTAAGCATTTTCTTTATCGAATTTATGAGTGCATCAATTTTTGGTTCAACCTTAACAATGCTAGTGTCATCCACGTTTTTCGCTACGTCATTCCTTAGGCTATACTGTTGCGTGTTTGAGGACATTTCTTCAATGATTTTATGTGCATCACGTGGTGTTTTGTTAACTAGCATGCCCTCACTAGCAGCATCTACCTTAGATCTAACAACGGATAATAAGCCCTCATAGAAGTATTGAATTAAAAGCTGCTGGAGGATTTTGTGATGTGAACAGCTTGCACATATTTTTTTAAAACGTTCCCACTACTCGTGCGTGGTTTCATTATCAAATTGGCGAATGCCACAAAATTTCCTTATGAATAGATGGTGTACGAGATGCTGGGAAAAAATTTTCCAAGAAAATTTTTTGCATTTCCGTCCAGGTTGTGATTGACGCCGGAGGCAATTCATATAATCAATCTTTAGCAGTTCCTTGTACGCTAAAGGGGAATGAATACAGTTTCATTGTTTCAACATTTATCCCTTTCAATTTCATAGCATTGCAAGTTATATGCAATTCTTTGAGATGGCGAAGAGGATCTTCGCCTACCAAACCATTAAAGGTAGGTAAATGATGGATTAATCCAGAATTCTGCTTAAAAGTTGTGTTTACTGCTAGAAGAATGATACATAATGGTTCATCCTCATGCTCCTTGAGAGAATGTTAACCATTAAAGGTAGGTAAATGATGGATTAATCCAGAATTCTGCTTAAAAGTTGTGTGTACTGCTAGAAGAATGATACATAATGGTTCATCCTCATGCTCCTTGAGAGAATGTTCATTTGCCATATCAACTAAGTTATAAGTTCAAACATGCTCACCAAAAGAATTAGATTGTGATTCAGATTCAGAAGCTAAGGGGTAGTTTGGTATTGTTACCAAAACAAAAGAAACCAAAATCAATAGTAGAAATAGAAAACCAATAGCAAAAATTAATATCATTTTTTAAAATTAAATGATTTTTTTGTAAAACGAATCTTAAATTCATTACTTTAATGAAACAGGAAACAAAAAAAGAGAAGTATTTTTATGGTTTTCTCTTTTTTTACTTTTGTTTCATCCGTTTAAGAAATAAAAAATACAAAACAAAAAAGAAAAGTGACATCAAACAATTTTGTTTCATGAGTAAGAAAAACGAAAATAGAAAATATGAAACGATAACAGGCCCTAAGGATTCTTCAGTTCCAAACAACAGATTATTGAAACTATTGAAATATGTGACTTGATCGTCCATCAAATCTCCTAGTCGCCTTCCAATTTTTAATTTCATGCAACTTCAGAAATTCCTCCAAATTATTCACAACTGCGTCAACCTGAAATGAAAACAAGAAATAATGGTGGTAATCATTCATAAAATAAAACTTCACAACTAAAATAAAATTCATTGTTTCTTTCCCCGACAATGACGCAAAAAATTTGAAACGTTAGTCGCTATGCGTTCAAATTTATCCCCCTTAAAAATATTATCAGTACAGTGGTCAATTATAGGTATCGATCCCATGAGAAAAGTTCAATTGTTTCAAGTGAATAATATAATTGTGAAATATGAATTTGAACTATTCTAGCGATTAAGCTTGAGTAAAAATAAATTAGGGGGAGGTTGTGATTTTTACCTAACTAAAGATATCAAACAGAAATGAACTAAAATGAAAAAGTAGATTAATAACTAACGAATCTGTTGAAAAGTTGAAGCAATTAAGTTAACATAGAAAAACATATGTAGTTTCCTCTAGAGATTTTTCATGGATCAATCATTGACAACTATGATGAGCTTAATATGATTGAATGGCTGTGAATATTTGAAAGCTTACACATCCATTTTTCTTCCTAAATTATTTATCCCCAAAAGCATGTGAGATAAATTCATCAATTAATAAAATAAATCTACAAAAGTATGAAATAAGCATGTAAGACACCGGTACAACCTAGTGGGGGAGGAGGGGTGAATAGGTTGCTTTAAAATTTTCAATGTAATACAACAGAATGATGAATTTCAATACAATGATGTTCTTTGCAGAGTACTGAGGTATTCTACAACAGAGACTTAAATTTTGAGAGTTTATCTTTGTTTGCAGTTGTGGTTAATTCCTAATAGTTTTAATAGCTCAAAACAATGGGAAAAAAAAATAAAGAACACAGGATTTATACTGATTTAGACACTCGTTATCAACTGATAATGTAGAGCTTAATCCGGTCTTCCCTTGGTGATCAGTTTAGTCAATACAAGAGGTGAGTTCACTATCTTCTTGTTTTTTACTTACAAGACAACCCTTTTACAAGGTAGCTAACTTGTCAAAGATGAAGAACCTAGATCCTTTGCATAGATCCTTCACTGGACTCTACGGTAGATTTTCTTTTCGTCAGTGCAGACTAGTGAACCCTTTTCTTCCTGTTCTTCAATTCAGGTTAGTTGAATAGTTTTGAATTTAGATTGATTTTGTACTCTTGTATGTTCAATCTCTCATTCAACAGCTTCCCTAGTAGCATTGTTCTTTGAGTTCTTTAATACCCTTTTATACCCTAACGAAACCCGTGACTTGTGTACTTGACCTGATGGTGACAACTTGTCACATGTGAACCTTCACTGATGTTGACACCTTATCTTTTTTAGATCCTCGTACTGTCACTCTGATCCTCAGACTTTTGTCTCAACCTTAGCAATCATCTCTACTAGACTCCAATCTGTTATAACTCAGTCTATACTCAGTATTGTTGAGACCTTGTCTGCATCCAGTCTTTTCTATAACCTCGTCTACATCCAGATCTCATACAATCCATGTATTGTTATGTTGGCCCTTATCTGCAAGATCAATCTGAGATCCTAAAGCATTTGTAGGTCTTAAATTGTCCCTGTATGTCTTAGCTTCTTAGCCCAAATTCTCTGTAATAGTCATTATCTGGTGGCCCACAATGCTCTTTATCTGTGACCGTTTGCTCTCTAATATCTGACCTAAACTGTAGATACCTACCTAATTTTAGTCTAAACACACTAACAAAATCATAGCTAATACTTCTAAGTTTTTCTTATCAATTTCTATACAACTAGAGGGATTGCACATTCCTATCAATCTCATCCTAAATTGATGCTAACAAAACTTCTAAGTAAAACAACAAGCTAACTCTTTAATCACATTGTTTGATTAAAAGAAAATTATTCTAATTTCTTAGACTAATATGCAGCAAAGGATATGACCTTTTACATGTGATGCACATTGCCTTTTCTATGCTTATGAGCCTGATCCTTCGATGTTCTGTGATGTTTTTTTTCTCCCCATGGGGTTGTTCCCCCCGAGATCTGTGCCGTGATAATCTCTTCTCCTGAGACCTTTGGCTTGATATTCTCCCCCCCCCCCCCCCCCCCCCCCCCGAGGCCTTTGTAGCTTTAAAACCCTTTTTCCTTCTATTGCTACTATTGATTTTCTTTTGAGCTTGTCTATAGATGGCTTTGTTGTAGTTTTCTCTACTGTCTTCTCCCCCACTACAGCTTTTTCTGCTACCTTCTCCCTAGAAAGTATTGTTGCCTCTTTCTCTTTTTCTACTGCCTTCTCCTCCTTTTTGTTAGCATTGAGTGCTACTGTAAGGGCTTCGATTGTAGCTCGAATGGCTTTGAGTTTAGAAGAGGTAGTCTGTTGAGCAATTATGGCTTTGGCAGTTTCAAGTTTAAGCCTTGTGTCGTTGTTGAGAATGTACTCCTTAAGTTATTATTAGGTGGTCTTCAAAGAAGCTTACAGTTTGCGAAGGTCAGTTAAGTGTTGTCCCCTTAGCTTGTTTAGATTTGAGTAGCTGAGCTTGTACTGCTGAATATTTAAGATGTTACCCCTCTGTATTTGATCTATGAGACCTTCAACCATATTGGAGAGGGATGCATAGAAGTCTTCAAAACACCTTACCCTAGCAGTCTTCACAACTTCCAGCTCGTTTGTAACTCGTTTCAGTCTGTTAAGAAGTTCCTTGAATGCATCATTTGTCCACTGATGCATGCTATATATTTCCTGATCCAGTTGCTTGAGTTTGTATTCCATTGTAGTTTCTGATGGAGATGACTATTGATGTGCAAAAGGGTCAGTTCTGGCCATAATTCTTGGGTCAGTTTCGGTATCATTCTGACTTTTATAAGGCCTTGCCTCAGACTGTTAGCTGTAGTCTAGGGTGTCATCTGAGTGTCAGATATACCACTGTATAGTAGGCCTTGAGGAAAACCTACTGATGGTGAATCTATCCTAGTCTGCATCATTCCAAATGAAGAGAGGGGATGAAAATTCCAGGTTCAGTGGGGATATATCTTGATCTTGTATATTTTTTTGGCTAGAGGAAGTGTCGCTCATCAAGTGTTTGTTGTTTTTATCAAGAGGGATACCTTTGAAAGTGCTTTCTGTTGCAGCGTGCTCCTCTTTTGGCATTGAGGTTGTTTCTGCTGATTCATCTTCCAATATGACTGCTTCCTCTACCTGTATGGGAGTGAGATCAAGTGTTGTAACTTGAGTGAACTCTTTTTTTCAGTGATCTGTTGATAGTCTACTATAGATCCTTATATGGTAGCCCCTACTACATCCGTGATTGGTGATGCTGTTAGAAAGGCCTCCTTTGTTGGTGAACCCTCTGTTGTTGGTTCTATTGTTACGACTACCTCTATTGACACCTCACTATTATATGCTTCTTCTGTTGCCTTTTCCTCTTTGACTTTGGAGACTTGGCTGTAGGTGACTCAGTTGTTAGCTCTTCTGTAACAGATGGTTCTACAGGGACCTCATCAATGATGTCATCATCATCATGGTCTTCCAGCTATGGGAATTTATCATCATCATCTCCTGATGATGGTGCTCTGTCGACTGTTGGCCTTAAGAGATAATCATAAATCTCCAAGGTTGCTGCCCTAACATGCTTGTCAACCAGCCTTTTTAGTTCAGCCTCCATTTCAAGAGTAGGTACAAATTCAACATGTTATAGGTGTACCTGTCTTTGCCTTCTTGTTTTGAGGGTTTAGTCTTTGATCTCCAGAGCTCCACTAAACTGTATGTAGGGTACAGTGGGTCTCTTTTTCTTATTGGCCTCCATTCTTTGAATTTGAACCAGCTAATGGATTTCTGACTATGTCATGCCATCAATTATTCTAATCTCTGTCCTTGAGCCATCTACATTTATCCTATACCTCGTGGTTAGTCCTGATGGAATGAACCTTGGCCTCGTAGCTTTGGACTTCCTCTTGATTAGGAGTTTGTGCTCATTGATGAAACTTTTTTATCATAGCTTCCTTCTAAGGCTTGTCCAATATTTCATCAGTCTTAGCTCTGTATTCCAGAACCTTTTCTTGTATGCCTTGGACAGTCTGTAGCGTTTTTATGGTCTCTTCCTTTTCTGGAGATTCTGTTGTTATGGCCCATGCTTCTGATGTAGTTGAGGGCTAGTCAGCTTTTACCAAAGCTAATTCCACTCCTGTATTAGAGATAGAAATTATTGCCGTTGTGAATACCTCAGTTGTAGTAGTCCTTATTGTCAATGTACTTGTAGTAAAGGTGCTTTATGGATGCTCAGTCTCCATTCTTCTGAGCTTGGCTTCAATGGCTTCAATCTCCTTTCTTGTGTAGCCCTAGTGCACCTAGCTCTTGCCTAAGCTATTCTTAGGGTCCTTTTTTGACTTCCTGATAGCTTTTCTGAGCTTCCAGAATGAGGTTCTAAAGGTTTCAATAGCACCAGTCTTCATATACTTCAGTGCTATGTTTGCATTATGAAGTGATGCAATCTATGGCTCCTTTAGTGGTAAGGTCTTTGAGGATGATGCCTCTATTACTGCTATAGTTATTGGTCCTTGAGAACTAGCTTCAGTCTGCTCTTCTATTGGTGGATATTATACTTCTACCTCCATTTCTGTAGGGTGTGCAGTAAGGAGCTCCGATATTGTTTCCTCTTTTGAGATGGGCAGGACAAGCTTTTTCCTTGTCTCCTTTGTCTATTTTGGTTTGGCTTCTGGTGCCTTCTTGATCATCTTTCCTTTGGTCTTTCCAGGCTTCTTATTATCAGCCTGGTAGTAGCCTTTGTTATAGTCTCCACAGCTGTTGGTTTCTTTGAGAAACCTATTGGCTGCCTTCCAATCTTTTGGACAATAATCTTCTTAGCTACAGTCCATGACCTTCCCTTCTTATCAAAAGTTTAGCTTTTCGTTGAGGATTATGCTTATAATCCCTCTAAAAAAAGGTTGTGTGGCCTCTATTGCTTTGGCCAGTTGATACATCAGTAGCTTGCCCAATTACATTTGTGCTTCGAAAGGATTACACATATTATTTCTTGTTGATCAGAGGTGATCGGATGTTTTGAGAACTCCCTTGACATGATCATCTTCTTGACTACGTCTGTAATTAGTATGTGTACTGCACAGCTACTGGTTTCTTTGAGAAACCTATTGGCTGCCTTCCAATCTTTTGGACAATAATCTTCTTAGCTACAGTCCATGGCCTTCCCTACTTATCAAAAGCTTGAGCTTTTCGTTGAGGATTATGCTTATAATCCTTCTAAACAAACCTATTGGCTGCCTTCTTGTTAGGCATCGTCGCTCTTAAGAAGAGTGTTAGATCGGATGTTGGCAATTTTTGGGTGAAATAAAAAAGAATTTTCAAGTTCTTGAAAGTGAGTTCTCAGAATTCGCAAACTAGTAGAGCACAAGAGAGAAAGAGCATTAGAATGCTTAAAGTGAGAGAGTAAAAGTGTTTTTGGTTTAAAAATTTTTCAAATTTGTACTCTTTGAAAATGTTACCGCCGCCATTTAACAACTAGTCGTTGCGCAAATTCAATCATTGATTTTGATTGTTGCCGAGTTTTAGGCAATCAGTTTTAAAACGTTATTTCTTTCCAAAAATAAAAATACAGTAGAGTAAGAATAATATCGGTCGTTATTCCATATGTGTAGTAGAAAAATAGAGCATTATGGCCATTATACTAAGTCAAATCAATCATATCCAATTCACCTCGGAATTGAATACATTTGCTCTCATCAAGAAACTTTGTAAAAATATCTGCAATTTATTTTTCTGTTGCAATATATTCCAATTTAATGTGAATTTTTTGCACATTATCTCTAATAAAATGATATTTGACATCATTATCTTGGTACTGGCATGAAAAACTGAATTTTATGAAATTGTCATTCCAGATGTGTTGTCACCAAATATTACAGTTTTAGAAAATATTTTACCGTAGTCTGTAAGTTGTGACCTCATTCATAGTACTTGTGCAGCATAGCTTCCTACAGTTATGTATTGTACTTCTACAGTAGAGATAAACATTGTGGTCTGCTTCTTGTTGAACCATGGAATCAGTCTTGCATCAAGAAATTAACATGATCTACTTTTGCTTTTTCTGTTAACTCTATAGCTTGTAAAGTCTGCATCTGAATATCCTGCTGGTATAAAATTTGATTCCCTATCATACCATACACCCAGATCTTGAGTTCCTTTGAGATATCTCAGTATTCTATATAATGTAGTGTAATGGGATTCTTTGGGATCAAATTTATACCTTGTACATACATAGACTGAGTACTGGATGTCTGATCTATTTATAGTAAGGTATAAGAGTGAGCCTATTATTCCTCTATATATTGTTTGGCTTATTTCTTTTCCAATTTCATCCTTGTCAATTTCTAATCCATAGTTCTTGATCGTATTCTTTAGGTACTTTGCTTGATTTATAAATATCCCACTTTCTAACTTTTGTACCTGAAATCCTAGAAAATATTTCAATTCTCCCATTAAAATCATTTGAAATTTAAATTTTATTAATACAGTAAATATTTCACATAATTTATTATTAGTATAGCTAAATATAATATCATCAACATAAATTTTCACTAGGAGAATATTACCCTTATGCTTTTTAAGGAATAGCGTGGTATCTACTTTTTCTCTCTGAAAAATATTCTCAGATAGAAAAGTTATTAGAGTTTCATACCATGTCTTTGGAGTTTGTTTTCATAATCCCTTGTTGATCTTGTAGACATGATGTGGATGTTCAAAGTCTTCAAAAATAGGAGGTTGTTCAGCATATACCTCCTCTTGTAGCTTTCTATTGAGGAAGGCACTTTTTGCATCCATTTGATAGACTTGAATCCTTGGTATACAGCATAGGTCAAGAACCTTCTTATTGGTTCAAGTCTTGTAATAGGGGCAAAAGGTTTTATCAAAATCAATTCCTTCTTTCTGTGAGTAACCTTTTGCTACTAGTCTGGTTATTTTTTTGATGACTGTTTCCTTTTCATCAATTTTGTTTCTAAACACCCATTTGCAGTCAACAACTGGATAATTCTTAGGTTGGCACTAGATACCTTATATCGTTTCTTTGAAACTCATTTAGTTTTTCTTGCATGGCATCAATCCAATTTGGATCTTTTAGAGCTTCATATATTGTCTTTGGCTCTATTTTTGATATGAAGCATACATATAGGCATTCTTTGGTTGTTGCTCTTCTAGTCTGCACAGGAGCATCCTTGTCTTCCATAATGTCATCTTGTGTATGTGCCTTGATCCATCTCCTTTTGTCTTGATCAATGGTTGTGTTTTCTAGTTGTTGCTGTAATATGGGCTACTCTGATTCTGTTGTATTATTGTTCTCTTCAGTGTGTGCAGACTGCTCACCTTTTTTTATAGCTATAAAGCTCTTGTCTGTAACCTGTTTATCATTTATGCATGCACATTCCTCATCAAAGATATTAGCATCATGCATGGATATTTCAGATTTATCAAAAGCACACATGAAGTGACTCCTTAATTTTTTGTGTTTTGTTGTTGTATAGTCTAAAGGCTTTACTAGTTATGGGGTATCCTAAAGGGTTCCCTCATCTGTCTTAAGATCAAATTTTCCTGGATGATATTTATCATTGTTATGTATATAGCATTTGTATCCAAAGGCATGAAAGTATTTTACACTTGTTGTCTTTCCTTTCCATAATTCATAGGGAGTTTTCTTATGCAATTTATGTATGAGATATCTATTTTGGACATAACATGTAGTGTTTACTGCTTCTGCCTAAAAGCTTTTTAGTAAGTCTGCAAGCATTGTTCTAGCACCTTCTATAAGTGTTCTAGTTTTTCTCTCTACTATACCATTTTGTTTTTGAAAAACAAAATCCCAAAGGATTTTTCTTTGGTCAACCGAATAGCCCACATACCCGAAGGACCTTTTAAATCAACTTTTGCTGACGGGCTCACCACCACAAAGTAGCTCGACACTCAGCGAGTTTTGATCCCCTAACCTCTCCCCTCATTGGAAGAGTTTGGCTGATCCGCTTACCATGTGGGGTGGGGTGATCCCCTGCTACACTATTTTGTTGAGTTGCTCTAGGTGCTAAAAGGTTATGTTTGATGCCATTATCATTGCAGTAAAGATCTATTCCTGTTTGATCAAATTCAATACCATGATCACTCCTGATTGTGATTATTTCAGTGCCCTTCTCATTTTGAACTTGCCTCAAGAATCTAATTAGTAGACTGCACGTTTCACTCTTTTTGTGCAACAACATTACCCATGTATATCTTAAATAGTCATCTATTATAACTAGGATATATTTCTTTCTATTCAAACTTTCTACTTCTACTGCACCAAAAAGATCTGTTAGATCATCAGGTTTAACCTAGGGGGAGCTCAATAGGTTGTTTTAAGATTTATCAGTACAATGTACCGAAATTATTAATCTCAACCATTGATGTTCTTTGCACACTACTGAAGTAGTCTGCAATAGAGACTCAAACTCTATAAGTTTATCTCTGTTTTGTTATGGTGATTAATTTCTAACAGTTCTGAAGGCACACAATGAAAGCAAGTAAAGAACATAGGATTTATACTAGTTCAAACACTCGTTATCAACTGATAATCAAGAGCTTAGTCTGGTCTTCCCTTGGTGACAAGTTTAGTCAATCCAAGAGGTGAGTTCACTATATTCTTGTTTTTGGCTTACAAGACAACCTCTTTTACAAGGTAGCTAACTTGGCAGAAGGAGAAGAACCTAGATCCTTTACCTGCCTCTGCTGTAGGTTTTTTCTTTAGTGCATATTAGTGAACTCTGTTCCTATTCTTTCTGGATTCAGCTCACTTGAATTTTTGATTGTTTTGTACACTTTGCACGTTTAATCTCTCATTCAATTGCTACCTTGAGCCTCTTCGATCCCTTTTTATAGGCTGAGGGAATGAACTGGTGACTTGTGTACAGGATCTGATGTGACAGATGGTCACATGTGAACTTTCACTGATGTTAACAGCTCATCTTTTTCAGATCCTCGTACTGTCACACTCTGAACCTCCGATCTTCGATTTGATTGAACCTCACACCTTTGACCCAACCTTGGCAATCATCTCTGCTGCACTCCAGTCTGCTACACCTTGGTCTGTACTCAATACTGTTGAGATCATGTTTGCATGATGTCCCTGCTATAACCTCATCTGTGCCCAGATCTAATGTAATCCATGCATTGCTATGTTGTTCTTCGTCTGCAAGTTCAATCCTAGAAACTGAAACATTTACAGGTCTTTTGTTGCTCATGCATGTCATAGTTGCTGTCCTTCTATGGTTGCCCACATAATGCTCTCCTTCTGTGGTTGCCTGCTCTCCAGCATCTGACCTAGACTACAAATACCTACCTAATTTCTAGCCTAAGCACACTAACAACATTATGGCTAATACTCATAAGTTTTGTTCATCAATTTCTATACAAATAGAGGGATTGCACATTCCTAACAATCTTCTCCTAAATTGATGCTAACGAAACTCCTAAGTAAAACAACAAGCTAGCATTCTAAATTACATTGTTTGATAAAAAAAAACTTAATCTAATTACTTATACTAATGTACAGCAAAGAGTATTAACTTTTACCTGTGATGCTCACTGTCCTTGCTGGGCTTATGAGGTTGGTCCTCAGATGTTCTGTGGTGAATTCTTCTATCCGTGTGAGGCTGCTCTCTCTTAGATCTGTGTGGGGTTTGCTCCCCCTGAGTTATGTTGCTTGATGACCTCTCCTCTTGACTTTCTTCCTCTGCTAGACCTGTTGACTTTCTTTTAAGCTAGTTTGTTGTTTTCTCCTCAACTACCTTTTCCCTGACTGTAGCTTTCTATGTTGGCCTTTGCTCAGGAAGGCTTGTTGCCTTTTTTTTCATTTTTGTGCTATCTTGTCCTCCTTTTTTAGCAGTGATGACATATGTAAGGGCTTCGATTGTAGGTCTTAGGACTCTGAGTTCAGAGGTGGTTTTCTATTGAGCAATTGTGGCTTTGGCAGTTTCCAATTAAAGCTTGTTTTCTAACAATCCAAGATTGGTTTCATTGTTAAGAATGTGCTTTGAAAGCTGTTATTGAGTGGATTGTACGGATGCTTGGAGTTTGCGTAGATCAAGTGAATATTGTCCCCTTAACTTATTCAGCTTAGAAGAGCTGAGCCTGTACTGTTGGAGATTTAGGGCATCAGCCCTTTGAATTTGATCTACAAGCCCTTCAGCTATGTTGGAGAAGTGTGCCTGGAAGTCTTCAAAGCACTTTGTCCTGCTTGTCTTCTCAGCTTCCAATTCATTTACAACTGGTTACTCACTACTGAGGAGTTTCTTGAATGCATCCTTTGTCCATTGATGCATGGTGTAAACTTCCTGATCCAGTTATATAAGTCTATATTCAACTACAGTTTCTGATTGAGATGACTCTTGATGTACAGACGATTTAATCTGCTGCTGTTCTTATAGTAGAGGATGGTCGTTAATGGATTGATGTCATTCTGGCATCTACAAGGGCTTGCCTCAAACTCCTAGCTGCGGTATGGGGTGTTATCTGAATGTCATATGTACCAATGTACAGTAGGCCTTGGGGAAAACCTACAGATGGTGGATCTGCCCTAGTTTGCACCATTCCAAATAAAGAGGATGGTGAAAACTCAAAGTTTAATAACACAGATTGCTCTTCTGTTGGCAACAGGGTTGTTTCCATATATTCGTCTTCCACTATGACAATTTCATCTATCTGCGTAGAAGTGAGGTCAAGTATTATAACTTGTCTGAACTCTGCCTCTTCTATGGTTTGTAGGTAATCTACAATGACTTGTTCTGTTATAGTCTCTATTGCATCCCTGATTGGTGATTCCTCTGCTACTTTTATTTCCTCATGCACTGCTGGTTCTTCTGAGGGAATGGGATCAACTATTTGGGGACTCCACTGTAACTGACTCTGTTGCTGGGGAATCCACTACAAGTGACTTTGTTATTAGGAAATCCACTGCAGGTGACTCTTCTACTAGCTCTTCTGCAGCAGATAGTTTTGTTGTTGATTTCTCCTGGATCCCTTCTTCAGCTACTTGATCAATGATATCATCATCATCATCATCATGGCCTTCTAGGTGTAAAAAATCATCATCACTATAATCGTCTCCTGATGGTTGTGTTCTGTCAATTGTTGGCCATGATAGATAATCATAAATTTCCAATATTATTGCCCTGACATGCTTATCTATCAGCCTTTTTAACTCGACCTCCTCTTCAGGAGTGTGCATAAATTCAATATGTTGTAGTTGTGCCCGTCTATTCCTTCTTGTGTTGAGTGTTGAGTCTATGACTTCCGGAATTCCACTGAATAGGATGTAAGGTTCAGTGGATCTTTTCTTCTTGTTGGCCTCCATTTTCTGAATTTGAACTAGTTGAAGCCTCTGATGCAGTTAAGGGTCGATCTGCTTCAATCACATATAAATCAATTCCTACACCAGAGATTAGAATGATTGCTGTTGTGAATGCTTCGGTTCCAGCAGTCAATAATCTCTATGTTTGCAGTAGAAATTTCTTGTGATTGTCTAGTCTGTAACCTTCTGAGTTTGGCTTCGATAGCTTCGATCTCCTTCCTTGCATAGCGCTGTGCACTTGGCTCCTGCATGAGATGTGCTTGTAGTCCTTCTCTAATCTCTTGATAGCTTTTTCGAGGTTCCAATATGAGGTTCTGAAGGTTTTTATCGGCATCAGCCTTCAGATACTTCAATGCTATGTTAGCATCATGAAGTGCAAAAAGCTCTGGTTCCTTAGGTGGTATGTTTTTTAGGATGAACCCTTAATTTCAACTTCATTTGTTGCCTAGTCTGCCTTTTCTACTGGTGCAGACTATGCTTCTGCTTCCATCTCTGTAGACTATGTAATAGGAAGATCCGATATCGTCTTCTCTTCTAAGGTCTAGAGAATAAGCCTTCTTCTGCTCTCCTTTGTTTGCTTCAGTCTGATTGATTATGCCTTGTTGATTATCTTCTTTTTGGCTTTTTTAGCTTTCTTCTCAGGCTGGTTTGTAGCCTTTGCTGCAGTCTACACTGCTGCTCACTTCTTTGAGAAGCCTATAGGCTGCTTGTCAATCTTTCTCACATCGATCTTCTTGGCCACAATCCATGGCCTTCCTGCTTTGTTACATAGCTTCAGTTTTTCCTTTAGGATGATACTGATGATTCTTCCAAACAGAGGCTGTTTTGCTTCTACAGCCTTTGTAAGTTGATACATGAACAGTTTAGCCTAGTTGAGCTTGTGTTTGATGAGAATTGCGTACATTATCTCATGTTGATCAGATATGATCTGATGTTTGGAGAGTTCTCTGGATACAATTACCTTCTTTCACAATGTCTGTAAGCAGCTTGTGTTCCTTGGACACGTATTTCATCGTAGTTCATATTCCTTCCTTTTATCTCTTCGCTGAGCATCTCGTGTCTTCCATGAGTTACTACAGAGGGTAGGATGCTTCGAGGTCATTTTTTTGAAACCTTGAAAAGCTGTTCGAAGTCATTTGGACCTATGTTGATCCCGATTCATTTTGTGAAGGTGTATGTGATGAATTAAAGATTGTTTGCAACCTTCACGCCTTCTCAATGACACCTTCTCTATAGTAACTATCTTCCATCAGTTACTAAAGAGGGTAGGATGCTTCTGGGTCCTTTTTTCGAAACCTTGAAAAGCTATTCAAAGTCATTTGGACCTATGTTGATCCAGATTCATTTTGTGAAGGTGTATGTGATGAATTGAAGATCGTTTGCAACCTTCACGCCTTCTCAATGACGCCTTCTCTGTAGTAACTGTCTTCCATTAGTTACTACAGAGGATAGGATGCTTCTGGGTCCTTTTTTCAAAACCTTGAAGAGCTGTTCCAATTCATTTGGACCTATGTTGATCCCGATTCATTTTGTGAAGGTGTATGTGATTAATTGAAGATCATTTGCAACCTTCACGCCTTCTCAATGAAATTGAGTACCTCCTCATCGTATATCCTGTTTGTTTTCTCACAGAAATACATAAGCCCTACGTCTTGAATCAGCTCATATATTTCTTTTACCTCATCTGATTCATTCCTTAGTGTCTCAAAATATAGAACCACTCTTGTCTGAAACTCAACCTTTTTTATTGGGCTTCATTGCTCTTCAAATTTATCATTTTAGGGAGTGTTCTATCGGATGTTG
The DNA here is from genome assembly GCA_001925005.1 of Drosera capensis. Lineage (NCBI taxonomy): Eukaryota > Viridiplantae > Streptophyta > Magnoliopsida > Caryophyllales > Droseraceae > Drosera > Drosera capensis. Next base: position 50,928 of record LIEC01012507.1, on the reverse strand, counting down.
ACCATTTTCAGTGGAATTGAAAGAGTTTTTTTGAGTTGTGAAAGTGAATTGAAAGAGTTTGTGAATTGAAAGAGTTTTTTTGAGTGTGTGAAAGTTACCAATTCCATTTTTCAACTAGCTGTTACTCAAATTCAATCATTGATTTGAGCGTTGCGTGATTCTAGAAAATCAGTTTTTAAAATCTTAATTTATTTCTAAAAATAGAAATGCAATAGAGCAAGAATAGTACTAGTTTGTATTCCACATATGTCGTGGAGCAGTAGAGTAAAAATAATGATAGTCTCCATTCTATATATACAGTAAAGCAGTAGAGCATTTTGGCGATTTTATTTGTTCAAATCAATCATACCCAAATCACCTCGGAATTGAATAAATTTGCTCTCATCAAGAGGCTTTGTAAAAATATCTACAATTTATTTTTCTGTTGGAATATATTCCAATTTAATGTGACCTTTTTGCACATAATGTCTGATAAAATGATATATGACATCAATGTGCTTGGTCTTTTTAATGAAAAATTAGATTTCTGAAATTGTCATTGTAGACGTATTGTCACAAAAAATTGGAGTTTTAGAAAATATCATACCGTAGTCTGCAAGTTATGACCTCATCCATAGTATTTGTGCAGCACAGCTTCCTGCAGCTATGTATTCTGCTTCCGCAGTAGAAGTTGAACCGTGGTCTGCTTCTTACTGAACCATGAAATCAGTTTTGCACCAAGAAATTGACATGAGCCACTTGTACTTTTCCTATCAACTCTACGACCTGTAAAGTCTCCTCTTACAGCTTTCCATTTAGGATGGTACTTTTTACAACCATCTTATATACTTTGAATCCTTGATATACAACATAGACAAGGAACATTCTTATTGCTTTCTGTCTTGCAACAGGAGTAAAGGTCTCATCAAAATCGATTTCCTCTTCTTGTGAATAACCTTTTGCAACTAGTCTGGCTTTGTTTATGATGACTATTCCATTTTTATCAGTTTTTGTTCCTAAACACCCACTTGTAGCCAAGAACTAGATAATTTTTGGGTCTTGGTACCAGATACCATATTTTGTTTCTTTGAAACTCATTCAGTTCTTCTTGTATGGCATCAACCCAGTTTGAATCACTTAAGGCATCATTGGTTGCCTTTGGTTCCATTTCTAAAATTAAACATGCAGACAGGCACTCTCTGGTTGCTGCTCTTCGAGTCTGCACAGGTGCATCCTTGTCTCCAATGATGTCATCCAATTGATCCATCTTCTTTTGTTTTGTTCAACAGCTGTGTATTCCAGTTGTTGTTGCATCGTGGGTTGCCCTAACTCTACTGCATTGTTGTTCTTTTCAGTGTGTGCAGACAGTTCTTCCTTTTCTGCCGTTTCAATACTTTCATCTTCATCATGTTCATCATCTATGCATGCATATTCCTCATCAAAGACATTAGCATCACGCATGGATATTTCAGATTCATCGAAGAAAATATGAACTGACTCCTCAACTGTCTGTGTTTTGATATTATATACCCTAAAGGCCTTACTAGTTGTAGAGTATCCTAAAAAGGTTCCCTTGTCTGTCTTAGGATCAAATTTCCCTAGATGATTTTTATCATTGTTATATATATAACATTTGCATCCAAAGACACTAAAGTATTTGAAACTTGGTGTCTTTGCTTTCCATAATTCATAGGGAGTCTTCTTGTATAGTTTATTTATAATGCATTTATTTTGAATATAGCATGTTATGTTTACTACTTCTTCCTAGAAGCTTTTTGGTAAGTTTGCAACAGCAAACATTGTCCTAGTTGCTTCTATAAGTGTCCTGTTTTTCCTATTTGCTACATCATTTTGTTGAGGTGTTCTAGGTGCTTGAAAAATTATGCTTTATCCCATGATCATTGCAGTAAACATCTACTCTTGTTTGGCCAAATTCAATACCATGATAACTTCTGATCATGATTACTTTAATGCCTTTCTCATTTTGAACTTGCCCTAGAAATTTACTCTTTTTGTGCAAAAATATTATCCATGTATATCTTGAATAATCATCTATTACAACCAGGGTATACTTCTTTCTATTTAAGCTTTCTACCTCTAATGGACCAAAAAGATCCATATACAAAAGCTCCAAAATTATACATGATTCTGATGAGTTTAGAGGTTTAAAATTTGCACTCGTCTTCTTTCCCTCTTGGCATGGTTTGCACAACTTATCTTTTCTAAATTTTATTTGAGGAAGACCTCTTACTAGATTCTCTGAAGATAATCTGGCTATAGTTCTGAAATTTAAGTGAGCTAATCTCTTGTGCCATAGCCATTTTGTATTTTTAGGGCCTTTCGTATAGAAACATGTTATTTGTTCTGATTGTAATGAGTTAAAGTCTACTGTATAAATGTTTCCCTTTCTGGTTCCTATCAGTTTGACTTCTTGGGTGACTTTGTCTCTTACTTGGCATGAATCATGAGTAAAGGAGACATCATACTCTTTGTCACATAGCTGGCTAATAAAAGACAGGTTATGTTCTAACCCTTTGACATAAGTTACATCTCTAAAGATTAAAGAACCTGTACCAAGGGTTCCATAACCTTTAATTTTACCAGCCTTGCCTCCTCCAAAGATGACTAGGGGTCCTAGTTCCTTTTTGTAATCCTTTAAAATGTTTTTGTTATCAATTATATGTCCAGAATATCCACTGTCCAGATATCATGTTCCATCCTGCAATAGAACATTGAAAGGTTGTACGTGGTACCCACTCATGTATGTCCTTACTTGTTAGACTTTGGTATCCACACTTGAATTATTTTCTTGTGTGGAGTTCAACACTCGAATGACTTTTGACCAGGTTTGCCACAAGTGTAGCAGTAGACCCTTGGTCTTCTTACCCTGGGTGGTCTGCTGATGTTTCTCCACCTCTTTTGCTGCATTATGCATGTGTAAACGGGTTTCAAATATGGATTTCACCATGCAGTACTAAAATTTTTGTTCCATACTGAGTAGTTTGGTGCATACTGAGGTCTGTATGGCCTTCTGCTTGCTTCAAATCCTATGATTCCAGACGTTTTGCACTTTGTGGTGTTTTATACTAACTTGTGATGATGCTCTGCTCAAGGATTTAATCCTTTGGGTTTAAATAGTAAAGACTTTACTCTTCTGCATTTCTTGCGTAGTAGAGGGTTTACTCTCCTGTACTTCTTCTACAGTAGAGGCATTATCCTTCTGCAAGAATTTTACAGAAGTTTGTCTTGCCTTTTTCTGACTAATGATGACATTATCATTCATTTTTAAATATGACAGATTATTCAACCAGTCCTTATAACCTAAGCCAACTTTATCATGTGAGGATTGATCCATGTTAAATATTTTCTACAAGTTCACGATTTTTTCATTCCAGGTATCTACCTATTTTAAAGCTCAGCATTTCTCAATGTGAGTGTCTCCACTATTGCATTGAGTAGCTTTACCTTTTCATCTGATTTCTTTAGCGCATGTTGAGCCATGGCTAGGTTGCTGTTAATCTCTTTATATGCTAGATTTTATTTCTCTTTGAGATTTGCAATCACCTCGAGATTCTCTTTATTTTGCCTTGAGAGGGAAATAAAGCTTTCAGAGGGTTGTTGAAGTGTTTCCTTCAATTCCTCTAGAGTAGCATCTGTTTTAGAAAAGTCAAATACTTGTTACTTTTCTTTACTTTTTGCAATGAGACAAAGCTGAGCATTTGAGATCGTTTCTTCATCATCAGAGTATGTCTCACTCCAAGTCTTAGCAGCATAGACTTTGCTCTTTTCCTTCCTTCCTGGGTTCCCTTTCCTTTTTGTATCTCTGTGCAGATAATTACTATTTAGGTCGTTTGTATTATGCAGTAAAGTATCTTGACTTTCCGCAGTTATAGTCGACTTCTATCTCTATTTTTGTGACCTTTGTGGAGAGGTTCTTCCTAAGATTTTTCTTTTTGAACAATTTTCTGAACTTCTTGCCTATCAGTGTAAGTTCTTCTGATATTATTTATTCACTTGCAGACGAGGTATTGCTGGTTTTCTCCACTACCATGGATCTTAGGATTTTCTCTTGAGCCTTGAAGGCTAGAGTTTTCTTCCTAGCCTCATCAATTTGTCTTTTTTTCTCAACTTCCAAGTTATATGTATGCAGCACACCATATAGTTGAGCTAAGGACATTTTGGCAAGATTTCTGGACTCCTTTATCGCTATGGTCTTTGTCCCTCAGATCTCATGAACTTCATGTTGTCTTCCTTATTATCAAAAGTCTTCCCTAAAGTTTTGAGATTATTGATGAGTACGTTAAACCTCTCATAAAAGCTGGTTAAGTTTTCATCAGATCTCATTGAGACCCAATCATACTGCTCCATCAGAACATCCTTTTGTTTTTTCTTGATTTCATTTGTTCCTTCATTTCTGAGTAGTAGAGCACCCTATGCTTTCTTTGCAGTGGTTGTATGAACCACTATCTAAAACATGTCATCATCAAGAGCTTTGAATATTTAATTCCTTGCCCTTCTATCTACCAGCACTAGATCATAGTCCTCTCATGTCCAAAGAGATTTGGGCTTGTTCACTTCATTGCTTGCATCAATTGGGTCTGGCATCTTTGGTATGTATGGTCCATCAGTAATGATGTCATGCATTCTTTCATCTATTGAATCCAATGTGCAAGCATCCTTAGCTTCTAATGATTAATCTTGTCGAATGAACATGCTGGTGTCTCTCCGCTGTTGAGGCATTTGGGTAGCTTTGGAGAAGCCATGTTTTCTACACAAAATAAACTGTTAGTAACTACTTGTAGATATAAATCAAAAGATATGACCTTTTCTTTCCAAAATTGTTAGGTCTGAAAAGTCAGGCTTTGATACCTATTATTAAATCCACATGTTTAACCTAGAGGGGGATGATTTGTTGTTTTAAGATTTATCAGTACAACACAACGGAATTATTAATTTCAACCACTGATATTCTTTGTAGACTATTGAAGTAGTCTATAGCAGAGACTCAAACTCTATAAGTCAATCTCTGTTTTACTGTGATGTTTAATTTCTAACAATTCTAAAGGCACACAACAATGAAAACAAGTAAAAAACACATGATTTATACTGATTCAGACACTTGCTTTTGTCTTACAAGATAACCCCTTTTACAAACTACCTAACTTGTCAAAAGGCGAAGAACCTAGATCCTTACACAGATCCTTTACTGGACTCTACTGTAGTTTCTATTCTTCAGTGCAGACTAGTGAACCCTCTTTCTGTTCTTTCTCGATTCGACTCACTTGAGCAGCTTTGAATTTTGGATTATTTTGTACACTTTGTACATTTAATCTCTCATTCAACTGCTACCTTCCTTGTGTTTCTTCGATCCCCTTTTATAGGCAAAGGGAATGAACCTGTGACTTGTGTACATGATCTGATCTGACTTGTCTCCAAGTTCAATCCTAGATCCTGAAACATTTACAGGTCTTTTGTTGCCCATGCATGTCTTAGTTGCTTAGCCAAAATTCTCTGTAGTAGTTTGTATCTGGTGGCCCACACAATGCTCTTCATATGTAGCCTTCTGCTCTGCATCTGACCTAAATTATAAATACCTACCTAATTTCTAACCTAAGCACACTAACAACATCATTGCTAATACTTCTAAGTTTTGTTCATCAATTTCTATACAAGTGGAGGGATTGTACATTCCTATCAAGATCGATATGCATGGTCTACTCTGCTTTCCCACTTGGCATGGTCTGCACACCTTATCCTGATGAGTTTAGGGGTTTGAAGCTTGCTCCAGTTTTCTTTCCCTTTTGACATGGTCTGTACAACTTATCTTTTTGAGCTTGATTTGAGGAAATCACTCACAAGGTTTTCTGAGGATAATTTAGTTATAGTTTTGAAATTCAAGTGTGTTAATCTCTTATGCCATAACCAGCTTTTTATCTTGAGCACCTTTTGTGTAAAAGCATGTTATTTGTGCTGACTGTGATGAGTTGATGTTTACTGCATAAATATTTCCTTTTCTGGTTCCTACCAACTTGAATTCTTTGGTGACTTCATCTCTTACTTGACACGAATCATGGGTAAAAAAAAATCATAATTTTTGTCACATAATTGACTATTGAAAAGTAGGTTATGTTCTAAAGTTTTAATATAAGCTACATCTCTAAACATTAAAAAACCTGTACCAAGGGTTCCATAACCTTAACTTTTACCTGCCTTGCCTCCTCCAAAGATTACTAGGGGTTCTTCTTTCTTTCTGTAATCTTTTAGAATGATTTTGTTCCCAGTCATATGTCCAGAACATCCACTATCCAAGTATCATATTCCACCCTGTTGTTCCTGCAGTAGAGCATTGAAAGCTTGTATATGGTACCCACTCGTATAGGTCCTTACTTGTTAGTTTTGGGGATCCATACTTGAATTATTTTCTTGTGTAGAGTCCAACATTCGAATGACTTGTGGCCAGGTTTGCCACAGATATAGCAGTAGACCCTTGGACTTATTGCCATAGGTGGTCTACTAGTGTTTCTCAACCTCTTCTGCTGCATTATGCATGTGTAGACAGGCTTCGGATGTTATTTTCTCTATGCAATATTAGAAGTATTTTTCCATACTGAGTAGTTTGGTGTATACTAAACAAATATACATAGATGGCATTATCTATGCATCTACCGACCCCAAATTGTGTAAGATATTCTCTAAACTCACGCAATCATCTTTTGAGATGAGCATGATTGAAGAATTAAAATATTTCCGATGGATAATGGAATTCTCATCTCTCGAATAAATTATCTGAGAGACATTTTGAGAAAATTTGGGATGGAGTCATCTCCCCATATAAAATCGCACATGAGCACATCTGTTAAACTTGACAAAGATAAGAATGGGGAGTATGTTGATGCCATCAAGTATCGTGACATCATTGGATCACTTCTCTATCTGACTGCCAGTAGAGCTGATATAATATTTTCTACGTGCTTATGTGCAAGGTTTCAGTCACATCCCCAGCATCTCATCTGACTGTGACTAAGAGGATCATCAAATACCTTAAGCGAACTCCTAATATGGGTATCTAGTTACCTAATCTGTCTATTATAGACATTACTTGATTTTCTAACGCTGATTTCGCATGATGCAGAGTTGATAGAAATAGCACAATTGATTAGAAAAAGTCAATGATTTTGATGGGAGTTCATCTTATGAGAACTCATCTGAATATCAGGCATGTTCATCTGGTCTGACCAAATTCACCTATAGAGAAATGCTGACTATATATAGGTAACATCTACTACAACTCGTATTTCAAATTTCTTAAGTGCTTGAATTCTTTCAATTTATCTGAATGCATTAATTGAGGGGGAGGAATCTGACTAATTATTTCAGATTCAGTGTTGCATGATTAAACATAATTCGTATTGAAAGACAAATTAATGGAATACGTAAGTCTAAAGATAAATTCAATTGGTGTTTAGATTCGGTGATGAAGTGTGAATGATTTTAATTGAGTGTGTTTAGGGTTAAGTGAAATTGAATTAATCAACAAGATTGCATGCGATGTGATTGAAGGACTGGAAGAGTTTAGTGGTTGAAAAGACTGCTCATTATGACCAAAAGTTATGCCGTCCCATAACCTGTCATAAGGTCTGCCATAATTAGTGATTTTATGAAAAAAAGACAACCCTTTATGTCCTGCTTATCAGAATTTCAAACGATTGAAATTCTTTGTGTAATTACAAATCTAACCTAATTGATTGCTTACTAGGACTATATAAGAGGATTAGGGAAGTAGAATCAAATCTTTACGTTTTCAAACTCTCTCTCTCTCTTTCTCTCTCTCTGAAAACAAATAACAACAATGGCACCAAAATCTAAGACACAAAAAAGCACCGTGAGATTCTTTATCAGTCTGGCCGTAAACTTCGCTGCTTTGAGGATTGCATATCCCTAATACTTTGGGATACTGGATTTGCTACTTTTTGCTGGGTTAAAGAACATTCTAAGCACAACGTTCTAAATCTTCTATGATAATGTGAAGGACATGATTCAAAACATTATTCTACAAGACAGTGTGACGTCATAATTCAGCAAAACGGTCAAAGACAAGCTCTATAAGATTGACACGAATACTCTACGTGTCATCTTTCGACTCAATGCTTCTGACGTATATAAGGTCATGTATGAGGGTTGGAAGAAGATGATGGCGGATGTAACCATTCCTTTTGGAAAGATTCCGGTGAAGAATTTTCTAGATGAGTATGGGGCACTGGCTTTGATCATCAAGAAATGCTTCATGAGTCAAGGGACATCTGCAAACCAAGTCTACACAACTCATCTAATGCTGATGTGTGTCATCGTCACCAAGACCCAAGTTGACTGGGCAACAATTCTGATGGGCCTTCTGATGAAGCATATCGAAGATATTGGAAAGCATCCTGCCCATAAAAGGTCCTTTGGAAGGATTCTAAGCATATTTGTAAAAAGGACGAACTCTATCAAAGGGGTATCTAGTACTCACTTCACTGAAGATAAGTTTATCTCATTTAAAAAGCCAAGGGAGGGGATTCCTCCGCACTACGAGAGCCTCAGCGGAAGAAAGAAAGATGGACACAGCTCGATCTTTTGCTACTCAAACGGTACTTGTAGCTCCCATAGAAGTATAAGAAAAGGAGTCTGATGATGAAGATCATGTCCCTCTGGTCAGACATGCAAAATGCACTCAGACCCTTAAGGAACTGATGAACCCTCAGAAAACTGCACAAAGACCTCAAACGACAGCCAGTTAGACTCCATCAAGGCAATATGCTCAAATCTATTAGACATCAACAAGGACTCCACATACAGACTAGCTGAAAAAGCTCATGTAGAGGCTTATGAGCAGGTGGGAATGACATATGAATAGCTCCAAGCAGGCCTGGTTAGTGGAATGTTCAACGACGACATGGAAAAATATGTCAGATGAGGATTCAGGCTAATCAGAGCGATTGAAACTGACGTTCAAAATGTCATCACCAATCAATGGAGGAGATTTAAAAAAGTGGTGAATATCGAGTACTCAGTTGAAGTTCAGAAGCTCGTCTGTCAAGTAGCCGAGGCAAGGAAGCACGAGTTGAACAAGGAAATCAAGGACATACTAACATCTCAATATGCCCTAAAGTATCCAACGATGTCAAACACTAACGAACAGCAGCCCTCGTCATCTGCTCAGTCGAGACAAACAGAAGCTAAACCTCATAATGAGGGCGATGAAGAAGAAGACCTTGAGGATTATATAGACTGCTTTACTGATTCAACAGAGGATGACATTGCATAGCAGTTTAGATCCTAAAGGGGAACTTCAACAAAAATGCCGTCACCATCAGAAGAAAGACAACCAACTCCACCACCATCATCAGAGAGATAACAACAACAATAACGATAGGCTGGCTCACTAGCAGAGAATGAACTGAAAGAATCTCAGATGAACTGAAAGGGTTCATTGAGAGTCTGGTGAAGGAAAAAAATGACAAAAACAATAGAGTATGTCAAGGAGATTATGAAGTCAGCTGCGGTCCACATGAACAAGAAGGTAGCAAAGCTAATTGATTAGATTTTCCAAGCAAACAACAATATAAGGGTAGAACTGAGCAGACTGACCATCCTAGTAGAGTCCGAGTTGAAGTTGGTCGAAGACTTTGTGGACAGATTTGTGAATGATATAAGAATTTAACCTCAGGATCTCAGATTGAGGGATACTGAGCTCAACAATCTTCTCATCAAGCATAAGTTGGACACATCAGACAAGTTAAAACAGACTCTGACGAAGGTGAAGACCTTTGAGGCTCTCTAGCTAAAATCAGAACTGGAACATCAAGTCTGAAAGATTACATAGGTCATATGTCTCAAGAGACCATGGAAGAAGAAAGGATCAAGAAAATACTAGAACACTTTAACTTATGAAGCCTAAAAACATCACCCTACACTTAATGAATATCAAACAAAAAAAAGAGGGAGTAGGTTGGTTTAGGTAGACGTTAGACTTAGACTACACTTTTGGACTTATAAGTGTTTAGTATTTTCAGTAGATTCTTTTTCTTATGATCTTGTCCTTCTGCTCTGATATGATTCAATGCTATAAATGAAACATCTTTTGTTATGCACGTATGTCATGTTACTCTTAAACTGATTGATATTATCCACCTAAGTTCTTTTTTTGAAATTCATCAAATAGGGGGAGATTGAAAGTACTTTACTGGATTTGATGAATCAAAGGATTACTAACATTGTGATCAAGTTTGTTTAAAATAAATAGATACTCTATTAGAAACTTGGTATCTGACTGTCATAATCAAAATGGTAAAAGCTCTTGGTAGAACAGCTATTCTAAGGTTAGATAAGTCTTTAGTGGAAGCTTTGGATAGAATAGGTGGTCTGGCAAAGATAAGTCTTATGAGTTCTATAGAAATAGTGTCTGGGATAATGAAGTTGTGAGTATCTGCTCAGTTGTAATTAGATCAGTTCTCATAGTAGTTTAACAAGGTCTATAGACTATCAACAACAGATCAGACGGTTGAATCAGCCTTCTGAAATTTATCTACTCAAACGTTTATCTGTTATCAAAGACTCTAATTAAACTTAAAGAGGATACGTCATACAATTTCTTGAAAATGGGATTAGGGATTGATTGGAAAGCAAGTCTCAAGCCTTGTCTATTTAAGGCATAATACTATTGAGCGAGAGATACGAAAAGAATGCATTTTTGTATTCACGTCATCCAATCCAAGGGCTCAAATTTTCTATCTCTCTCTCTTCTCATCAAGAAAACTTCAAGAGCTTATCAAGAATTAGTTTTCTCATTAACATCATGATGAAGACGTTGATTGGTACAAGTTTATTGAGATTGATTGGTGGATTCTGCGGAGATCATTTGGTGATAGTTTGTTGAAATCTGGTTGTGTGTAAAGGTTGATGAGTGATCTTGAAACCTCAATCTATTGAACTGTGATGCGAGGTGATCTAGTGGATTCCCTTCTTGGCTAGTACACTGCTAACAAGAGGAAAAGTGAATTATGTTCTAATCAGTTAGTTAACACTGATTTAAATCTGACACTATAAATTATGTGTTATTCATTTCTACTTTTATGTTTATTGATTCAATCATTGTTCACTCGCTAATCTGATCGAAATGAAAACTTTGTTGGAAAGAATCTTGATTAATCAATATTTGATCATTGATTTGATAGGATACATTGTACATTCCACGGTTATCTGTTTCACAATTGAGTTGGACAAAGATTCTTGACCGAATATCATCTTTAGGTCAGTAATTTGTTTTGTTGTTTGATTGTTGATAAGTTGATAGATTAAACATCATCTATTGGATTCTTGAGTCAGACTGGTTGATTAAGATCAGAGCTGCTTATCTCTGATTCGCATAGATTATCATTTTTCGCTGCATAGTTAGTTTTTAGTCAAAGAAATTCTTAGAAGAGCCTATTCACCCTTCTCTAGTTTGTTCCTGAAACAATCATGAACTTTCACAGTCGTTATTTGGTGATCAGTGTCGTCAAACCAAGAGATGAGTTTACTATCTTTTTATTTTTCGCTACAAACCCTTGTAAGTATATGAACTAGCTAAGAAAAAAACCTACATCGTTGCACAGATCTTGTAAAGACTCTACTGCACTTTGTGTTCTTGATGTAGACTGTGAACTCTTTTCTTTGAATCTTCAATCACAGCTCTTGAGAATTGTTGCCAACCAACTTGAGTATGCTTTTTTTCTTACAAATAAATCTCACAATCGTCGTTAATTTTATGAGTTGAATCATCCCCTTTTATAGGCTCAGAGAATTTGAAGACGTGATTGTACTGTTCCAAAGTTGACAGCTATCTCTTTGTTCCATGTACTGATCCTCAGTGATGTTAACATGCTTTCTCATAACAGTCTTCAACATCGTACTGATTTTCAAACCTCAAATCTTCGATATAACCGTTTTTCATAGCCTTATCCAAACACTAACCAACTCTACTGCATTCTTAATATGTTGCGTTTTTACCTCTACTGTACACAGTTTGCTGCATTGTGACTTGATCTTGATCCTAAGATTTCGATCCTAGAACCTGACAGATTTATGGTCGTTTGTTGTCTATGTTTATCTCAGTTACTCATCTATAATTTTCTGAAGTGGTCTGTATTAGGTGATCCACATTAGCTCTTGACTATGATCATTTGCTACTTTACTGCAAACTTACTCGACTGTAACCAACTATTCTAATTCTCAACTTAAGTAATTAACGATGAATATATCTTATTCTAAAATTTTATTCATCTAAGTTTTATATAAATAAAAGAACTATGCATTCCTAACATATACCTTTCACACTTTTCTCCTTCAATAAGGTGTCGTGAAGCAGATTGTGTAATCATAGTAACCGACTGGGCTTTACCTTCATGTATGCTAGCACTTCGATTGATGCATATGTGATGCATCATCATTACCATTTCACTTATCTCGTTTCTATTCGGTCTTGTCATCATCATCACAAGCCTACTTTTTCAATTCACATGCTCACCAGGCGAGGGAACGCGAACTGATATATTTCGTCAAACCTCTTAAGCTAACGAGCAGGTGACCAGAGTATGGAAAGTGGATTCCAGCTCTTCCCTACAAATAGGATACCCCGTATCAATAGAGTAACGTTATTACCTCAGCATTATATACTTGTTAGGTTTGAGAAGGTTTTTTTTTTTTTTTTTCTTTAGATATGAGGCTTGTGAATTTTTTTGTCCATTAATAAAAGAATTTAAGAAATTCCTTGTGATTTTTTTTTATGCACTGCTAATGTTGGAAAGATGGTGTAAGAAGGGAAAGATAAAGTGAAAAAGCAATTAAGGTTGTTTAAAGAAATACTGTTACATTAATAATATGATATGATTATATCTATTGCACTCTATATAATGCAAGCTTGGAGTTGATTTAAGTGTAGTAGTGGTGATGATGGCTTCGCACTGGTCCATTTTGTGCCAACCTTCTTTTGTACATGCCAACACTCACATTTTTCTTGGTTCTGAAGTGATTAGATTGTCATAACGCAAACAAGTTTCTTGGGAGAGAAGAATAATAGCTCCTTTCTTTGTTCAATAAAAATTCATTATTATATTATTCAATATATATTTTGATAAGTTTTATTATTCGTTTTAACGATAAAATTGAGATTGAAATACATAACTTAAATTATCATTAATATTTCATAATAATTTTACTTGATTATCACGCGGACGATTCGTAACATAAATTTATTTATTTCTTATATATACCTACATTGCAGTTTTTTCTTTTTCTTTTATTTATTTTTTTATCTTTTTTTACGAAGGAAATATATCTTTTCTTAATGACGCGCATTCGTTTAATTTAACTCATATGTCCAAGTACACCTTTTCACATTTTTACCATCTAAAGAAAGAATTGGACTTGGATAGACTCATAGTCATTGATACATCCAGATCTAGTTATCTCATGATGTGTATCTATATTTTATAGATTGATTATTTATTATATAATAGATAAATTAGATAAAAATATTTAACAGAAATTTTATTTATGTTTTAATATTCATTTCGATTTGTGAATTATAAATAATGACTCTGTTAACTGTATATCATATATGTGTATACTGTAGTTTTATGTATATAAACTGCAAAAATCGAAACAAACACTAAAACGTAAGTGAAACTTTCAGTGATATTTTTTACAATTGTCCCTTATATAGAAAAACTAGTTTAAATCTCACACAATATTCAAAAGTGATTATCATAAATAAATTAATAAAAAAATATCAAAAAAAAGAATAAATTTATCATTTATCTTAAAAGTTATGTACAATCCAAAAACTAGAATTAGATTAACCTATCCGAGAGTAGCCATCATTTCCATGATAGTAATAATGAAGAAATTGTATTGTATCCAAGTTGAATGAGACCCGAATTACCAGATCTAACCCACTCACCCTTCACTGTACAACTTCACCATGAAGAACCCTAGACGAATGTGACCGAATTTCCAGTTCTTCCTAATGAATCATCTTTTTCCAAATCAAGATCCTTTGTTTGATGGCTTAGATCACTGATCACATCGTTGACTCCTTTCGATGAAATCCGAGCTCTTGATTTCGATTTCGAGAAATAATTATGCCGGATTGAAATGCTGTAGCTGTATGACTGTTTGTATGCGTGTTTTTGTGAAGTGAAGTGGAGCTGAGCTTGTCGAATCTAGCATTTGATTGAGAATGGAAGGTCGAGCTGATATCGATACGATTCCGTTCTTGAGGTTTGTACTGTAAACGGGGCAGAGTTGAGTTTTTTTATTCTGTTTCATGCTTTTGCTTCTTGTTTCTGTATGCGAAGCAGTCAACGATCGTGTTTTCTTGGTATTTGTTAATGTGTCATTTTCCTATAGGATTATGTTGATTTGGAATTCATTAAGAAGGGATCACGACTTCGAAAATCGGAATAGTTTCGTTTGATTCGAAAGTGAAGCGATTTGATGACTTGAAATGCGAAAATCTGTTGAGTGCGGAGCTACTTTGTGGTGGTGAGCTCGTCAACGAAAGCTGATTTAAAAGATTCTTCGGGTTTGCGGACTATTCGGTTGTCTACCAAAAGTTGAGTATTCTGGCCAACAGAACTGAGAGTTAATTCCGTTTCTGTTTTGCAATGGTCTAGTAGGTTGTTCTTTTAAGGTGTCGAGTGCTCTCGGTAATCATCCCTTTGCCTTTTCATGAAACTATTGGTATGTAGAGGAAACTGGAAAGGACAGCCGTAATGGTTGCAGTGGGATGCAGGATAGTTGGAAGTAGCAAGTGTGAATCATGAATTATGACAAGTTGTTGGGAGGATGAAACAAAGCAAGTTGTTCTCAACATGTC
>LIEC01012507.1:0-36033 GCA_001925005.1 Drosera capensis | reverse complement strand
TTGTTTCTGTATGCGAAGCAGTCAACGATCGTGTTTTCTTGGTATTTGTTAATGTGTCATTTTCCTGGTGGATTATGTTTGATTCTGTTGATTCCGCAATTCATTAAGCAGGGATTGTATTATGCTAATCCACGACTTCTCTGCCTGGAAAATCGGAATAGTTTGGTTTGATTCGAAAGTGAAGCGATTTGATGACTTGAAATGCGAAAAGAGTAATTTATAGCAAATTAACATACCAAAAGTTGAGTACTCTGGCCAACAGAACTGAAAGTATTTTCCGTTCAGTTTTGCTACGGTCTAGCGGGTTGTTCTTTTAAGGTGTCAAGTGCTCGGTAATCATCCCTTTCCCTTTTCATGAAACTATTGGTATGTCGAGGAAACTGGAAAGGACAGCCGTAATGGTTCCAGTGGGATGCAGGATAGTTATAAGTACCAAGTGTGAATCATGAATTATGACAAGTTGTTGGGAGGATGAAACAAAGCAAGTTGTTCTCAACATGTCAAAGAATGAGTGGGTGATTTGCTTTGTGGTTTCCTAAGGAATCTGATGGGAGGTTAGATTTTCGATATGTGGAATTGAGGTTCTAAATTGCCTCTCAAAGTTTGATTTTCACTTGGTGCAGTGTCATCCATAAACTCTATGCCCTATGCCGACTGGAAAAACAATGGGTTTTAAAATAACAAGCTGGAAATTTTGGATAGAATGGAGGTGAGTTTCTGACACGTAAAAGCTAGCATTGTGGAGGACAGACCTGGTGGCTTCTGTTTATATTGTGGCAATATGAGGACTAAGAGGTAGTCAAAGATATGTACGGGTTCAATTCTTGAAAGAAACAACCTCTAGTTTCAAGTATGTTTGGGTCAGAGGTTTAGTCCTTGATAAGAATAGCCGCCCATCAGTTTGTGTAGTAAGGATGCAGAATACGGATTTTATGTCTTGTGTTTCATTAATTCAATTTTAACTTGTTTATCATGCTTAAAGTTCTGGTTGTCTTTGGTTCTGTCCTCCAACAAGAAATGAACCGCTATCCTGTTATATGGTGGAAACAATGAAGTGAAGGAACTTTGAAAGAGTTCCTGTTGGTAGGATTTGTGTTCTAGACAGCTCATTTTCGATTGAAGGTGCCGTGTATTGTCATGATAATCATGATCATACTTTTCTATTGTCATATTTTTCTTGTTACTCCACCATGGGCCAAAATATCTCTTTTTTAGTAGAAGTTCTTTAGGCAACACTTCTTCGAGTGATTCATCTATGAGACAGACATAGGGACTTCTGTTTATTTTCTCTCACAATTCTTTTCTGTATGGTACTTCCAATCTTGCTCTTATAGCTTGTTTGCGGCCTTGTCCTATGGAGGTGCTTCAATGGCTATGGTATTTATCAACAAGGCAATTATCATGCAATATGCATATTCAATGACCCTCCTAACTGTCCAGGTATTGATAGCAGTACCCATGAAGCTTTAGATGATATAATTCATGATGATGTTTTCTTATTATTAACCCAAATGTTCTTAATTTTGTTTTCTTTGGTGTGTTGTAGCAATTGGCGACGACAGCTCTTATACACATTGGTCGGGTTGTGGGATACACAAAAGCCAGGCCTGTGAATATGGAAACAGCCAAAAAGCTTATTTGGGTATCTCTTTTCTACAACGCAAATGTGGCTTTTGCTTTGGCAAGTTTGAAAGGAGTTAATATTCCCATGTATATAGCGATCAAACGTCTGACGCCTCTTGCTGTGTTAGTAGCTGGACATTTTTCTGGGAAGAAAAGACCCTCACGTCAGGTTCTTGCATGTCCTTTCTACCCTTGCATTATGTATTCTGAAAAAAAATTAGGTTGATCCAAAATTTCTTCAGAATGTAGCTGAGCTTTCAGTGCTTGTTCCTGAGAAAAAAATAAATAAATAAAAGGAAGTAAGGCTGGAAATTCTACTTAGAAGTTAGAACCAATAGCAGGCACCTATGATAAAAATCCAGAGTTGTTCAATTCTTCAGTGAGACAGCCAACCACGCCGCGCCAGGGATTTAGTCCCGCTTAGAGTTCAGTGTAAACACCCCATAGTAGTTACTCTTACCTCCTGCTATATGTTGTATCTTACAAGGTACAAGATAGTAGCATGTGTCATTTACGGAGTTCATAAATCATACCATTTCTCTTTTTCTAAGTGTGCTTTACGCTCATTATCAAATTGTTCATGTTTTCAATGTTTTTCCCAGGTCAGTCTCTCCGTGTTGTTGATTGCTACTGGGGTTCTCATAGCAGCACTTGGAGACTTTTCATTTGACCTCTTTGGTTATGGCATGGCCCTAATTTCTGTATTTTTCCAGGTTAAACTGTTCTTCTAATCGTCTAAATAGTCTTGATGGACATCAGTTTGTTGCATTCTTTTCTGAAGCATGGTAGATTGTGTTGATTGCAGACCATGTACCTTGTCCTTGTCGAGAAATCTGGTGCAGAGGATGGGCTTTCTTCTGTTGAAATCATGTTTTACAACAGCTTTCTTTCCATCCCGTTTCTTGTACTTCTTATTCTGGTAACAGGAGAGTTTCCCAATTCGTTGTCATTATTGCTTGTGAAGGTGATGCTTCTCTTCAGCATCATGACATTATTCAAATATTGTTAGGAATCAGATTCTGTTCTTTGATTTTTTCCATGCATATGAATTTGATTCCTGTAGCAGTTGACTACTCTTAATTGTTTTGCAATGGGCAGAGTACGTCCTTCTCTTTTTTGATGATATTTGTCGTCTCCATGGTGATGGGCATTGTGCTGAACTTCACGATGTTTTTATGTACCGTTGTCAACTCTGCTTTAACGACTACCATCGTTGGAGTTCTGAAGGGTGTTGGGTCCACGGTATGTTCTTCTTTCCATTTTCTAATATCTATTTTCAAACCCTGAATAGGTAAAAGTCAGTCTCAAGTCCATAATAAAATGCCAATGGTTAGCTAGAGTGGCTCGGTTGTCCCGGTGATGACCATGATTTGCAGCCTAGAAATGACATACATTCTCACTGTATGCAACCTTTACCTTGCAGAGCTAGAATCTATCTTGGCTGATACATTCTCGCTATGAGGATAAGACTGTAAACATAAAACTCTTTTTGACTTTGCCTTAAGCATGAGCTTTTTGCTCTCGATTCAGTTTTGACATAACAAAATATGTTTGCTTTTCAATGTTGATGAGTTCAAGCTGAAGTAGAGTTGGCTGTGTCGCAGACTCTTGGATTTTTTGTGCTAGGAGGAGTAGAAGTCCATGCACTGAATGTTACGGGATTAGCAATTAACACAGCTGGGGGAGTCTGGTACTCATATGCTAAATACCAAGAAAAAAAGAGCAAACAGCCAAAGTTATCGCCTGATTTGGAAGCTCATCGATGATGAAATCACCCAGGTCTAAGCAGCTTCTCGACTATAGCTTCAAGTTGATCCTAATATCTTATATTGAAAAAGCTCCCGCCAAGTAATAGCACATACTAGTTATTTGAGAGTTTAGTGCCATTCCATTTAGTGGAAGCGCCTGTTCTTGTGTGACGACACTGTTCACACGATGGTCTTCGAATTGCTTCAACAAAGGTGTGTGCATGTCCACGGGAAGGAAAGATGCTTCAGAGGTGCAAGTGCGCTGCACCAGCATGGCAGCATATCTATAGTTATCGGATGCCAGTCCATATTTTCCATGAAATATATACATTACAGATCCTATATGGCAATGTATTAATTACTCTCTCTCTCCCAAAGTTTTTGTATCGTCTTGCCTCTTTGGTCTGTCCCATATTGTTTGTAATACATTCTATTTTAGAATGTTATGTGTGGTTATGAATAAAAGAAGTTCGACAAGGATGATGTGGTTGAGAATTAATATTGAAAGGAAAAAAAAAAATTTGAATTTACATATATAAAATAAATATTAGTATTAGTATATAAGACGGAGGGATTATTTCGATGGTGTTTTGGTACGAAGCTTTAATTTGAGCCGACCAACGATAATACAGTGTTGATGTCTTCATGACGATGCTATATGATACTTTTAATTAAATTATTTTTGCGGCGTTTCTGGTATGAAGCTTTAATTTGAGCCTACCAATGATACTACAACGTTGGTGTCTTCATGACATCACCCTAATTTTTATTTTTATTTAAAAAAAAAAAAAAAAAAAGCAAAGATAAGCACTATAAATACCTAATCTTGATAAGTACAGCGTGAAAAAGGTTAGCATCGACCTGAGTAAAAGGGAAGTGTTTACCATTGAATTAAAGCCAAATACAGGGCTACAATTCCAAGGCTGATCACAACCCCGTGAAACTCAACTGTAGGCAATAGCAGGAAACGCTTATTCAGCAATACAATTCTTCACACTGTGCATTACCGTATAATACAAGTACAAATCACCCTACTTGGATTCTTCGA
Source organism: Drosera capensis (assembly GCA_001925005.1). NCBI lineage: Eukaryota > Viridiplantae > Streptophyta > Magnoliopsida > Caryophyllales > Droseraceae > Drosera > Drosera capensis. Next base: position 31,614 of record LIEC01012507.1, on the reverse strand, counting down.
CCAATTCATCACACCCTATCCACTCGATCACTTCAATTCTTAACTTATCAGCATATATCACGAAACAACCAAAGAATGTCAGCATCACGTATCCATGAGTAATTGGAGGAGCCATCATGTGCTTTTCTGTAACGCATAGTGTACTGTATAATTTAACTGCTGCTTAATCAGTCATCATCCGGTTCTGCTGAGAAGTCCGGCTCCTCCGGCTTCAGGAACTTAGGCAGTTCATAATCCTTCCCCTTCTTCACAACTTTCCTCGTGTTCGCTGCGAACCTCTGTGCCAATATAGTCACTCCTAGGTTCTGCATAGCATGAGAAGCACTGACAGATAGCCCAGACTCGTCTTGCTCGTGCTCTTCACTTTCATGGTCCATATACTCGTCCTGCACAAACGATGTGTCTGAAAATGACTCCCTCAAGCTCAGACTCCTCAACGCCATCCTCTTCTTATGCCGCCTCCAAGCAGCTTGTATGAAGCAGGCTGCCCATGTCCTCCAATGGTGGGAGTAAAACCTAAAGGTATGTTGCAGCTTCCTGCTGTGGAGACGCCTGAATTGGTTCGCCACAAACTTGAGATCTTCAGCTTGTAATGTGAAGGCCTCAACCTCCACGAGCGCTTTAACAGTTCTGGTCGACGAGGGGAGAGTTGATTTAGGAAGCAGTGCCCACGCGAGCAACTCTTCCCCACAGAAGTCGCCAGGACCGAGAGTGATGGAATTGAAAAACCCGGATCGCCCTCCATTGGTGGTGGAGCTCTCAAGCTTCCCTCGTATGATGAAAAGCATCTCGGTTACAGGATCCCCCTCACGAACTATGAAGGTGCCTTGCGTATTGAGGGATGATTTTAAGCGCTCACATATGGCATCAAGTAGCTGATGATCCATTTGAGCGAAAAAGGGGACCTGAAAAATGCAGATGTTAAAAATACATTGAGCCATGCTAGAAGAATAGGGAGCTACTGGACCAGTAATATACAACTTTAACTTCCTCCTAATACTTTATGATGCTTTTTAGCCTTTAACATTAGTAATCGGGTATATGTTCATGTTTTTTAAGTCATGTAATCAATTATGTATGTAGTGGTTCCACTCGGGGGAAGTTCTTGTAACATGTGTGTATGCAACCCTGCATAGAAGCTTAGGTTTCTAATCATTAGGGAGGGAGATCATGGGTATGGTTGATATTGGCCTATCCCATCCATACCTTGTATGGAAACTTATTATTATTTTCAATGGTAAAAAAAACATTAGTAATCGGGTTTTGATGGAGATCACCCCATCCCCCATGGTGAACAACTCAGCCTAACTCCTCCAATGTGGGGAGAGATAAGAGGATCAAAACCCACTGCATGCCGAGCTACTTTGTGATTATAAGCCCGTCAGCAAAAGCTGACTTAAAGGGTCCTCCAAACAGTTGACCAAGGAAAATCTTTCAGGATTTCCTTTAAAAAAAAATATTAGTTTTTTAGTGTTTTTAAGATATTTGAGTTGTTTTTAGGATGTTTTTAGCCTTTTTAAGTTTTTGTTAGTGATTTAAGATAATTTCAAGACTCTTTCGATATATTCTTGCGTTTTTCAAGTGATTTAAGACTGTTTTATGGTATTTTTATCACTTTTCAATTGTTTTTCAATGTTTTGATGAGATTTGAGACGTTTTAAAGGTGTTTTTAGCTTTTTCAAGTGTTTTTTAGTGATTTAAGGTTCATGACAAAGTGCTCCCTCCATGCGGATGGGAAAATTTCAACTTACACTATGTTGGGAAACCAAAGCTATTAAAAACAACCTTGTGATCGGAGGCACATTATCGTTATTAGCATCTCAACAAGGTAAAAATTCGAGAAAAGAAATGCACTCCTTATTTCATCAGCTATTGATCAAGCATTCAGCACGAAGAAAAAGAAAAAAAATAAAATAAAAATAAAAATGGAGAACTCACTCGTCGAACAAGGTCTAGGCATAGGTGTCGTTGGATATCCCTACGTAGATCAGGGGGCAAGGACTGTAAAATTGCTTCTTCGTTGACTCCTCGAGTAGCCAGCCACTGGTACTGAAGGAACCGCCTTACTCTTGCGCGTAGATTTTCTGGGAGCTGCCGATGCTTCATCCACTCCTCGGTATCTCGACGTTTGAGCCTCCATTCCTCAAGTCTCAAGGTGATAGATTGCAAGTAGGTCTACAACATCAAATATACAACAATAAGATACCTGTCATCCTGGGTTTCTTTCACACGAGTAAAATAGCTCATTTATGTGTAGGCCGCATCACATACATACCAAGATGCCAGGTAACATGGCCTACATGTACTCAAATTGTTCTAAATCGAAACCAGGTGTTTTAGAGTGAAGCAATATCTCCCAAGGTAACATGGGAGTTCATTGTATTTCAAGGTTTTCTACTTTTCTAACAGGAACTATCCACAGCTATCTCATTTCTATAAAAGCTGAATTTCATGTCACGTAGATGACAGAACTATGTCACAGCTTTTAGCTTTCATTTGAACAGACTGCCAAAAATTATTTCCATTAGATAGAAATAAAATATGGTTGAAGGTATGGATGGATACCTGCATGTTTCCGATCAATTGAGCAAACAAAACCAGACCCAGGATGGAAATCAGGATACAAAATGATGTTTCCCATGCGTATGTGCTTGAGACCAAATTCTGGCCATAGGAACTGTGTTGCAAAGAACATAAATGTCAGATTCCACTAACATTTCCATGAAAAACGATATCGCATTGCAGAGAGGATCATAAAACCAGTACAAATATTGCTGCACTGTCTCGCTGACCAAGAACAGGCAGCCGACGAATTTCTTTATTAAATAAAAGACCGATTCTGGAGTTTTAGCATTGTTTCTAACCATCTCCCGCAAGGAGCATGTCTAAGCACCATATCTTGTATCCCATAGAGTTTCTTGGAAACCTAGGATAAGCAATGCAAACTTAACCTTTCACGCACCCTTATCCATCTACTCCTGCTGTTAATTGAGGTAATGGAACTTAAAATGATAAAAAAAAAATATATATATCATCGTCGAAACACTCCATAACAATTTTAAGCTTTTCATAGATGAAGAAAAAATTTCTGTTTCTTACGCGCTCACTCACACAAATGTCCAATACACTTGAGACAAGGAATATGCACCTTAGGGAAAAATATAAAACTTGAAAAGAAACTTTTGTGAGGAACAACTGAAAAAGGGATGTACATTTCAGATCTTACAAGGGAACATGACCAATATGAGGATAAGCTAGTTAAGGTAGACTAGTAGATACCATTACCAGATATGGAGCGCTCAATGACAGAGCACACAAATCAGAGGACCATCAGCATTGTCAACCTCAAAAGGCCAGTGGGCACAAGTTAAAAAGTTGCTAAAGACAATAAATTAAAACCTGGATTGCATACAAGCACGAATCATAGAACTGTGTGCTAAATTATCAGGGGGGGAAACCATGTATTGCTGAATAAAAGGGACATAATTGAAGGTATCAATAGAAACCTCGCAGGCCAGGACTGAAATAATCTGAAGTATGTTCAGGCATAATGCATGCACCTGAGCAAAAAGAATAGAAAAGGGAAACAAAATGCAAATAGACCGAAAAAAGAGTGGTAATATTATGCCTTTCGTCGTATAAGCCAGAAGTTCAGACATTTGGTACTTGGAGGGCATCATCAAATGCAAGAGCACACATTAGGATAAATATAGATAGCTGCAATCACGAAGATACAACAATAAAGAAGACCCCAAATGGACTGCCATACCTCAAGTTCTGCAATCCCCACCACAAGCAATAGAAGTACTTATCAACAAACCCATCAGAAACAACCTGTTTTCCCACAGCATTAGCGAATATCCCGTACACAAAAGTGCTGTTGCTGTTGTTAGGGTCACAATTTGAAAACACGGAAGTACCATTGGCCCATTCCCTACGTTGTGCATTTGCCAACGAACGACAGTTCAAGTAACGCATCAAACAGTTCGGTTCTAATTGGCAATTTGACTTCCAGCATGCTGATTGCCGTTCTAGTGACACCAAATACCAACATGCTCCAAGAACCTAAACACCGAAAAAGGGGAAAATAAAAATTAACACCACAATTAGCTTCTTACCATTTGACCAATCTTTTTTTATTTGTCAAACTAAACAAGAAAAACTTACATGACTTGCTAGCATGTATAACAGAAGATTATATGCAGCCCCAGCCCATGCGGTCTTGGTGACAACACCGGTAGCTTTTATAATCTGAGAACTCAGGGGGAATATCAGATATAGTCTTGGAATATATTGGATAAGCACAATCAGTTCAACAGCATTAAAGGTATGGCTTGCTCGGAAGGTTTTCATCGACGGTATAATGAACCAGATTAGAACCTGCAAGGTCACAAAATCAAGAAATCACCACTTTGCCGAAGACATCCAAGGAAATCGCATTGCTGATTGCACAGATACATAGAAAAATAAATTACCTGAGGAAGAGGTAAAGCTGCAACGAAATCGATCAAGAAATCTGTTGCAATGTATCTCTTTGCGATCTCCTTTGGATCCTTAACAAGTTCCCCTCTTCCAAAAATCCTCGAACTCGGAGCCACAAAAGCTGTGCGGAACTTCACCACCACATGTAGCATGTAGAACAAGTCGGCTGAAGACCTCAGAACCGTCAAAACAATCCCTAAAGTCACACTCCTCGTCATACAAGATGTATCTCCGTCATCGAACACCGATGGCAGGAAGAAGAACAAGGGGTCGACAAATAGTGCTACCAAGCAGAAGAACAAGAAGATCCTGTTCCACATCAACACTGCCTCACTCGAGGGATCAAGTATCCTTTTCCACCAAGGTATATCCCCCTTCCAACTATCATGATTCTCCGAGAACACTCTGAATTTCGGCAACTTCAACGCTTCACCTAATTTGTTCACAGGCCCTCCAAGTTCAGTATTGCTCGACTTCAACAAAGGTATAGTGGGTTTGTAAAATGGTGATGCTAATGGTGTTGTTGGTACACTATTCACCCATGGATAGTCATATGTCTGGTTTTTCTCATCATGGAAGCTGCAAATTCACCCAAAATAAATAAAACCCATATACAAAAAAAAAAACTCAAAAACAAACCATTTTCTCAATACAAATCAAAAGAGTTAGATTCAAAAATGGATTTGATTCATTACCTTACTCGCCTATCCCTCTTGGGATCCATCATCTCTTCTGAATTTCACTTCAAAAATCTAAACCAAGCACTGGCACACAGAAATCTGAGCACAAAAAGGTAATGATAGAGCTCACTATAGCCCTCATCTGCACAAACACACCTCAGAATTTCATCAAAAAGACCAATTCAACATACCCAAACCCTTGCCCAACACCACAGAACTTATAAAAAAAAACGAATCTTGTCAAAATAGCCAAAATAGCCGCCCAAATGGATGCAGACAAACCGAGAAATATTGTGAAAAGGCAAAAATACAGTTTCAGATTCTGAGAATCTGATTCCACAAAAGGGTCAAAATGGGCAGAGATTGAAGTGGCAGTGCAAGTAGACTTGGGTTCGAGATTTGAGGAAATGAAGTGATTTGAATCAGAGAATAGTGAAAATCAGAGGGTATAAATGAGAAAGGAAAGTGCCTGTGATGGATTGGGGTCAATTGTATGTTTCATGTTTGTTGTGGGATTACTAAAGCATAGCCTAGAAGCGAAATGGGGAGAAAAGGGTGGGAAGAAATGAGAGAGACAAGAACGTGGACGGCATCATTCTTTCTTTCTTTGATTGTTTTGTTTTGTCACTTAATTCGCCGGCCGCCGTTACTCTTGGACTCGCCGTCATGTAAGTTTCGGGCGTAAGTAGTAGTATGGCCTTCATCTGAAAAATTACCTCGTCGTCATGTGAAGGAAATGCAAGGTTTCAGTCAGGCGTGTATTAATCGAATTACATTTTGAGTTGTTTACTTCCATTTGACATAAGTTTGCATTTTCATTCCATAGTAAATATATAGACGAAAATACCACGAATTGTTATCATTCATTTGTCCTGTGTACTGTCATTTTGCGTCAGGTGAGCTACAGGAGTTTTTTCTATTATAATCTACACTTCACAGGATAAAGCATGATAGTATACAGAATGAATGATGACAATTCGTGATAATCATATTAACTGATTTGAAATCAACTCTACAAATTCTATATGTAAATCGTGATATAACCGAAATACAAATTTAAATAATTAGTATTATAACAATGTACTACTATGAACCCGACAAAGTACAAGAAAATGACCTATGAGGGCAAGTCCAATGAACAAGTCATAAAAGGTTGTTATTCCCAAAACATAGCAATTGTCCTAAAATAATCTACTCCAATCATCTTTTTTATCTTTGTTAAATTGTCTTTAGCCAAATGAATGATCATATTTGGCAACAAATATGGCTAAAGTCATATTTTAGTTAGTCTATAATATGAGAATTTATAACGTCCCAAAATCCGGTATGTCTTGCACATAACATTATGTCGGCATAGACTTAGTGCATGGCATGACCAAATAACCCAAACGAATTTGTAGATATAAAAAATAAGAAAACCTATCAAATCATGATCTATCAATTTCGTTAGAAATTAAACATATGAGAGTTCAACATATATTAAAATCAGAATTTATTTCAAAAATCTATAATTTTTCATACACATGCAAAACAAAAACGGATCAAAATGGGACTTGGTTACCTCTTGAGCGTTTTTTTTTTACATTTGAGACTTTGTTTGATGATAACTCTCACTCTATCCGTCGGATCTTCGCACCGTTAGATTCGTTGGGTTCCTGACTTCGCTTCGGATGTCGTGGTAGTCTTGGATTAGAGATCCGATAGTCATTTGTGCCCTTTGATTCCTTGATTCGTTCTTTTTATCGTGACTATCAATCTCACTGATTTTAATGAAGCATAGAGACGTTGTCTTGATGCAAAGTGTAAATATAATATGTGAGGAAAAATCTGATTTCCTGCGGGGTGTAGAGTGTGATGTAGAGTTTGATGGCAGAATTAGGCTAGGAAAGGGATTATGCTTGATGATGATTATAGTGGGAGAGGTAGTTATGATGAAGATGGATGAAGTGTGGTGATTTTTGTGGAAAGTAAAGCAAAAGGAGTGTAGGAAGTGATGTGGATGGAGTGTGGGAAGTGATGTGAGAGAAAGGATGACCATGGTGGTAGATGGTGAACAATAAGAGAGATTAGTTTTGGGTGAGTGGGATGATGGGTAAAATATAGAATAGAAATATTTAAGAAATTATGATATTTTATATATCGTATTTACAAAAATTACGTATAATTTCATTTCCAAAAATTATTTCGTTTGGATCGTGTTGTTTAAGATATTTTATTAAAAAGTTCCACAAAAAAAAATTATTTTCGCGACTAAAAATTTTATAGTTGTACGTGATTCTTTTAACTCCGTAACGTTCATTACGTGTTGTAATCTTCGTTACTTATCGTGTTTATAATCCCATTTATTCTAAACATATACTTAATATATATTTATTTAATATTTAATTCCAAAAATCTCTGATATTACAGGATTTGTATTATTAAAATATCTAAAATAAACAAATACACACTTTGATCAATCCTTATCATTCATCAAAGATCATTGTCAAAATATGACATATTTACAATTGAAGTATAATAGACAAATTATAACATGTTGATATTATGTATATATAAAATATAACAATAGCTTTATCAAAAGCTTATTGCTTCACAAAACCCGTGCACGTACACCCCCCCCCCCCCCCCCCCCCAAAAAAAAAAAACAATTCTTCCCTTCATATTATACCCTTCTTACATAAAACACTAAATCAAATATAATTTGTAATATATATATCAAATATAAAGAATAAATATATTTTTGAACTTTACACGTTGAGATCTATAAAAGAAGAGCAATATTGAATATAAAAACTATATTTTTTTGTCTCATAATAAATATAACATTGTACGTTTTGCATTATTTAATAAGTATTTTGAGGAGTTATATTATTTGTCTTAACAACATAAAAAAATATAAATATTTTTCATATATTTTTCATATTCAATATTGATCTTATTTTATATATCTTAATATGTCTAGTTCAAATATATATTTATTTCTGATATTTGATGTATATATTAAATATTATGTATGACTTTAGTTATAAGAAGGGTATTTTGGGAAGAGAGGGTGAAAATTGTGTGTGGGTGCGTGGGTGGGGGATGAGAAGAAAAAATGAAAAGGGTATTTTTATTGTATCACATGTAACCCGTCATATTTTGAAATTCAATACTTAATCTTCCGTTTCATAGGGCAGAATTGCCACAGTTATGTCTTCCGTCCAATCTAACTGAATATGGTTTGTACAGGCCTTTCTTTGTCCAATTAGAATTTCTTATACACATTTGAAACAATTTTACCCTTTGGATTTGGGGATACAACCACATACTCGATTTGACTTTCAATTGAGAATCACAAATTTCCCCTCGATTCTGTCCAACATCAAAAATCACAAATGACTAGTTCTGTTCAATCAAGCGCGGGGGATAATCAAGATTCGTATTTGTTAGAATATATTATTATTATATTAGTAATATGGTCGTTGGAATATGGCCGTTGTAATATGACCGTTATAACGACATATTCCGTAGCATATTCCCGATCATAAGTCCTATAAATATAGGAATCTTGTAACCATTATGATATACAACTATTATAACAATGTAGTCCTTTAACATGGTATCAGAGCCGAGGTCCCTCACGGACTATCGGCATCACGCGTCGATGATCATTAACTACCGCTTCCGCTTGTCGCCTAACCTCGTCGAAAAAATCCGGCCATCCACAGCCACTTGCAGCCCCGACGTGGCCACCACCGATCCACCTATGTTGAAACCCACCGAACCACCAACTGAGATCTGCGCCTGGCTCCCAGTCTCGTCGTCGTGCGTTCTGGATTTGTGGCTACCGTTAGCCAGATCCGACAGCCACCCCACGCTGCCATCACTACCGCAGATCTGAAATCATTCTAGCCACCACCATTGACGAGCAACCATCGTTGACTTCATAGCCCCTGTTCTCCATTCAGACAGGGGTTGGCTTTGTCCTAGCTCGATTCAACGACCTCAAATCAAGAGCTCCCATCGATCTCCTCACCCCATGGCGTTGGCTTCCAGATCTGGGAAGCTACGCGGCTCAGCTCCGGAAGACTTCTGGTCCTCTTGAAGTAGGTCCAGGAACCAATTCTGAAAGTTGGGCGTTCGATTGGGAGAGGTGGAAGGGCAGCATCATTCAACATCATTCCCAGCAGCATTGGCGCTGCTAAGGCTGTGGGAAAGGTCTTGCCTGCTTTGAATGGTAAGCTGACTCGAATGGCCTTCCGTGTCCCAACTGTCGATGTCTCTGTTGTTGATCTCACAGTGAAGATCGAGAAGGATGCTACTTATGATAAAGTCAAGGCTGCCATCAAGGAGGAATCTGTGGGCAAGCTGGCAGCGAACTTTGAGGCTGATGGGTTGGGGTTTCGTCGAGATGCCCATCAAGTGTTCGATCAAATGCCTCGAACACCAACATCTCCGCCTGAGTTCAACACAACCGTCGCTTGGTATTAGCAGTCCCAGCCCTCATATAGGCCGTAGTAACATATGGGCCGGCTTGCTTTGTCGAGGAATCGCAAAGCCACAGGCACTGGCACTCGAACCAGATCTAAGATTTGGTTCTCAGCCTATGTGCGTGCCCCCTTCCACCATCTCCCTTTACTACGCGAGCCGAATTTGGTTCTCGCAGATCTGGAATTTCCTCCTAGCCGTTGCTTAGCCTCCTGCATTGTTTGGCAAAGCATTCTTTGGTGACCACAATGGATCCAGGCAAGCACGAGTTTGAGTCACCTACACACTTGATCTCGTAGCAAGAACCACATGCAAACCCATTGTTGAAGAGGGTTGTGCTCAGTGCTGCTGTGTTTGTTCCGTATCCTTGACTTGGTACTGGCTCCTCGCTGCCTCGAACAGAGCCAAGCCATCGCTTTGTGAACAGGATCTCGGTTCCGGGAAGAAATTTACGGCATCGTACACTATCCTCGCTCTTGTTCCTGATATCAGTGAGACGTGAGTTTTTATAACTCACATCCGGTAGATCAAAATTGGTCCTTGCCGTTGCTCCTGATATCAGTGAGACGTGAGGTTTTATAACTCACATCCGGCAGATCAAAGTTGGTCCTCGCTCTTACTCCTGATATCTGTGAGATGTGAGGTTTTATAACTCACATCCGGTAGATCAAAATTGGTCTTTGCCGTTACTCTTGATATCAGTGAGACGTGAAGTTTTTCAAAACCCACATCCGGCAGGTCGGACCATCGACGTCCATCGTCTTCTTCTCAGTTCCATCGCAAATCCACGCAGATCCGCAGCCTCAAGGAGCGTCATCATCTTCCAGCTCCACTCGTCGAACCATCTATTCTTTATACAAACTCAAATTGGTTTTTTTCAGAACCATCTTGAGTTTGAGGGGGATGTTAGAATATATTATTATTATATTAGTAATATGGTCATTGGAATATGACCGTTGTAACGACATATTCCCGATCATAAGTCTTATAAATATAGGAATCTTGTAACCATTATGATATACAACTATTATAACAATGTAGTCCTTTAACAGTATTCGACATGCATTCCTCAAGTATGTTATTGTAGGAAGATTCCTCCATCTGAATACTGCAATCTTTTAAGAGGCCGAAAGGAATTTTTTTTTTCTTTCAAATTTGATGATTATGAATTGTTCTCATGATGCATACCAAACACAACTGGAGTCCAATCGAATTGAGGGGAGCTGTTGATGGAAGAATGTTGTTGAATCGTCAATGTTTATGCAATGAAATTGACAAAAGAGTGTTGAAAATTGGCTCGAGATATTATCTAGATTTAGATTTATTTGATATGTTTGAATATATTTAGAGTCTAATATCTATAGTATATATCTTTGGATCAGAAATCTTTATATTAACAATTCTTTATAAATATAGGCTTATTTGTAGATGTATTATTGTAGGTCTGTAGAGCACCTTTTCGTCTAGGGTTTAAGCGAAACATAAGGTGAGAATGAGCGAGTTGGGAGAGACAAATCTTGTTGTAATCCTTTGGTTGAATAGTGATTTGTTTCTCTGTGGGTTTTTTTACACCGTGAGATTTTTTCATGTTAAATTTCGTATGTTTCATTGTGGTTTTTGTTAATGGTTGATCATTGTGCTTGATTTGATTGTGGTATTCGGTATATTGGCTTCTCGACGTAAATTTATAACAAGTGGTATAAGAGCAACAAGTTGTGTCATGTAATAAATTTTGAATCTTTAAAGCAAAAGATTTGATCTTTGGGTTTAAGATCGAATCTTTGGGTAAAGACCTTTAAAATTTTTTAGAGATTTTGGGTAAAGAAGATTGTGAATACTGCGAATTTAAAGAACAAACCACCTACTGAGGCAGTATGCGTGAGTATCTAGAGGAGAATAAGTCAAGAACAGAGGAAAGAGTTCTGCTAGTAAAGCGGAACAAGAAGACGACAACAATGGAAAGCTCTATATAGGATATATAAAGGTCGTATGGTCGCGATAAAGGCTCAGAAGATGAACAACCATCTTCGATTGTTTGGGAGAACAATTATGGAGACGGGCTTCAAACAGAATCGTTTAAGAGTCGAGGCAAAGCCAGCGTTGGAGTGTTTAGATATGAGATATAATTTAATTGACACGGTCTTCGATTGGTCTCATACAAATATTGAAGATTTGGTTAGTCATCTAGAAGCTATCAGATTTGGTAGAGCCAAGATCGCAGTTTTTAGATTGTTCAGGTGGCGCAGAGGACAAGTGATGCAGACAACAAAGGGCACAGATGGCATAGATTGTGCGAGCACCTATGATCAACGGATGACAGAGAGAATTGAGGGAATACCTTCAAGACTAGTCGATATAAGTCGGTTGGAGGACAATGTGGATCACCTAGATGCAGGCTATATCAGAAGGTTTTAGATAAGTAATAAAGATGAACATGAACAATAAAAATTCACAAATCTATCAGGATTTAGGATCTAAGTCTCAGGATCAAGGTCGGGTCACAATGCAGCAGACTAGGTCCAGCAAAGTTAGCTTACACTAAAGGTTGAAGCGCAGAGCTGGTTGATAATTGGATAAGGATCTAGAAAACAGTTATAACGAAGATTTGAGTTTAAAAAATATATACGAGGTTGAAGACTGTTGTGAGAAAACTTGTAAGCGTCACTAACGATAAGTACAAGAGACAAAAAAGACAGTTGTCAACATCACACAGTATAGTCAAGATGGAGATGAGGTGACAACGGCACCAATGACGACAAGAGGGATAACGAAGACGATGAGGGCAAGTGAGGTCTTTTGTCAAGATCTCATTCATTTTCCAGGTTAAAAGCATGATTCCTGAGGGGGAGCCAAGGAATCAAAAACCAATTTTGGGAAGGAATGCAGATCCATCCGAAATACCCTATTCCGAATGACTTGAGCATCCAAACATGTTTTTTTTGGACTCTGCAGGAATCAACCACTCCATTCCTTGTTTCATTCATGGATATCAAACGCTACCTTACTCTTGCTAGGGATCATCCCCATCCCACATGGTAAGCCACTCAACTAACTCCTACAAGAAGAGGAGAGGTCAACCTATTGAGTGCGGAGCTACTTTGTGGTAATGAGTCCGTCAGCGAAAGTTGGTTTAAAAGATCTTTCGGTTTCCGGGTTTGCGGGGTATTCAGTTGACCAAAGGGAAATCTTTCGAGATTTCTTTTTGAACAAGAACCACTCCATTCCCTGCTTCATTCATGGATACCAAACGCTACCTTACTCTTGTTTTCCCTCATGAGTGTAAGGCTAGCTCATTGTTTGTGGAACTTGGGTTGTTTTTATTTTCGAAAATGAAAAGTTGTAGCCTATTAAATCTTCCGTCTGTATAACTTTGATAAGGCGACCCCATAGACCAGATGACTTGCAAGATAAACTTGACAGGGAAAGGTACCCTTCTGGTTTTTCTTGGTTTCTATTTGATGCACGACGGAAACGTTAAAATTCTAGATGTCGTTTTAGAGGACAATTGTTATTTCTCACAATCCAAAAGGAGAGGAAAGAGAGAATAAACTCTGCATAATTTTCATTCATCAAAACTTCTAGAAAAAATCTTAAACAACAAAATCTATTTATAATGAAAAAAAAACCTAGGATATTCTATAGATACTATCCTGATTTGAAATTGAAATAAATCTGAAAAAAAAAACAGAATTATATAATATAAAATTTAAAACTCCTAATTATTGCATATCTATTCCCCTTCAATGTAAAAGAAGGTTTTTTTTTTTCATCTTCTGACTTTTCCCCCTTTTTTGTAAGATTTTAGTAGAAACTTTCAGTGTTTCGTGAACTCTGGTTTCTTAATCATCTAAGGGATGAAATTTTGTGAAAATTCGTGTTTATACTGGAGTGTTGACTCTGCTTACAGCTTTTCTTGGCTCAGCCAAGGATAAGACATTCTTTTAAGGGGAAAAGAAGAAAAACTTGCATCATCTCGTTCTAAGGACCTTCTCCGCGATCAGGTTTTAAGGATTTTCGTTAGTGAATGGTTACTGTAGGCTTTCTTTGTGCATCATATCTTTCTTATGTGTTTTATTTAATATTCATTAGGTCCCTTAGATTTCAAACGGATGTTAACCTGCTTCTTTGAAGATTAAGGAGATGAAGTTTGATGTTGATTTACTCAATAACAAACAACAACTTGAGGTAGAAGGGAGATGCAAAAGGTAAAAGGTAATTGGTCGTTCAAAATTCATGTTCTTGAAGCTCATGAAAATACACAAATCTATAATACATATATAAAGTTAGGTTTGAATTCTTAGTATCAAAGTTTGGTTTGCTTTGATATCAAGTTTGATTGGTATTATATTAATCACAACAATCCATATTTGTGGTTAAACATTAAATCTCTTTTAATATCTATTGATATTTCATTTTCACTTGCATAATGTTGTATTTGAGTTGCAATGGAAAAGAAAAAAAAAAAAAAAAGCAATTCATGACTCAGCTATTTGTCCCTTCTTAGTATACGATAGTTACGCAAATTTTGGTCCAAAATTAAGTAAAATTTATTTGATTGATTTTTTTTTATCAGAAAGAACAAAATACCTTTGTTTTTTGATCCTTTATTATTTTTATTTTTTTACATTGAAAAAGAAAGAGAAAGACGGTTTTGCTAATGGTTCAAGTATGTTGATGATGAAGAATGCTTTCAACGTTGTTCACTATTTGAAGACATTTGAGCCACTTTTGTTAGAGAAAGTAAATAATTATTTAGATCATTTTTCAATAATAACTTACCTAAGTATGAAAATTTTCACTAGTTAAAAAGATGATAAAAATAATGATTTAAATAAAATTACTAAAAAAATCATTGAATAATAAAGTTATATTGTAAGTGTATGGTTAATTATCAAAAAGTTCTCAATGCAATCTTATTTATTAATGAATGATACAAGAGATTCTGTTTTACCAAATAGTTCTTCTTACTAATTTATGTTCTAATTTGTACTCATTTAGGTTTAAGAAACAAATTATATGAATCCAATTAATTAACTAAAAAAGTAATCAAAATCATGTTTCCAATGCTAGCACACGTCAAAATCATGTTTCTAATGCCAAAATCGCCACTCCTGTTCTGTTGTTGCCGTCATCGTTTCATCATCGTTGAACCGAACAGTACCTCGTTGGAGCTGAGAGCACACCCGATATATGTAACAGTGTGTTCAATGAACATGTTATCTTTATAAATAAACGCACTGTTCAACTGAAAGACGTAGTCAATGCTTCTCCATAACAAGGAACTAAGATAGATGAACTGAATGAACCATACACATAGTGTTCGTCTCTATTCTAGTGACGATTATAGCCTCCTCGAGATCAAGGAATTACAATTTACAAAGTACAAAGTACAAAATTGAAGAATGAAACTGACACTTCGTTTCATGACATGGAATCCATTCATCTCGGTCGTTATATTTCGTGGTCTCCTTGATCATCCCCCTAAACCGTGATGACAGATTGATCATATGTATTTAGAATTGATTCAAATAATCAATTGACGATATGATTTGGATTTATATTATTGTTTATGGTGATTTTTAAATTTGGTTTCTATTGAACTTGTTGGATCATCAATCCGGTATGGTGATGTGTATGGTAGAGAGTGGACTTATGATCATGATGAGGTTAGATATAATATTTATACATTAATTAAATATGAAAAAAGGAGTAAGATGGAAAAATTTTGTTTTCTATTTTTTTTAAAAAAACTACTTTATTTATCTGAATTATCGACATGATATAAAATCTATTTGAATATCAAAATACACACATAGCCTTCCTTCTTTTGTTGCAACCGTTAGTTTTTTCATTAAATTGACATATAAAAAAAAAACAATTTTCCTCCAAAACTCTTTTCTTTGTTGACAATCATACCCATACCCATGGAATTAGCTTCTTTTTATTAAAATTCACTCTTATCACTTATCTCTTTTTTTTAAATTGGGATCAAGATTTCATTAAAACAAAACAAATCTTACAGATAGTAACGACATAACCCCTAATATTATAAAACGATGAACATGAACAAGAAATAACTTCTAATCCTACTTCGCAAAATTACGAGCAATACAAAATCTCTTCTTAGCATTTCTAAATTGAGACCGTCTATAACATCGAAGATTATAGCTCACTGACCATGATAACCCTATTTTTATGGCTTTATTCACCGGAATGTCGAAAGAAAATTTGGAGGTGGAAATGCAGACTTATTCCTATCTACCAATCCATTTCTCCAAAACCAAATCCCTTGTATCATCTCTCGGAAAGTGTAACTCCATTCAATGTCAACAATCATCGTTCCTATATCTGATGCAAGATTGATTTGGCAGAAGAAGTACCGAATTTGAGGTTTCACAATCCTCTTTCACTCCCCCTTCATCCATTTATAGTCTCGAATAGCATGAAGTGTATATGTCACTCCCTCCTCACACAACACATAAATCGGATTTGTGTTGATTCTCTGTTTATGCAAGAACGTTTTTGTGAGCAAAATGTCGTGTCTCACAAACCAAAGTAGCAAGTTTCTTCGTTGGGGGTCCCTCATATCCCACACCCTCTTCCAGTTTGAGGATTTGGAAGATAGGATATGATCGAATTGTAACTGATAGGTTGATTTTATCGAGAACATATTTGTGTTGGATGCTTTCCAAATCACCTCCTTGTGATTTTTCACAGTTACTATATCAGGGGTTTTACCCCGTCACAATTCAAGCCCTCGATTAGAAGTTTTGAGCTCTTTCTTATGCCCTGTTATGTCGAGGACAAATTTTTGAGCTTTTCGTCGTTTGCTATCGGGCTCCCATAAGACTCTTTCCCATAGGCTAGTAGGATCCTTCAACATTTGCCATCCGAGTTTCGCTAAGAACACCATATACATCTTATGAAGATTCAGGATTCTAAGACCCCCCTCTGATTGATCAACACATAGCTTCTCCTACGTCATACTATGAATGTTCGATGTCGTATCGTTATCCCCTTAAAAAAAATTGACGATTTTTTTCTCCAATAAGTCCAGTATGCCTTTAGACAAGCAAACCGTTTGCATTGCGTAAATCGATATACTTGATGATACTGATTGGATCAATATATTCTTTGCTGCGTTGGATAACACTTTATCTTTTCACCCGCACAATTTTTTATTTACCTTATCCACCAGAGGCTGATATAGGGATATCTTTTTTTTATCAATATATTATGTGGTAAGAGGAATGTCCATTTGTTTGCTCATATCATTAGTCAAAAACGTCTCCAATATTCTTAGAGATGAACAAGTTCGATTTTCCCATGTTTATTCTTTCGTCCAACTCTTAACAAAATCTATCTAGTATACTCGACATTATGAAGACTTGCGTGATGGAAGCTTCGCCAAATAATAAGAGATCGTCTGCAAAGAGTAAATGAGAGATGACCGGCCCCCACAAGATACATACAACAGATGTCACTCTTTACGAATAACAGCTTTTTTATCTCTTGTCCCAACACTTTCAAACACAGAACGAAAAGATATGGGAAAAATGAATCACCTTGACGTAGACCCCGTTTTGATAAAAATGCCTTTTTCTCGGAAGAGAAATTTCATGTTCATGATTAAGTATCAACTGTTTCCGATAGTTCAGTATGCAAGAGTATCCAAGACGGTAATCCCTCTGCGATAGATGAATACAATCCAAAAATTCACAACAAAAAAAGACGTCACCCACTTGTTTCCTTGTAATTTTTGCATCTCAAAGATTTCCTCCTCCTTTCTGCACACAACCACAACGTAAAGAGAGAGCCAAAAGAATTGCAATTCCACATTCTCTGGGGGTTTCCTCCTAATCTTCACAGTGAGAATTTCGATCTCATTTGTGTTGATCCGAATTGATTGGTTAGCACCTTTACCCTTGATGCGAATATTATAGAATCCTAGATCTAGATTTGAATACAATCGAATGATGCAGTTGAAAGAGGGATAAAATAAAAAAAGTGCAAAAAAAAAAAAAAAAAAAAAAAAAAATCGATGTCTTCCAATGCAATGTGGCAGCAAGGGGGAGAGTGCACGAACAAATGTCCATAGTATTTCTCATTTTAGTTTTGATGTTGTTCTAAAATAAATTGAATATATGATTTAAATCTAAATTTCTTATTTACATATAGAATTAATTAATAGATTTTTTAATCTAATTGCCTATGAGGAGTATAGAATATATTGGTGATTTTTTTATGCATATTTATGTATCATATCAAACTGAAAAACGAAAATCTCATCAAAAAATCGAAGTACAGATGTGGGAGGGGAAATTTTTTTCAAGAAATCGAAAAAATCAAAATAAAATGAAAACGATCCAATATCAGACCATCTTATATTATACTCACCCCTAATGCAAAGTGTTTAGAACATTGTCGTTGGAGAAGAATGCAAGGTCGTGGACGAGGATATCATGTTGTGAAGAGCAGAAGGACAAAAAGATGTGATCAAGTTGTTTAAGGAGAAGAAAGGGGAGACAAGGTTAAGGTATACTGAGACGATCGTGGTTGCAGTTCTTGCATTCAACAATCTACTAAAATCAATCATCTAAAATTTCCTTAAACCCTCATCGAATTTGATCGAGAGAGCTAGTAGAAGTCTGAGCGGGATGTGACGATAGGATTGTTTTTTTTTTTTTTTTTTTCCTTTCTCCTTTTTATGTCAAAGGGTTTGTTCTTTCTTCTTAATAGGGGTATTCCACCCTTCTCATAAAATAAGGGATTTTCTCAGTAACACATGTTAGGAACAAATACCGCGAAAAGGATGAGTAATGAAAATGACAATCTGCAGCCTCCAGCAGAAGTTTAGCATCTCCATTGATCCCTAATCTTTATGATCAGGTGATACCACACCATACTTCAGAAACCACAGGAAGAAAAACGCTCCGCCAAGCAATAAGAAAAAGATAACTGCTGCACAAACTGAAAATCCACTGTAGATCCCATCTAAAAGTCTAGAGGGAACCATTTTCAAAATTTCAATGACTACAACAGACACCCACTCAGTAAAGCAAGTGAAGAACAACTTGAAGTTCCTATATGTATTACTTGCCTGATCCAAAGAACTGATTTACAAATAGGAAAACGTGCACTCCCAATAAACATTCCCATTCCTGATAAAAACGAAATATAACAAAAAAGAGAGGTTTGTTTCATGACATGCTTAAATAAAACCCAAAATCAAAAACAGAAACAAAAATATATTATGAGAAGGGAAAAAATAGATTTGTGGCTCAAGGAAAAACCAAAAACAAAAGTAAATTTCTTTTTCACGTTCTTTGTCCCTTTTCGGTTAGAAGAAACAAGAAAAGATTAAAACGAGGTTTTCCTCCAAAAAAAAAAAAAGCCTGAAAAAAGAAAGATTAAACAAAACAAACAGGAAGCACGAACTTCTGTAGAGCAGAAGCAAGTACCTGCTAGAAGCCAATAAAGCAGCTCATTCCACAACTTGCAAAGAATCTAAAAGACGTCCCAAAAGGCGCAAGGAAGGGCGCGTCATGATAGGAGGGATTCATTCAAGGTTCCAAATGATGAAGCCAGCCGAGATCCACAATCTTTCTATAATGAAGATCATGGGGAAGGCAGCAAGGAACGAAACCACAAGGGGATTGAAGAAGCATAACCCAATGAAGCAGAACCATGAAGAGGAAGAGCACACAACCAATGAGGCAGTACCGTGAAGATACCTCGGCACAAGAAAAAAAGTACAAACTCTTAGCAAGGTTTCAATGATGTGAAGAGCAAGTAATTAACAGCAACTAGCCAACTATGTCTTTCACCATTCAAACTAATTTAAACGAAAGCATAACAGAAGTAGCACAATAGCAATAGAAATCAAGGGTAAGACTGGTAGAAGGAAACTTAACCCGAGACTGCTCGTCTAAACACAAGTTCGCATACAGTCCAGTTCATACAACCACCTCACCAGCAGCAGTAGCATCAGGGGCCTGAAATTCAGCTCCTGCTGCGACGACGATCCTGTGCACCATTTCTGTTAGCAAGCAGAACAGCAACACAAAGTGAGCAACAGCAGGAAACACAGACACCAATAAAAATGAGAATACATAGACATAAAGGATATGAGTATATGACTGCTTTCTAATGTGCGCTATGTTTCTCTCATTCTTAGATGATATAGCATCCATATACCCTCATATTTAAAACATTGGCACCAAAGTTAGTCAGCTATATTCGGCTGAAGAGATCTCATGATCATATGAATTGCCAAAAAGAAAAATCTGCTAGAGTCAGCAGAGTGGAAAAACTGCAGGAGGAAGTTTCTTCCATTCCACAACCACCAAAAGGATTATGAAAAACATCCGTGCAGAAACTACTTTATGACTCTACCACATTTCTTTTGAATAAGATGCAGCAGCGTTTGAGTCTCCAACTCAAGCGGCTCTACCAAATACAGTAACCATAGAATATAACGCCTCTACATTGGAGGATCGTAGGTTATAGACTTACCCATTCGAATAAGGCAACTCTTCTAGGCCGCGATGTGGAGGAGGAGACCTACTATATGCGCGACCACCACGTGGAGATGGACTTCTACGTCTTGGAGACCGTGCACGAGGACTGTAGCTCCTGTGGATATTTACAAAGTCAACCAAAGGAATTGTTTACTTCCATCAGGCAATAATCATACATACTAGACAGTGATCCCATCTTAACTACTTTAGATGTGGTTTGAAAATGATATGGGTAGTGGAGACTCAGGCAATTGTCAAGAATCTGGATGGTTGGATTAGTGTGCAGTTAAATAATAAGTGCTCGAAGGTTGCCATGTTAGACAGATATGGGAAGGCAGCCACATGGAACGAAGCAACAAAATCCACTAATAGAGATATTTGGCCAAATACTCGTGGAAGCAACAAAGCAGGTGCAAGGATAGGAGGAAGATTATTTACACTGAACTTACCTCCTATTGTAGCTCGGGCTTCTACGGTATCTTGGGCTGCGACTACGGTTCCTTCCGCCGCCGCCGCCGCCGCCACGCGAACGACATTCACGTGCAAAATGACCAGGTTCGCCACACTCATAGCACTTCAAATCTGAACCACCACGTCCACGACCTCCTCCCCCACGCCCACCGCCGCCGCTACCTCTGGAATTGTGAGAAAGTTCAACCCTCCATCCGGTTTTACCTGATGTAATAAAGAAATGAGAGACACAGTCACCAGCTGAATTCACTATAATATTTGAGGTTGTTGCATCACATCAACAAAATGACAAATATGCAGAACAAAAGAACTCAATATGAATAATATATATACAATAAGTTGGATAGGAAACCAAAAATCCAACTAAAGCACAACATAAAGCTGTACAACTATAGCACAACATATCAGTATAAGATGGATTACAAAATCCAAAGACAAATCTACCCCAAATAAACCTTGAAGGCTTGGCCTATAGTGCTTCTTTCAAAGAACTGAAAATGGCACAAACAGGAGGCAGAAACAATATATAAACCAAACTATTTCATGATACAATCTCATAGGTCTTTGTTTTCCCTCTGTAATCAATTTCTCTTCAGCTTTGTTTTTCCACACTTTCTCCACTACAATACCTTTCTTTTTTCTTTTTTTTTCGTCCCGGGGGGGGGGGGGGGGGGGGGGTTGGTCCTATTCCCTTTCCGCAATTAAGTTAAATAAAAAAAAGGGGAAAAAGATGGCTACAACGACTAGTTCTCCAAGCATATGTGACTTGTGTATTTAACTGAGTTATTCTAGAATTTCTTTATAAATCCCAGACAAGTCACACATACTCAAAGACCAGTGACTAAGAAACAGATAATTATAGAAGTCAAATTCAATGAATTCGAAGAACTGGAGACTAGTTTAGTTGAAATGAATACCATCCAAAGCAGCAATAGCATCTTTTGCATCTCTTGCATCCTCAAAATCAATAAAGGCATAGCCTGGTGGCCTTCGAGCAACCCATAAACTACAAATAATTTACCAAATACATACAATTACCACATAGTCAAGTGGAGTTGACTTAGTAGTCAAGTGAGACACACGGTTGCCATCACAACACTTAGAAAGCAGTCAAATGACTTCAGCTCTTGAATATGAGTCCCAGATACTCCTCATAAGTCTCCTTGCACGACAGATAAATTACAGTCTCATCTCATGTATTATGTTGCACCAATGTGTAAGAGCATCTATGAACAAATATACACAACAACACGAGAATGATTTTTGTTATTTGACTCCACACCCAACAAACATCTCCCACTTATTCCCTGACCTACCTCATTACCTAATCCATACACCAGATCCATCCAGTAAAGAGATATATTTTGTAATTCTATGTGTCAATCTTACGTCAAGTGGAGTTGACTCAATAGTAAGTCGCTTTCCTTCTAAGCGAGAGGTCAGAGGTTCGACACCTGAGACCTTCATGAAACAGTTTCTCTATGTAAAAATAAGGATAAGGTCTACAAACATCATCCTTTTTTATAGGGATGCTCTCCCCACATTATGCACTTGACGAGATTATATGGATACGTTCCTTTGATTTCTTTTTATGCGTCAATCTTACAACTTAAGAATCAGCAACAATCAAGGAACATTTTTTTTTCCCAATTCATCAAGTTTAATGGATGGGTAGTGCAGTAAATGGGTACCAAAGAAGAAACTGATACTCTTCAAACACAACCAAACATGCCAAGGAACTGAGGCATCAGCAACAAATAATCCACAACAAGATAAAGATGTGAATTGCAAATGTGTTTAATAATCCACATACCTCCTGATGGGTCCAAAGCGCTTGAACTCATCTTCCAGGTCTCTTTCAGAAACTTGAGGATCCAAATTTCCCACATATACTCGAGACATTTTCTATGCTCAGAACCTACTCAGAAAATACAATCAAGAAAAAAAGGGGAAAAAAGCGAATGAAAGAAAAACAAACGGCTAATCAAGGAATCTAAAGATGTAAAAATAGAAAAAAAAATTGAAAAAAAAAACAAATATAACAAAAGGTATGCAGCACTTCTCTCCACACGCAGAAAGCATATACATAGCATTATTATGTTTTTTGTCTACAAAACATGGCCATGAACTATATGTTTAAGTAGACAGATCAACTTTTCATACTCGAAGCGCACTCATATGCTTATATAATCACATACACAGAAGTTTTTAGAATATATAGTATTGAAATAAATTTCCAATCTTACAAATCGTGTTAGATATTTCTAAACAAGGTTATAGCACACTTCTATTTCAACCCAACAAAGTTTACAGTTGACTATAGAGAAAAAAAGTTAAGAAATCTCTACTCGGTTCCTAGCATCTCCTGATTCAATAACTTCATGTTACTATCTGACGTGAATCGATGAATCAAATAGGAATGCTGGCTAAATACAAAGCATAGTATTTCAATGAAAAACTTTTAGTACAACTCCATAGTTAGCTAACATTTTCTTTCACTCCGAAATCTCCAAAAGATCAATAGCTAATGTCGCCAGCAGAATCATAGATACACTGTTTCTTTCGAGCTCATCAAAGCTATGCATAGTACTCACTCTTGCCCATCTGTAGGACACTTGAATTTCAAATGACCTAACTCAGTATCACTAACATACACCCGAAATCCAGAAGGTATGAGAAGAATATGTCCAACATGGAAAACACAACAATTGTGACCCCGACACAACCAATAACCTCGACTGACTAAGACTTTAAAAACACCCATTGGTAGAATATTGCCAAGCGACAAGATCCGAAAACACCCCCACACTATCCATCTCTTATCCCATATAAAACCCTAAATCTACACAAATTTCTTTCCACCAACAGTCACCCTACATCGCATCACTGCCCCGACATCTACCTCGAACTCAACGAAGACAATCAACCAATTACACTAAATTTCTTAGTACACTGTCTCAGAAACCCTAATCCCAATCGAAAGCGGAAACAAAATCGACAACACAAGAAGAAGAGCAACATAACAAAGCGGAGATCTATAGCGGAGAAGATGAGGATGGAGATGACTGGAGAGAGAGAGCTTTCTTGCCTGCGATGAAGGAGAAGGAGAAGGAGAAGGAAAAGAGCCGAACTCACAGTCGCAGGTTGGATCTTGAAAATGAGGAAACAAAGGCCAGGTAGGGCAAACGAGTAGTTCCGAATCCTCGCCGCTGATTTGGTGAGGTTGGTTTTCGGGAGTGAATTTTTCCAACACAAACTAGGGCTGTGAAAATAGAAAAGAGTTATTTTACTCTCCATCAGAGTTCAAAAAAACTTACTCTTCTTTTATTTTTAGACAGGCTATTATTTTCTATTCTAAATTTAGTTTTTATTTACTCAATTTTATCCTCATAATCCACACAACTAATCATTTAATTTATCCACATTGTCATCCCTTTTTTCTCTGCCATCTCCATCGTTCCTACTTCTTTTGCTCCGATCGTCCTCTTCTTCTTCTTTCTCTCTTCGTACTAGCTAACAATCACACAATCATTTTCAATGCAAACTCACAGTCACTCCTTTACTATGAAACCCTAACTTAGATCACAACATCGAAACACACCGATTCTTTGGGTATCTTGGCGAATCATAACAATACCCATGAAAAAAGGATTATTTGACCTTGTCGATATTCGGTGAAATTGAGGTAGGTGAGGATGAGAAAGGGTTTGAACTTGTGAGTGGATCATTGGTGATTGAAGGTTTGAGAAAAAGAGTTGATTTGAGTGTTGGGTTTAGGGTTTGAGAATTGCGTGATTCGAAGCGGGGGATGGATGGTGAAATTGGGTTGGGTTTGGATCTTGATGGGTTGGTTTGAATTCAAGGGTTGATCGGGGTTTGGGTGAGTGAGGCGAGACGATAATGGTGATGATGAGTGGGAATTCAAAAACTGCATTTGATGTCAGTGATCGCGATGTCAAACAAACTCAGCTTCCTTCGTTTTACAAAGCTGCAGACTTAATCTTTCTTTATTGGGAGTGCTAGAGCCCTCACATTCCAAAAACCAACAAACATGAATACTATACAGATGGTTGGGAAGTTCTCACTACCTTCTTCGAGGTCTAGTTGTAATACTAGACCCCTCTTTTGCTCTTATGCTTTTTGGTTTTTTCTGCTGTAGGACTAGCCTCATTGTCAGAAGCAACCCCCGAGGACTTCGGTGCTATACTAGTCAACCCAGCCATAACATGGTCCAACACAGTGACTTCCCTTAGCTGTGATGTAGGAGAATTCCCATCAGTAGGAGCTGTTCCCGTTGCAAACTCAGGCTCTTTGTTTCTGGAGCTGTATCCATGACCTCTGTGCTCTGCTCATTATCCTCGCATTCATCACTGCTCAACACTTTAGAGCCGTCATTATTGCCTTTGATGTCCTTGTCTAGTGCCGCTGGTATCGGTTTTGGGTATTTGGCGCGCTCTTCTCTGCGATAAATATCCCATTGGGGGCATTCTTCTTCTTCCGTACCAATATGAATCCTTCATCATCAGTAGGCATACTGTCAACAACGATATTCTTGTCCTTGTCCCCAACAGGAGTAGTAACAGTGGTTGTAGCCGTAGGTGGCCTACAGATAATCCTCGATTATGGTCGGATATCAGCTCCTTAATCGTGCTAAAGAAGCATTCAGCTGCTTTACCATCCTAAGAGCCTATATGTGAATAGCTTTCAACTGCTTCATGGGAGTGTAGAGGAATAGTTCAAATCCCAACAGTTACAACAAGAAACATTCAGTTTTTGCTTGAAGGAACGCAAAAGCTGTAGTCTTGAGCCACACACTGAAGAATAGATTCGGTATTGTATGATTTTCGCCATTAGGTCGTGCTCGGGGGACATATGGTTTGCTTTGCCGATGGTTGGATGAACACGATAATTAATAGCCATGCGTTGACCGTGTCGAGGAATCGAGGATTAACCATTGAACCGTTACTCTTGAAAATGTTCGTGCCTGATCAATGAGTTATTGGGAGACTTGCTCTTAGGACGCATTGAGCTTTTAAGATTTGCTATCAACAAATTGATGAAGATATTTTTATCCCCTGGTGCACATTTCAACTAGTATTAGTATAGTAGCATTAGATATTTAAGGGTAAACATAGAGTTTTCAAGTGATTCACAATTGGATACAAGGAAAATGCCCAATATGATTAGATTTACATGTTGATTTAGGAAGCCTGGTCTTTGATCAATAATGTGTAGCTAAGGTTAGGGTATTGATCGAGATCTCAAACGCATACACGCAATTACAAAACAGTAAAACGAAACGATGAACACAGAGATTTAACGTGGTTCAGTCAATTTGACCTAATCCACGGTCGCACCAGCACAAGGAATTTCACTTTCATAATTAGGGTTTATAATTACAGGGTATTTATAACCAAATACCTAACTTGGGCAAAAAAAAACCCATCACCCAACTTGGGCCAAAAACTCATTCAATAGCGAAGCCCAAATAAGACTCCACAACTCAACAATCTCCCACTTGGAGAGTGACCACATCAAAACTGCACTTCAATGTGACTCTAGCAAACCCAAAACTGCAACTCCTCCAAGTTAGTGCGGCGCCTTCTCAACAATTAATCATGAAGGCCAGTTGAAGCTAAGCATAGCTTCAACTTCTCTGTAGTAACTCCCTTTGTTAACATGTCTGCAGGATTCTTTGACCCAGGGATCTTCCTCAGCGACAAAGTGCCATCACTTATCAACCCTCTGATAAAGTGATACCTTAACTGGATGTCCTTTGTCTTCGCATGGAACACAGGATTCTTCGCGAGATGAATGGCACTCTGACTGTCGCTGTAAAGGACACTGTCATGTTGCTTCTTGCCATCATGTTCTTCTTTGATCCTGAACACCCACTTGTTCTACAAAGCCTTTTTTACTGCTGGTAAGGTAGTCAAGAACCAAGTATGATTCTTCTCAAGGGCGTTCATCTCCTCCTGCATGGCTAACCCCCATTGAGCAGAATCATCCGACTGCAACGCCTCATGATAACACCGAGGCTCTCCATTGTCAGTCAACAATAGGTAATTCGCTGATGGAGAATAGCTCTGAGGAGGCCTAATGGTTCTGCTGGATCTCCTCACTTCTGGTGTGACTGGAACTGTCTCTTCACCTGTTCTGTCACCTGAGCTCCCACTGCTCCCAGCAAGATCTGTTTCTATGATATCTTCCAGCTCTGCCTTCTCCTTCTCCTTCTCTGGTGATTTCTTTGTGCCGCCAGCATCACTTACAAACATGTCTTTGTACACCGTACTTTCATTGAATGTGACATCTCTGCTTCTAATAATCTTTCTATTCTGATCATCCCAGAAACGATACCCCATATCATTTGCACCATAGCCAATGAAAGTACACTTCCTTGCTTTTGGATCAAGTTTGTCCCTGTCAGCATCTTTAACACGTAGATAAGAAACACAACAAAAAACTTTCAAGTGAGAAAGAGTTATATCCTTCCCTCGCCACTCCTCCTCAGGAATCTTGAACCCCATGGGAACCGAGGGTCCACGATTAATGAGGTATACTGCTGTGCTTACTGCATCTATCGAGAATGTCTTTGGCAACCCTGCATGAATCCTCATACTCTTTGCCCTCTTATTCAAGGTCCTGTTCATCCTTTCAGCAACATCATTCTGCTGAGGTGTCTCAGGAATAGTTTTCAACATTCTAATTCAATTCTCAATACAGTAATCAATAAACTCACTACTACTATATTCACCACCATTGTCAGACTTCAAACATTTGATCTTCAGTCCAGTTTCATTCTCAACAGCAACTTTCCACTTTCTAAAGGTATTAAATACTTCAGATTTATGCTTCATAAAGTAAACCCATACCTTTCTAGTGGAATCATCAATGAATGTGACATAGTAGCGCTATCCTCCCAATGATGGGACTGATGTTGGCCCGTACACATCTGTATGAACAAGCTCCAGCTTCTCTATCTTGGGTGTCCTCCCTAACAATGCAAAAGTGACTCTCTTCTGCTTCCCAAACGCACATGGTTCGCAGAAACCAACTTTTACCTCCTTTAATTCTGGAATCTTCCCCTTAGAGACTAGCATTTTATACCCTTCTCACTCATGTGCCCAAGCCTTTGGTGCCACAGAGTAGAACAATGACCAGCATAATCACCAACCGTGTTTGCTTCATTTGTGGATAACTCTATCATGTATAGAGTACCTTTCTTCCAGCCACGAGCAATCACCAGATTTCCCTTCACCACTTTGCACTGGTTGTCTCCAAATATGACCCGAAATTCCTTGAGCATCCAACATGCCCACAGAGATCAACATTCTCTTGAATCTTGGAATATATCTCACATCCTTCAAGGTCTATACTGTACCAGCCGATGTTCTGAGATTGATATCTCCCATTCCTATGATGTCGAGAGTCTCATCATCTGCTAGACGTACTTTGCCAAAATTTCATGTTTTGAAATTCTGCATTGCATCCCTGCAAGGAGATGCGTGAAATGAAGCACCAGAATCCATGATCCAGGATTCAATCGGACACTCAACACAGCAAATCAGCGCACCATCTACATCTTCCTATGCTGCATTTACTGAGTTTTTCGGCTTCATTTCTTTCGGAGCTGTGCACTGCCTTCTAAAATGGCTCCTTTTTCTGACAATTCCAGCAAGTTATATCCTTTTTGAACTGTCTTCGCTTCTTGGACTTCGACCTGCCACGTCCTGAATTCTGCATTTTCTCAAATGTTCTGCCCCTGCTATCTGAACTCAATAGAGAACCTGCAGTTTCTATAGAGTTCCTTCTACGAATATCCTCATTTAGAATCAAATCCCTCATTCCAATGAATGTCAATTTCGTAGTGCCAGATGTGCTGGCTACCGCAGTGATCGTTCCTGACAAACTATGAGGCAACGAAGATAACAACAACAGTGCTTGTATTTCATAAACAAAGACAACTCAACTAACGTCAATCTCGACAGTATAGAATTGAACTCATTCACATGATCTGTAGCACACGCACCCTCTGGCATCTTCGTATTAACCAGTTGACGAATCAGAAATACCTTATTCGATGCCGATGGCTTCTTGTACATGTTTGATAGCGTTTGTATCAAACCATACGTTGTCTTCTAGCTCACGATGTTGTACGCAACGTTCTTCGCCAGCGTCAATCTGACAACGCCGAGAGCAAGCCGATCCAGCAAGTTCCATTCTGCCTGGTCCATCGCAACCGGCTTCCTCTCTGCCAGAGAAAGGTGTAGCTTCTTCTGATACAGATAATCTTCGATTTGCATCTTCCAGAAACCGAAATCGTTCCCATCAAACTTGTCGATCTTCACTTTGCCGTCTTCTGCCATTGCTCCCACTCGTTTGAGATAACCCTAAGCTCTGTTAAGGAATCAATGAGGAAAGGCGACGACGTCGTGTGAAGCGGAGGTTCGTCAGGGACTGTGTCGCGTACTGTTCACCGCCTACGATTCACTCGCCACCGGAACAAGTGTTGTCGCGCCGGAAGAGTGTCTCGTCCAATTCCTCGATCTCGATCTCGTCTTCAACCTTGCTCTGATACCAATTGTTGGGGTATTGATCGAGATCTCAAACGCACATACGCAATTCTAAAAGAGTAAAGCGAAACGATGAACACAGAGATTTAACGTGGTTCAGTCAATTTGACCTAATCCACGGCCGTCTAGCACAAGGAATTTCACTCTGATTATTAGGGTTTATTATAGGGTATTTATAACCAAACACCCAACTTGGGCCAAAAAACCATCACCCAACTTGGGCCAAAAAGCACATTCAACAGCGAACGTCGCCTTTATTTTTCTGCCCTCATCAACACGGACAACTACAGAGGAATGATCAAAAACCCCTGGGAGGAGAAAATCAGCTTCAGAGAAATCGAACTCAGTCTGCCATTTGGAATTGCACAGCACCCTGTCAATTTTCCTGTAGCAAGCATGTTCTCCTTAAGATCTATTAGTCCATGTGAACCTGCATCCTCTGTATCTAAGATCATTAAATGCAGTATTTTTGAGACAAGCAGGGAACTCATCAAAGGATGAAAACCATTTATCTGTACCTCCCTTTGCATAAGCTACCTCTTTAAATGCATTAAAGTCCCCAAGAATCATCAATGGAACCCCATCTAATACCTGCCCCTTTTCTTCAATATCAGTCAACAAGGATCTTCTCCTACCAAAAGTGTGTTCAGCATAGACAAAAGAGATGATAAACTCTCCCTGGTCACCATACCTTACTCTCCCATGAATGACTTGGTCTGAAGTACAGAAAGGAATGAAGTCAAGGACTTTAGGGTCCCACCCAACCCAACAAACTTAATCTTTCTACCAAGCTACAGACTTAATCTTTCTTTATTGGGAGTGCTAGAGCCCTCATATTTCAAAAACCAACAAACATAAATACTATACAGATGGTTGGGAAGTTCTGACCACCTTCTTCGAGGTCTAGCTGTAGCACTAGACCCCTCTTTTGCTCTTATACTTTTTGGTTTTTTCTGCTCATTATCCTCGCATTCATCACTGCTCAACACTTTAGAGCCGTCATCACTGCCATTGATGTCCTTGTCTAGTGCCGCTGGTACCGGTTTTGGGGTAGTTGTCCCGCTCTTCCCTGCGATAAATATCCCATTGGTTTGATGTGTCCGTTGCCCGTGGTTTGATGTGGCATGATCGACTCGGTCACTATGGTTCATCCACTCTTCGTAGACTTAAGAGTCATAAACATGTTGATTTTTCTGATATATTTATGCATAATTGTATATCTTATCGTTTGGGCAAGTCTCAACGTTTACCATTTGAACCTGTCTTAGATATGGCAACCTCTCCTTTGTTCTTAATTCATTGTCTCCTGTTTCATCTAATATTGGATTTCGATATTATGTTTCATTTGTGTATGATTTTACTAGATTTGTGTGGATTTATCCAATGAAATAAAAATTAGAATTTTATTCCCACTTTTTACATTTTAAAAAGATGGCTGAAAATTTGTTTGACAGAAAAATTAAAATATTTCAAAGCGATGGTGGTGGTGGATGACAAGGTTGAACAGGGAGGAGGAGGTCTGGAGGAGGTGGAGGAAGTGGGAGTCGGTGGTGATGACGAAGACAGTGACCGGTGGCGAAGTGGTGAGTGACTAGACGTTCGGCAAGGTGGAGATAAATAATTTCATGT
The DNA here is from genome assembly GCA_001925005.1 of Drosera capensis. NCBI lineage: Eukaryota > Viridiplantae > Streptophyta > Magnoliopsida > Caryophyllales > Droseraceae > Drosera > Drosera capensis. Next base: position 789 of record LIEC01012507.1, on the reverse strand, counting down.
TGTTCACCCTCTCCATTCAATTTTCAATTTAAATTATAATAATTTCATCGATATGGTAATTTATATATATGTCGAATAATAAAAAATGATATTTTTATCGTTGTAAGTATATGAGATAAAGGAGTGAGGAAAAAAATAATAGATAAGTTGATGCGATATAAAATAGAGATATTTCGATATTTTCATGTGAAAAAAATTATAAAATATGAAAATGTTATAATTTGAAAAAATAATAACATTTTCATGTGGAACAAATTATTAAATATGAAAAAATCATGATCCCCGATCAGATCAGCTTGGTTACACTGATAAGGTGCATAATATTCATATTATTTATGTATTCTTCCCACTTCTTTGAGATAAATTAAAGCATACTTGATTGATTTTATCTATATTTTGTCTTAAAGGATATCAAATGAAGAATATAGACAAAAGGAGCTAAAAAGAGCTATAAAGTATGCAAGGAGAAGTTTTCCATCAAAAGAACCCGGCAGCCAAAGTCCTCAACTGTAGAATTTTGGAGTTTTTCCTTTTTTGCCCTTGTAACCTAGATTCTCCATATAAAAAGCATTTGAGAACATTTTGAAAAGGAGAGAGCTGCGGCAGTGGCTGGGAGAGAAAAATTCCAAATCCAAAAACAAGAGAGCTGAAAAGGAGAGAGCTGCGGCAGTGGCTGGTTCCAAATCCAAAAACAAGAGAGCTGAAAAAGAGGAGCTGCGCCTGTGGCTGTGGCTGGGGGAATATTGCAGATTCAAAACAAAGAGCTTTGAATAGGCTGAGGCGAATTCC